>PVKZ01000110.1:0-600000 GCA_004027375.1 Macroglossus sobrinus | reverse complement strand
TCTTTATACATCTGGCTTTTTCCAACTATAACCCAGAGACTCTGTCTCAAACACTTCCATTTCTCTAGAGATTGTGCTATATCAACTTTTCACCCTCAATCAAGTTGACTTTCTCCCTCACTATGCATTCCTTTCTAAAATCATGCTTTCTGTTCAATAGTATAAATCACTGACTTCTCATTTTCAATTTGCTTCTCAAATTCTCCCAAATTTGGCCTTCAGCGGACACCAGTGAAACCCTATGTGTCTCTTTTCTCTCTTATCCTCTTGCTACTCAATACTAGCCATTTTATGCCCTCACATTCTACCAGCAATGTACCTTTCTAGCCCCATTTGCCAATGACATCCTCACTGTACTCTACACAAAATGTCACAAGAAAGCAGGATGCCAATCCCTATCAAACAGTGCATGTCTCGGTTCTTCTCTCTGCATTCCCCTTAGAATGCACCCCCTTTCCTCCTTATGACAAACTCTTGTTCAGGCCGAGTTCATAAGTTACCTATGTGGAGACTCCCACCTGTCTCAGGCACAGTAACCATGTCTTTCTTTGAACTACAATTATCTAGCCTACTGCCCAGCATTTTATTGCCATTAGCTGAACATCTGTCATCCTCCACCAATATTCTGTGAACTCCTTGAAATCAGTCACTATTTTTAAACAGAGCAGAAAACTTATATATTGGGTATTTCTTTTGACATACATAAAACCTCTTAGCCATTTTTTCTCCAGCTATAGTTGTGGCAACTAGCTTTGCACAGTTGTATCTGGACAACTTTTTGCTTCAGTAACAATGGTTATCTCTTGCTTTCTTCCCAGAGCTTTTCTGATACCTCAGTGATGGATACCTAGGGAGTCTGAGTTCATATATATATATATATATATATATATATATATATATATATATATATATATAAAGACCTGAATCATGCAGGAATTATCCCATGTTGTCACCTATACCCAAAGAGAAATGGGAGCCAGTGGACTGCCTCCTTCTTCAGTCTCCTGAATGATAATTTCTGAGGCTGCTGGATACCATGACTCAGAGGCTCCCAGTCAGACTGAACCTTCTTGCCCATACCAGTGTTCAGCTTCATAATATACCCTTCTTTGACTCTTCCCAGTCCACCATTCTTGTTCCCTGTGTTCCCTTCTCAAAATAAACTATAGTTGACCATTGAACAACAGGGATTTAAACTGTGTGGGTACATGTAAATGTGCCTTTTGTTTTTAAATAAATACAGCCAGCCCTTCCTGTTGGTGAGTTTTGCATCGGCCTGTAAACAGTATTTTTGCACTACCAATGGCAGATTCACAGCCCAGTTCGAAAATACTGTTTTCAATTTGTGGTTGTCTGAATCTGGGGGTGTGATTGCTGAATTTAGAACCAGAAGTTTGGCATGGAAGTTGGGCCCCTACCAGGTCCATTGTTCAAGTTAGGCCCCTACCAGGTCCATTGTTGCAACACAAACCATTCTCTCAAGTTCAGCTTTCTGGGGGATCTCAGACATACAATCAGAAAACTAAATCTGGAGTAAGGCTTTGCCATTTATCAATGGTGTAACCTTGGGAAGTCACTTGACCTCCCTGTGTGATTCTCTTTTCCTCATTCATAAAAAGGATGTACTAAGAGGAATACACTAAAGCTCATAAGCTAAAGTAGTATATGTCCTTTGCCAAGTATAAAAGGTTTTAGAAATATTAAAAGTAATTATTTCCATGTCTATACTTTTAAAATTTTAAAAAAAATTTTCCACAGATGTATGCAATCAACAAAAGCCAAAAAATGGTTTATAAATTTTTAAAAAATAAGAAAAATGATGTATCATGTAGAAATTATATTAAAAATATTGATACTATAAAACTTAGGAAATCTTTCTACAGAGTTTTTTAATGTAGGCCTTCTGATATAATAAAGGCTCATGTGGAAATCCCTGCACCTTGAAAACATACTCAAGAGCATCCTAAAAAAGTGGAAGGAGCTCAGATTAGGAGGTATCATTTCTCCAGGTGGCCTAAATCTGCTTTCTCTCAGGCCTTCAGAAGCACTAACTGGTCCACAGTCAGATCTGGACACTCAGGGAGATTCTTGGAACTTGGACTATCCCATACTTGACAGAGGAAGACAATATGGAAGAAGAAAGAGAAATCTGGACTATAGTGAACTAATTCTCTAGACATTAATTTGAGTGCTCATTCACGTACATCTGGATGAAAAGATGGAATATTGTGTGAACATATATCAGTGAATTGGGATAACTTAGAAAGCTTCTTGTGATGGATTTCAGTTAATCAACCTGTAATTTCAATTAATCCATCTCTTATTAAGTGTTCAGGGTCAAGTTGGTTATTAAGTTCATTGAGTCTAATTAAAACAAACAAACAAACAATAAGAGAATTTTTAAAAGGAAGATAAAGAGGAGGAAAGAAAAGGGAAGGGAAAAAATAGAGAGAAAGGGAAGAAAAAAAAAAGGGAGGAAGAGAGGTAGGGAATAAAGAATAATAAGCTAGGCTTCTGAAGTGAGGCCAATCTGGGCTTGGATCCTAGCTCCACCACAGAACTGCTTTAGTGATTTAATACATAATTTAGCTTTACTGTAAAGTGAGAGCATTATCTTGGATATAAGATATGGGGTATAAAAAAGAGTCTGCAACGTAGCAGTTGTGCATAAATGGACGTCATCTTCGTCGTCATCATCATTCTCATCATAACAAGTATTAGCATCGTATCACTTCCTAGAAAACGAAAGTGTAATGCAAAAAGCTGAAAGTCAGACATTCAAAAGGACATCAAATGAAGAGCTGTGTAATGGAGTTATTTTTCTCTTCTAAAGTAGCTTTCAGAAATTACCTTTCTTTTCCCTTTTAGATTAATCTTCAAATGCCTCTAGAGACAGGTAATTTTCAAGAGCTGAGCAAAAGTGAAGCAAATCCATAGTGGATGGTAATACAGTCTGGTTTGCAGAATGTGTGTCGTCAGCTAGATACCACCCCATGTAGCTCTTTTTAGTTCAAAGGTTGCAGCCACATGTGATTTTAAGCAAGCATTACTGCAAGATATAGTATGTATTATAGCTTAAGTAGAACTGACCAATAGCCCATCCAGCTAACATCAGGTCTCTTCCTCAAATAACATCAGATGCTTCAGTGGAAAATATAAAATGCATCAAATATCCATCACCATGCTCTACAACACCATAGAGAGACTATATTCTTGACCTCAGCCAGTCATACAGCCATGCCCAAGAGCATAAGATCTTACAGTCCTCCTAATAATTTTATCCTTGTAGCCAAACTGCACATGCTATTAAGTTTATTTATACACACACAGGTCCATGGAGCTATTTAATTTTACTCCTTTAAAATGACCTCCCTGTTAGAATTCTAATTGCTGCTAACTCTTGTTAGAGAGAAAAGGTGTAGTGTAAATAAGAACACTGTTTTATTCTCCCGAAGTACAATTTCGGAGATAATTGCCATTATTTTGTCTTCTCAACGCCAGGCCCTGTGCTTAGCAACTTTCATATATTATTTCTTATCATAATCATGCTAGTGGTATTACAGCCCCATTCTACAAATAAGAGAAATGAAGCTTTCGGTAGGTAAGTCATTTTGTCCAATTTCCTATGGTAACCAAGTGTCAGAGTTGGACGAAGACCCAGTTCTGTCTCCAAAGCCATCAAATGTACTTTCTCTGAAGTGCCTTCACAAAGTAGAGAAAGGCAGAGGCTTAAAATGTAAGGGGGTGGGGGGACAGGAAGGTTGAACATGGACTTCAGAATTGAATCATTCAAGGAAAAGCACTGACACTACACAGGCATGTGACCTTGAGTAATTTACTTAATCTTTTCATGCCTCAGTTACTCTATCTATGGAATGAAGACTCCCTAAGCATGCTTGAGACAATCCGTGGCTCCTTACATCCCTGGCATAAAGAAAACATGCAGCAAATACTGGTTGTTATCAGACTTACTTTGTTGTAACAGCATATAATTATTATATACAGTCACATAGAAGCTAGCCCGTATGAGAGAAACCAAGACAGTAAATTCAGCCACCATTCAGAGCATTTAAACATTTTTCTCTTAAACAACTTGGTCGGTGAATAATAGACTTTCTGATCTAATCAGCATCACTATGTGTCCACCTAACATATGCATATCCATCAAACTGAAGCCCTTTAAACAACTGGTCATTGTTTATCAAGACCATATAATGCATTTCCAGCAAATTATCCCAACAAAATAATGAGAACTTAGCTTCTACCAAACAATGCTTTAGTGTGGGGAAGAATATACTCCTGAACCAACCTCCCATAAATCAGTTAAATGTGCAATTACTGGGACCTGAAGGGAGCAAGGGCATTACTGCTGAACCAGTTCTCTCTGGCTAGCCATAAAGGACCTGAAGTTATTATCTTATTTATCGGTTTGTGTCTTGTTCATAGTTCTTTGTTTATTTTAATATTATTTGAAACAGGAGAATTATGAGAAAAACATTAGAAAGTGACAGTTTATCATCCTAATCAATGTGTTCTCATATTTTTCTAGTTCAGCAGAACAGCTCAGATTAAATATGTACTCTCAAAGAACAGGATGCCCGGGTGGAAACCCATAAACTAGTTGTATAATTTGAGGAGTGGAACTTTTCTTCCTGTGCCTCTGCCTCCTCCACCTACAGAGGGTCAAAGCTGAACCCATGCCAGCATGTTGCTATTCATCCAACCAAGGTTTGAGTTCTTACTTTCAGTGACATATGACTCAGTATACTGTAGACACAATAGCGAATAAAACAGGCTAATTTTCTTGCCTTTAGAAAGTTTATAATCATATTAAGACAATAAATCAATATGTCGAAGTGAAAAGCTGAGCTCTGTCTTTAGTTCTGATAGTAATGAGTTTTGTGATCTGTTCTGAGCAACACATTTGGCTTTGCTGAGCCTCATAATAAAATAAAAAAGTCAAGTGGGGTAAAGGGCATAGAGCTGCACTACCCACTATGGTGCCACTGCAACTACTGCACACTTAAAATGTGCTCTAGGTATAAAGATGATATATTTATTGGATGTGCCCTAAATGTAAGTGCTATATGCAAAAAGATAAAATATCTCATGTATGTTTCATATTAACTACATGTTAAAATAATAGTTTTGGATATTAAGTTAAATAAAATACATTATTTAAATTATTTTTTTGTTTCTTTTTGTTTTAAAATGTGACTAACAAAAATTTTTGCATTTAGAGCTCATGTTTTATTTCTATTTTCACTTGGCTAGAGAGTGATGAGGGCCAATTTGGTGAGGTGTGGGACATAGACTAGTCAGGGAAGACCTGTCTTAATAGAATGACATTGGAGCAAAGAACAGAAGAAAGTGACAAAAGAATGTGGGTTTCTGGGGAAGCAGCATTTCAGTTTACAGAAATAGTTAGGGATAAATGACAAAATATATGTTAAACAACTAAAAAGAGAACTGACAGTTAAAAGGTAAACTTTGGCTCTAATGATTCAAAACTCAAAAGCCTGGACTAACATTTACAGATCTGCATTTATACTATATTATAAATTTAAAAAATTACTTTTGAGTTTATTATTTTTAAGCAGGAACAGCCAAGATTAACCATCATTAGAGATTATGGAAAAGCAGATGGATGGGACAGATGACATGAAGACCGGAGTACTCTTGTTCTGATCAACTTTGTGACCCTGCGACATTCATTCAGTAACTCACTCAGCCTTTCTGAGTCTTATTCACAGCTGTGTGAAATAGAAGGTTAAAATAAAGAAGAATATTTGCTCTTCGTGCTTAGAGAATTGTTGCAAAATTTTAGAAATTTATTTAAATTATATGACGCAAAAAATCATTTTGGAATTCTCAAGTGATATGCACACGTCAATTTCATAACTGAAATGTACAAGGGAGATGCTCCAAAACAGTTCTAGTTCATCTGTCTCTCTATAACAGTTTATATTGAAAAGAATTTTCTTCATATTGAAAGAATGAAATCTTTCCAGTAAATGTTCTGAACCTTTGCTCCTTATTCCTTCATGTGTACTCTGAAGCTTTCTCTAGTCTTTGCTGTGACCTGAAAGTATGAGTATAAGTTGGAGGTGTTTTATCTCTGAAGAGTCTCCATTGTCATCTGTGTCCCTCAAACAAACCTTTTCTCAGGCAGCCCTCTCCACACTGTTCAAAGGTGACCATCCTTCTCCTTATCAAGGATCCTGCACAATCATTGTTGGTTCTCTTAAATCCCACCCAACCTTTGTAAATAACTCCTTGATTAAGAGGTTATTCACAATTACACAATTTTAGCATGCCATCTTTCCTTGCTGGATCTCCTTCAATGGCTAAGTATGTGTAAAATAAACTATGTAAATGAGAAGGCATTGTGTGTATGTATGTATGTATGTATGTATGTATGTATGTATGTGTATATATATTATACACACATATATATAATATATATAATATAATATATATAATATATATAATATATGTATATATATACCACATCTTCATTATTCAATCTATTGTAGGACACTTCTGTTGCTTCCATGTCCTGGCCACTCTGAATAATGCTGCTATGAACATCAGTGTGCAATATATACATACACCTTACTGTTAAAATGTATAGCTGAAACTTAATGGTTTTCATTAACCAATGTCACCATCAAAAAATAAATTAAATAATAATAATAATAATAATAAAATGAGAAAGCAGTTATTGCAAACTTGTAAAAGTAGCTTAAGCTATATATCCTCTTACAAAAAAAAATCTAGGACACATATTGTCCTGTGTATCTACACCAATGTAGATAGTCTTTTTCATGTTGATCCATGAGCCTGATCACTAGGCTGGTGAGTTGGCCAAATCTGTTATTTGTGGCCCCTCCTCTTCCTGACCTTTGGACTTAAACTTGAGCTCAGATATTTAAAAAGAAATTAGCTGTTATGCCTGCATAGCCAACACTACCACCTTCCCTAAACCTTACACTAGTGCCGTGAAGGTACGCCTTTCAGAACATGAGGAAGCCAAACTCGCGTCAGACTCCATGCCTTGCACTCTGTGCCATCTGTCAGCAGTGCCCATACCTGCTCTCTGCAAGGCTCTACCTACTCAGGTCCTTTACCAACCACAACACTGAAAAACAATTAAGCCCCCTTTCCATGGGCAGTTAAAAACAATACTCAGTCATAAAAGACAAAATGCATGTATTTAGAAATTAGAATACAGATTAGAGATTTTCTAGAGGTTCTGGTCCTGTTTAAGTTCCAGGAGACTAAAATTTTCTAATTTTTGAGGTGACATTGATGGTTGTTTTAGCTTTTGGTTGGTTTGGCTTCCCGGTCATCCATCAACACTCCTCTCTATTTGAGATTCTAGTCAGATGCAATTTCTTGCTAAAAGATGTCACTAAATCGTGGATTCTGGATTAAGAGCCACACTTTACATGCACCTGGGAATGCAGTGTGTGTACCCCAGTGGCGTCCGAGCACATCTCATTGTCGTCATTGAGCTACCTCTCTCCTTCCAAAGTGTCACCCTTCATTCTTCATCCCCTTCCCTAATCTATTTCATAGTCATTATCAATATCTGATATCATTTGCTTCTTTATTCATTATCCTTTCCTTTCACTAAAGGGTAAGTTCATGAAATCATGTTTTGTTCATCACAGTATCTCCAGTACTAGAACAGTACCTGACACAGAGTAGGCCCTCAATAAATATCTGTTATATTAATGAATGAACAAATAGTCTCATGTTTCTCACATAACGTTGGTCAGAATAGGTGTTTAATAAGTACTTGTTTGAGCGGTGTCACTCTAGTCTCTCACTACAGTGGCGTGCTGACATTTCATGTATCTCCAAGAAGAGGTCTAACACAGTGCAGAGGGAACCATGATGAACCGGAAGAAGTCCCAGCCATTAAGAAGGGGCAGCCAGGACTCAAACTAGACATTTATCATCACTTTTCAATGTAGGCTTGGTGCCGCCAGACTTTCCCGTATTTTGAGAAAAGTCAATATTCTTGATATTTCTATGTTAAAATTTCTCCATTTTAAAAAGTGGTAATGAATTTAAAATATTATTAAAATTATGTGACCCAAATGAAATGTCCGCAAGTATAATGCAGCCAGCGGGCTACCAGTTTGAGAACTCTGCTTTACATTCCTACCCTATAAAATGCATCTGCAAAAGAAAGCCAATTTTAATAAATATTAGCAACTTGGACTAGTAACTTTCTTTAAAAACATAAAAAGTAACTTATTAATATAGATTAAGAAGCAGCAAATGCATATGTATGTGTGTATGTGTAAATAAATATAATTATTTTAAGTTCTCTTGTAGAAGTCCAAAGAGTATAAATTAAAATTGCTAATTAGAACTTAATTTGAAACTTAATCAAAAGTGATTTCTACTGTGTTAAAAACCCGATAATGTCAAAGATTTCATGACCTTCAATTCCTTTGCACTATGGTTCTTCTTCCCAAGTGGGCATGAGAGGGCAGAGACTATGAGAGTAAGAAGAGTTTCTTAAGTCATTTTGTCAATCTCTTCCTTTCACAGCTGAGGAAATCAAGAGTGGCAGATTAAGAGACTTGTCTGAGGTTGTGTGATGGCAGCACTAAAACAGAACCCACTCTATCACTGCCTCTCTACCACCCCCAATACCCACTTGCTCCACTGTGCCTCTCCTGTGGTTCAAATTTTTTGCATTAGATGTGGACCTTGTTGTTCTACTCACCTGTTTAAGTATGACTCTCCAGATTGTCCTCTGCTTTCTGCCCCAGAGGTACTCAGTGGCTCAATTCCTGCCACTCCCACATCAAGCTCTAGTTACCAAAGCCTCAGTCTTGGACTTGTGCCCAGATGAGCTCAGTCACCAGGGAGAAAGTATAACCTGACTAATGATGGTGGAGGTGGGGTTGGGATGTGGAAATTCACCATCCCTGTACACTGTGGAACATCTGATGCACTGCATTGCCTCCTCCAAGGATCTAACTCAATTCTATGTAATGACTTGTCCTTAAAATAGTTACTCATTGGTCACAGAAATAACAGTGACCAAAAAATAACCTTACTTTCTCCCAAAGAAGAACAGACTTCATCAAGGCCATACAAACTTACATGATTACACATTGACTTATTGCAAAGCTCTTGTTAAAAATTTTGTCAGCATTTTAATTTTCTTTTCCTAACAGTTTGATTAAGATATTGTTCACATGTCATACAATTCATTCCTTTATAAACAATCAACTTTTGATAGCTCATCTCTAACTTCTTACACTGAAGTCAATAAAAAACCACACACTTCCACAAAAAACTATATCTTTTAGTAGAAACTGCAATGAAGTCAAGGGTTAATCTTGCATTAGTCATTGTATATTTATGACTTTAGAATACAAAAGAGAAGATTTTCTAACTTTTTCTAAGCTTCCTTGAGTAGAGGCAGAAATTGGGGCTCCAGGAACATGTTTTCAAATTCATATCTATATGAATTTTATAAATTTATGATCACAAGTGACTTTGAACCAGGAGGCTTTATTCTAGTTTCTAATCTTTTTCAGTGCTAAAGAGTCAATTATAATTAAGACCAACACCGAGTAACTTATAGCTTTGCATGCACCATGAAGGTAGCTGTTAGGGTAATAGAGTGCCACATCCCTAATAATCTATTTCTGTGGAAAGGGCATTTTAGATAGATAGCTGATCGGTAGGTAGTAGGTGGGTATGTAGGTAGATAGATGGAAGGAAGGAAGGAAGGAAGGAAGGAAGGAAGGAAGGAAGGAAGGAAGGAAGGAAGGAAAGAAGAAAAAAAAGAAAGAAAGAAAGAAAGAAAGAAAGAAAGAAAGAAAGAAAGAAAGAAAGAAAGAAAGAAAGAAAGAAAGAAAGGAAGGAAGGAAGGAAGGAAGGAAGGAAGGAAGGAAGGAAGGAAGGAAGGAAGGAAGGAAGGAAGGAAGGAAGGAAGGAATACAGATTCTAATACCAGAGATAAAATCAAGTTTAAAGAGCTGACAGTTTTTTCTTTTCTTCTCCCTTCAAGTTGCTGCCTCAGCTTTTATTCCTCTGTACATTTAGACATAGCCATAGAAACAATTTGAAAAGCTTGATGAAGTTTAAGTTCAAAGGCTTTCAGTAGCTTACCTTTAATGAAACCCAGATGTGATTTAAACTTGAGTGGGTCTTATTTGCCAAGAGTATTTGTTATTATTTAAAGAAAAATTGAGTGAGCTGATGATATGAATCACACTGCTGGGGGAGAGAGATGTTTAGTTCAAATAGTTATTATTCTTTTTAAATAACTCCTATTTAGACTGGCTTCATTATGCGACTTACAAATCACACCATCTTTATTAAAAGCACTTAAATATTCAACACGAAATGAAATTCCAAATGCTTGATTTACTATAAATTGTGCACAGGTGTGGGATTGTTTATAGTCCTTTGGTACAGTAGGAAGTCAGGCTTTCATTTATGTTTCATGGTGCAGTAAGTATCTTTTAACTCCAAAATGTTAGAACCATTACAAGACTTAAAATACAAAAAATTGTCCATGAAGATCAGCTTTATAAGACTCGGCCATCATCATGGTATCTCCTTAAGTCACTGCAAGTGCTTCTTTGTTAGAACCTTGAAAGGGAAGATGTCTACACAGAAGAAAGATTTAAACCCCTAAATGCTCTATGGAGAAAAAGGACTGCAGATTAGACAATTGTATGCTAATATGGGCGAAATCTAAAACGGGCTCCTCTGGGATAGCAGCCCTTGGAAAGGGAATGGCCAATCTGAATACAGCTATAAATTTCTCCTAAAGGCAAGATTATTTGAGAATGGACTGATGTTCGAAACATACAATGACATGTCATTTTGCTTATTAATGCCCTTCCGCAATTCCCTATAACCTATTATAACAGTAATATCTAAACCTTTATCCGATGGAGCATTTGAGGCTTTTCATAAAGGCCCTATCAACTTATTTTGGTCTCCTCTGTCACCACCTACCACCATGGCTTGTACTCTCTATGGCAATGGATAAGTAATGACCCCCCAGAACTTGCCTTGTTCTTTCACATCCTGCAACCTTGTTCACCATGGTTAGTCTGCCCAAAAATAGCTTTCCCTCACAAGAAACCACCATGGCTGTCCAAAATCCCCGCTCCTTCCTCAGACATGTCTGCTTCCAAAGCATTCCACATTACAGAACTGTGATGCCCATATTATGAACCAGGATCTCTGCTCCTTACGGCCAGCTGTTGGGCTCATGGTCTTCTTCATGTCTTACTTCCTTATGTGGAATGTGCTCTCATTCTCATGTTGCAACCTGTAATGTTTCTACACCCTGTATCATCTTCATATTTGCTTGTTTTAAACCATCATGAAATAATGTTATTTCAAATAGAAAAGTACAGATATAAGAAAAACATTTCTCAGTAATTTGTACACCCTTTTAAAGTTCTATTAAATAAAACTTTGATTTTGAGAAATTTAACTCTATATACATTGGTATCCCATGTGAAAATTACATGCTGGAAGAAATGAGAATAGTTCATATAGAGGTTATTCAGGTTAGCAAAGATGCAAGCTCATGAAAACATGGATTTTACTGTTGTCTAAATACCTAAGACCTATTGGCTGCCTTTACCAACTCTGAATAAATATAGTTTTCTCTACTCAATCGAGATTAATTTATTTCTTGAATCCATCATATTCTTTCAGCCTCTACTGGCAGTGAATTAATTCATTCTTGATTTACCTCCTGAAATATTGCAATAGACTCTTAAATGGCTTTGATACTCTCAGTCTGAACCCACTACACACATAAATACACATACACACACAGTCTCTCTTTTCAACTTAGCATTGGTACCAGATTTTTAAAATAAACTTGACCCTCGAACAACACGGATTTTAACTGTGTGTGTCCACTTATACACATATATTTCTTTCAGTAAATACAGTCATCCCTTCCTATCTGCAGGTTTTACATCTGATGATTTAACCAATCCCCAAATCAAAAATAGTATTTTCACATTTGCAATGGCAGTTTCGCTATGAAGGATTCCCAGCCACAGATTACAAAGTGCATACTGAAAATACTGTTTGTGATTTGCAGTTGGCTGAATCTGTGGATGGGAAGGGCTAACTGTAGTTAGGTTTGGCGACAGTCAAATGTTACAAGGGGTATTTTTACCTCTATGAGGGTCCATGCCCCTAACTTCCATATTGTGCAAGTGTCAACTATATAAGGATTACTTTCCAATGTAAAAAATAATTTTCTTTCATTTCCCTACCATACCAATTTGACTAACCCTCTAGCCTCTGATAGAGAGAGCCACCAGATTAAATTAAGATGGCTCCTCTATCTCCATTATCAGGAGCCAAGGGAAAATCTACACACACAGAGTAATAATCCCTTCACAAATGCCTGGAAGATTCCACAAGCTGAGTATAAACAAAGCCTCATTCTAAAAAAAAAAGATGGACCCTTCTCTAGAACTGCACTTGGCAAGTGGCAGTCCCCGAACTCTATGTGTTCCTGCAAACCTCTTCTGTGATGTTTTCTTTCACTGTCTTGACCAAGGTCACTGCTTCCCCTTTAATTCTCTCATGTGGTGGCTGTTTCTCTTCCACCCTCCTGGGACCACTGAGCATGTCAAGTAAATGTTCTCTTCAAATCCCATCCCTAGGAATCACTCCCTCGCCACCCCCAGCTTCAAATTTTACATGTTCATAGCAACCACTGTTGCTGTCACAATTACTGCTGCCATCATTCCTGACCCCAGGCTGCTCCTCTTCCTTTCTTAACGGTGTCAGCACTTGTTTCTCTACCACCATCTCCTACATTGTTTCTGACATATCTCATGATTTCAGTATATCCATATATACCCAATACTTCCAGTTCACTGGAGTGGCTGTTGTTTGGCTTCCTGTTCATCAACAATCTTGTTTCTCACTCTACCTCTCCCTCTCTTGCCCACTAGACCTTGTCATTCACAATAGCTGCAATTTCAAACATCCTGTCCTCTGAACACCACCTTCTTTATTTACATGTTAGTTTCCTTATACCAACTCAATCTTTCATCCCAGGAATACCTAGAATCTGCTGATCTTACCACCTTTTCAGTCCTTCACCCTGGTCATGTTTTTCAATCTTTACTTAGCCTTAATCTTTGGTTAATCATAACACTCTTGCATGCACCCTCTACTCCCAAACGCTTTCTTACTTCTTTATCCCCTTGACTAAGTGAAACTAGACTTATATTTAAATCTTTGCCTACTGTGCCCACACTTGTACAGCTGCATTGAGCAGGAGAAGAAATTAAACATGTCATAATGACTGCTCCCAATTTAAATCCATATTAACATCAAGTGGGCCCCCTTCATGCTGCCTAAGAAACAAACTACCATTCCCAAACCTGTTCACTTACCATTTTTTCCTAGACAAGTGTTTTATTTTTTTCTCCTTTCTCTTAAAACTTTCAATACATCTTCCCCAGCCCAATGGCCTTGCTTCACATCTCACTGAGAAAAGGGGAGCAACACAAGATAAATACTATAAATGCCCATAATCTCATCTGTGTCCATATCCTCTACCACCCCTGCTTGCTGTGAATGAAGCTGTATTCCCAGCTAAAGCCAATCCCTCCTCTTAATCCCTGCCCTGAAGTCTGAACACAAACTCTCCCACCTCTTCTGCATCATTAAATTATTCTCCTTACTCTATCAATCCTATTCATTTCAAGAAGTTATTATTTCTTCCATCTTTGAAGACAAAAAAAAAAGCAAAATTTTTTCCTGATCCTGCAGTCTTTTCCAGCTAACAGTTAATTCTCTCATTTCCTTTAAGCAAAATCCCTTAAGAGGGTTGTCTATAATGGCTATCTCCAAAATCCCAATTCCTCTTCTCTCAAAGGCACTCCAACTAAGCCTTTGTTTATACCATGCCACAGAAACTTCTTACTAAGATCACTAAAGACAATGCCTAGTCCTCATATTACCTAACCAATTGAACCTTTCTCTTTGGATTATAGGTATTGGTTTTCCTCTCGCTCTGGCTGCTCTTTCTTATTCTCATTCCCATGGACCCTGAATGTTGAAAAACCTCAGAGTTGGGTCCTTGTATCTTACTGAATTCCTATCTATATCTTATTTGTACTAATTTCTTTGGCAATCTTTTCCCACCTCATGTTTTATATACCATCTACATGCTCCCACATTTACATCTCTAGCCCAGATCTTCTCCCTAGACTTTTTACTCGGTATATGCAACTGCCTACTCGATAGTTTTCACGTGCATATCTAACATGCATTTCAAGACTTCAAGTTAAAAATCAAAATCCTGCTATTCACCCTTATAATATGCTCTTCTCAGTACTGTCTCCATCTCAGGAAATGGAAACTCCAGCCTTCCAGTTCCTCAAGCCCCACCAAAACTTTGAATCGTCCTTAACATCCCATACTCAACCCTTTAGCAAGTCCTATCAACTCTACTTTAAAATAGACATTTCCCACCACCTCTGTTGTTACAACCCTTGTCCAGTACACTATTATGCCTCAACTAAAATATTTTTATAGTTTCCTAACAGGTTTCCTTGTTTCCACCCATGACCATGTTCAAGCTATTTCCAACACAGCAACCAGAATGATACTCCTTACACATGTCAGATCATTTCTGTCCCTTCCTCAGAAACTGTTACTATCTTTCCATCTTATTCCAAGTAAAATCAAAGGTCTTATAATATCCTAAAGTCCTTACATAATCACTCTATGATCTCCCTATATTATCCTCACCACTACCACCCTCAACCACTCGAAGTTCATTACCTGAAACTCTGTACCCCTCTCATGCCACTCCAACCACTTGCCTCCCTGTTATTCCTCAGACGTGTCAGGGTCAGTTCTCCCTCGGGCCTTTTACACTTACTGTTCCCTGTGCAGGCGATGATTTTTGCCCATATATCTGCATGGCTTGAGTTCTCAGCTTCTTAAATATATCAAAGTTCATTTTTTCATTGAAACCTTCCCTAAACCCCTAATATTTCTATTCACTCTTCCTTCCTTTAATTTTCTACTTGCAAATGTATTCCTATATAGCACAGGAAATATTTCACTTACTTATCATGTTATAATTTCTACATCCCCCTAGATTGTAAATTCCATCAAGTTAGGGAATTTTATTTCTTTCTGTTCATTGTTCTGTCTCAAGTGCCTAGAAAAGTCTCTGGCACACAGTAAATCTTACTAAATATTGAAAGAATAAATGCTTTATCTCTAGCCATCAGTAGGTAGAGAAAATATATGACAAAAGTTTTTATAAATACAATTATGCCTTTGAACAGAACTGCCTTATTTAATAATAAAATAATTTAGTACATTCAAGGAAAGCAGAATGGACATGTACAAGATAATGTTTTAAGTCCCTCTGGAATTTTCACACTTGAAGATAATATTTCAATATTTGGAACCATGTGAGATTTTCAAATCCCTTGTGATAACTTCCTGGATCTTTCTGCAGTTCTGATGCAGATTGGATCTCATGCCCCACTGTTCTGCCAAGGTAATCTTTCTAAAATATAAAACCCATCATATCACTCCTCTGGTTAAAATCCTTTAGGGTTGCCTATGTCAACAGCAGTGCTTCACAATTTTTACCTGCATTAGAATCACCTAGAAGACTCCTTCAGATAGACTCTTGGGCTCCACCCCATAGTTTCAAATTCAGTCAGTTTGGAGTGTGGAGCAGAGAATTTACATTTCTAACAGTTCTTAAATTCTTAGGGGATTCAGTTGCTACTGATGCAGGGACAACACTTTGCAAACCACTTGGGTAAAACATGAACATGTTTGCTTGCCACATGATGTCCTCTGCATATGAACTTGCAGGATTCAGAAATAGGCAGTCGGGGGCCTGGCAGGCCAACAAGCTGGGGACATTCCTGGAATGCTCATCCAAGTTTGCACCTGACCAACCCTCTTGGCAGATCTTACTCTGACAACTCCACTCTGCAATTTGATCCCCTGGGGTTGATAGGAAAAATGATACTGACTTGGTCTTCTGAGAAAGCTTTCCAGGGACATTCTTGATAAGTCTTCAGAATCATAGGTGTCTGTCTACACCAATTATTCAGCTCTAGTCACCAGCCAATGAAGCAGGGTAACAATAGAAGCTAGTATTTATCTAAGTGCTTACAAAGTACCTGGATATTTGCTAAGAATTTTCCATGTATTTGTTTATTAAATCCTCTCAAAACCCTACAAGGCAAGTGCCATTATTATCTCCATTTTATAGATGAGAAAACTGAACCTCATCAAGATTGTGTATTGTGCTCATAATTAAATAGCTTGTTAGTGGCAAAGGCTGGACTTGAGCCCAGAAATTCTAATTCCAGAGGCCAAAATTTTAATCAGGATACTATAACAATTTCTCCTAAATACAAAAATGAAAAAGAGAAAAACTAAAACAGTTAAAGTGTTTAATTCCCAACATAACTTGGGAATGTTCAGGCAGAACTGAAAAACAGAATTGAATCAATTTTAAAACAATTAGCATTGTGGAGGTTAGTTGTCTCCAAAGCTCTCAATTTTTACTTTTTTCTTACCTTTAAATTATATTTTCAGCAAAAAGTCAAACATTTTTTTAATTATTAAAATTCTAACCCCTCAAAAAATGAAGAAAAAAATTATTAACATGTTAGTCTCTAAAATTTTAAATGGCTAAAAATTTGTCCAGCATAGTTGCGTAAGATATGCCAATTTTCCTTATAGTAGCTATTATCTTGTATGGGAGGTCATGGTTTCTGTTATATTTACATTTAAAACACTGATAAAGCCCAGGTAAAGATACATTTCAACTTTGTGGTTCAAAGTGTGGTCTATTAACCAGCTGTATGATCAAACGTGAGGGTGTGATGCAGACTTTCAGACCTTACCCCAGATCCACTGAGACAGGACCCACATTTTAACAAGATCTCAGGCAACTCTCCTGCAGAAGCCACATCATGCGATGTTGCTAAATTTTAAATCTAGGCACCCTGGTAAAGAATTGTTATGTAGTAAAAGTACCCTGGTCCACACATCAGGAAAACAATCCCTCGTAACTAGCTAGCTGGATGGCCCTGAATGCTTTCATTTCTCTTGGCCACGATTCTTAATTGAAAAATAAAGAGAAAGAAAGATAGACCTAGAATAATGGTTTTCAAATTTAGCTGCATACTGGGATCATTTGGCGATCTTGAAATAAATACTGATGCCTATTTCTCACTTCTAGAGAATCTAAGTTAAATTGGTCAGGGGTGTGGCCTAAGTATTGGAACTTTAAAGACTTCTTCCAGTGATTCCAATGTACAGCTGAGGTTGAAAACCACTGGACCAGACAGGCAGCATTAGCATCGCCTGGGAACTCGGAAATGCAAATTCTCAGGTCCTACTTCAGACCTATGGAATCAGAAGCTCTGGGGATGGAGTCCTATGATCTGTATTTAACAAATGTTCTGGAGAATTCTGATGTGCACTCCAGTTTGAGAATACTGACCTGGAGAAATAAGTCATCAAGGTCCTTTGCATTCTGTAAAGTGACTATAATTTTAGCACATATTTCTGATTGGCTATGTTAACAATGTTTTCCCCATGGGTTCCATAACATCTAATTTGAAGACTTTCTGTTTTGGGGTAGCGGTGAGGAAGGAAGAGGAGATCCTTAAGGAGATTTCCAAATGGTGAGCAAAGGGGGAGAAAAAAATCCCAAATAGCTACCATGCAATTATTTGCACCTTTTTTCCTGTAAGATAAATTTCACAATTGAAGTGGTATGAGTAGCAAATTGCCATCTGCTGAATGACATGCTTTGTTTAGACCCCCTTTGACACATCTCTCATTATTATGAAAAAGTTGTAATAATTTTTTTTCTAATGAGCAGAGATTAAATGTAAATATCACTGTGTACTCTACATTCTTGGAAAGCGGCATGCCCACCTCCCCATCTCCATTGCTGCAATAGTCCCCTGCAGAATCTCAGCTAGCGTTGGCACTTACTCTGCATGTTACCCAGAACCAGTCAAAGAATGTCGGATTTCAACCTTCAGGCAGAAAGCTGAAGCAGGGTGCACGGCTGGACATTTCACTGCATAGGAAAAAGGGCAAGTGAAATCCTTTGGACAGCCTCTGTCTCTCAGTGGTCTGAAATACTCTTCCCATGCATATAAAAAGAAATAATCCAGAGAAGAGAGTACCAAAAGTTTGGCACATACTAAAAAAAAGACTCCACAAAAAAAAAAAAAAAGAAAGAAAAAGAAAAAGAAGAATCCCCCTTGTTAAATATAAAGAAATAATATTCTTGTGCCTTGAGTTTCTTTGAGATTTTATAATAAAAATGAGGACACGAATATCCATTTTGGAGAGGGTCCAATTTATTCTAAAATGCTTTTGATCTTTAGATCCCTCAGCAATGGTAGTAATATTAATTTAGACTATTTTAAGTTACGCAAGTGAAATGTTATACTTTATGGAAAAGCTGTGTTTATAAATACACAAAGCCTCTCAACTGTATTTTTTAAAGATCAGCTTGGAATCTGAAGCCCAGCCTGGCATTTTACGTCTGAACTGTAATAGTGTCCCATCTTCCAGAAATATTTGCAAACAAATAGCAGGGCAGCAGGGCAGCAGGTGTGGCCCAAAAGGGATAAGTAATGTACGCTGCTATTTTGTGTGCGTGTTTTTTAAATTATTATCATTATTTGTGCTTACAGCACCTGGTCTTCCTACGTTAGGTGGTCTCCCATCTAAGTACTCACCAGGCCCGACCCTGGCTTGTTCTGGGTGGCATGGCCATAGACCATGGACTGTGTCTCCATTGGGGCACAAACCCAGGACCTTCTGTGTGTAAAGCAGACGTGCTATCTGCTACACTCTGGAATCACACCCAAGCTGCCATTTCTAACAGGCACATAGTACAATACTAGTCTTCTCCCTGCAACCCCCTTCCCCAACACACACACACACCCGCTGCAGTTGCACAAACCAAAATGCAGCTCTGGATAAAACTTTTTCTTAGATAGTATAGTGTGTACAATAGATATTTTGTATGATATGTAAACGTAGCACTCTTCTTTCTCTTTCTCCCCTCTACCTTTGAAAAACAAGGCTTTCAGCTGTCTAGTACGCAGGCCATAACTGTTTGCCTTGCTTCTTTTCTGTTTTCTCTGCCACAGGAAAGCCCATAAAGCAGGCTCAGGGCTTCCTGACAGACCAGAGCCTGAATTCTCAGAAGCCTGGGTCCCTCCTGCCAGAGAAACAGAATTTTACCTTGTTCCAAGCTAAGGAGGCCACTGTGACCTCTGAGATGCAGCTTTGATTTTTCTTACCCCACCCCACCATGGAACCTATTAGGGTTCCGTGGCTCACACTTCAAACTCCCTCTCTCTTCTGTCCTTTGATGTGACCTACATTCTCTTGCCAACTTCCATACCAAGGAGATTTCATCTTTTCTCCAGGTTTCAAAACAATTTTGAAGCCTACTGACACAAACAAAGGTCCTAAAACCTGCAAGTAACCCTAACTGCCTCCAAATCTATAGTATAATTGGCCTTATTCACCAGACTTTCCTGTCTCCCTCTCTGCCAGTCTACAGACCTTCAAGAGCTTGTGTACATTTTGGATAGTGGGTCTCCGACCTGGTTGTCCTTGGTTCGTTTCCCAGGCCCATACAGCCTTGGCTCACCCTTTTTCATACTTATTTGCTGCCTTCTCAGGTTAGAACCCAAGTGGTTTCCCCAATAGTATATGAAGTAAAAAGAAGGAAAGTTCAGATGTCCACCCAACCAGTATGGTGGCATTTTCTTTCCCAGCATAAATTTATGGAAACAAACAAAAACAAGGTTTTTCCATGTCATAGAAGCTCAAGGACTATATGACACCATTATAGGGTACACACACACTTAAAAAGATATATTCAACTAAAAACTATTTTACTTAACCTTTTCTTAAACAAAAGTCAAGACCACCTGAGCGTGAAATGATAAAACAAGCAATAAAGACCCTACAGCTTTCTGAGGATCTGCTATAGGTCAGTTGCTTTTCATTTAATTCTCACCACAGCACCATTCTGGTCTTGCTGATGGCAAAAGTCAAAATTATAAGTATTCAAGTATGCCTTACATCTTGAGGTATAAATATTTATAAACAACTTACAAGCAATAATACCCTAAAAATGAAGTGCTAGTTAGAACATATGTATTTAAATATTGGTTTGCTAGTCAATGGCTAGTCAAGGCCTTCATTCAAACTATTTTAAGAGGCAACACTTATTTTATAACCCACAGTGAAAACGGATTATCTTCCCACTCCACTGTCTTTGAAGATAAGACTGCTATTTCCACAAGCGGTGGAAGACAGTGTGATTCAAGGACCCTGGCAATTTTGTCAACTCAGAGGCATTCCAGTGGTATGGAAGCTTCTCTCTCCCCACACAGTATTTTAAAGATAAGGCCTGTGGCTCTCCCAGTGGTTCACCAGGCTTCTGTAATCTCTCAGAATCCAGTACTGAATTGGGCTGTCAATTGACTGAGTGGGGAATCTGGCACAAAATGAAAACAAGGGAGATTTAGAGGACAGCAACAGCCTGAAAGCCAGAGCGATAAAAGAGGAAATGCCTTAATGACCCATGAGATGACACCACACAGGATAACTGCTAGGAAACAGACCTGTAACAGTAAGTGACAGGCTGAGGAAGAAGACGATCCCCTTGTAAATCAAAAGGGATTAATTCTGTGTCCAGTTTAGAATAAATCATCAGCTGATTTTTCATTGTAATCCATCCAGAGCTATGAGACACAGGAGTAGACTGCCTCAGGCCTCCCGTTATAGTGCATGGGCTTCATTCTTCCATTCATCCATTCTCCATTCATTCAGTAACCATTTACTGACTATATCCCTTCACCCTAGATAAGAAATGGCTACCATCTAACACGAAGGACATTTTATTATGCATATCATATCTATTATCTCACTAAAGAACAACCCTATGAGGAAACACAGGCACAAACATCAAGTATCGTGGGGTTTGGCCAGGGTCATCCAGCTGATAGGCATAAGAGGTAGGACTAAAATCAGGAAATCTGACAACAGAAGACGGAACCTATATCACTTCTCAGTGTTGTTCAAGAAATGCCTCTACTTGGAAAGGCCTGCAACCTAAAAACAGAGATGATGCCTCACTGCAAACATCTGTCTTGCTATCTGAACAAGACAACTTCCTGAAAGGAGAAAAGATAATGCACCAACAGTGCTCTCCAACTCTGGCTGAGCATCAGAACCGCCTGGGAAGCTTTTACATACATTTCATAATCATTTCAACCAAGATATCCCTTATCTTTGTTATTGCAGAGTTAATATAAACAAGAGAACAACAACAACAACGACAAAGTGGCTCATATCCCAATGACAGATGAGCTTTGATGAGAAAAAAAAAGGAAACTAGTCATTGCCATATACAGTGATTGAGCACCTCTGTTGTGCCAGGCACTATTGTCCTGGGCACAGAGCACTGAACAAACTAGACATGAACCCTGAGTGAGTTAACAGACTACCCAGAATGACTTAAAAAGCATAAGTCCCACCCACCTCTAACAACTGCAAACAATTTCTTATGTTCCTTTTCACTAGCTATCAAAACACCATCTTAAATTTTTACTCCCAAATGGATTTCTTTTGAGATTCCTCTTTATCCTTCTGAGCCTTGCTTTCACTGCTGTTATAGTCCAGGTTTTTGTCTTATCATAATATAAAGATATACTAACTTTTCTTCTCATGGTTGCACACTAGTCCAACATTTTAAATATATCATAATTTTATTTAATGAATCCCCTACTGATGTTCACTTTTGTTGTTTCTAATTTGTGATTTAAAAATCATCCCTGCATTTAACATCCTTAATCATATGCATGAGTGACCTTTTGGGAATATGAGGTATGTCCTTAGTTACAATTTTGCTAGGCAAAGAGTACTTGCTATAAAAAAATATGCATATGTAAGTATTATCAAATCACCTGTGCAAAGTTTGCAAAAATGTATTTTTATTTTCTTACATACTGTGTATAAGAGTGACCTCTCCCACATGCAACTCTTAAAAATTTGTCCAACTTTTAAATGTTTACCAATCTGCTAAGTGAAGGACTATATAAATCCTGTTATTTTCATGCATATTTTGTTAATTATGAGTGAAATTGAATGTAGTTTTATATTTTCACCGGTGATATATATGTCTTTATTTATAATGTGTTTGCTCATATTTCCCACTTTTCCATTGAGTTATTTGTCTTTTCCTATTGATTCTTACAAGCTGTTTGTTAATTAAAGAAATTGGCCATTTATCTGACATTGGTGTTTAAATACTGTTCTCCAATTTTGTCAGTTTGTTCTTTTTTTTACTTAGGTTTTGAATTATTTTTTCCATAACACAAGTTATTAGTTTTATGCAGTTAGATTTATTATTTGTCCCCTTTACAGTTTTGCGTTTGTATTCTGATTAAAAAGGTATTTTTCATTGCAAGAGTATAAATTTATTCATCAGGTCTTCCTTCTATAAATTTATGGCTTCAGTTTTTATGTTTGAATCTTTGTTCAATCTGTAATTTATTTTGGTTTAAAAAGTGGAATAGGAATTCACTTTATTTTTTGTCTAAATGTTTATCCAGTTGTACCCAAACCACTTATTTAATACTTCCTGTTTTCAACAATAAATTGAAGTGTCATTTTTATCACTGTCTAAATCCCCATATACATAAGCATTAAGGTTTACTTCTAGATAGTCTAATCTTTTTATGACTTATCATTCAGGACCAAATTATTTGATTATTATGGTTTTATGATATAATTCAGGAAAGTCTCTCCTGTCAGAACACACATTCTTTATAATTTCCTGGAGCATTTGCTTATGTTTCTTCTTTCAGATAAATTATGGTATAATTTTGTCAGTTCACAATTAAATCTTATTAGTATTTTAAGTGCAACTGCATTACATTTATATGTTTATTTATGGAGAGCTGACAATCTTGTGATATTAAATTTGGAAGTAGTTTTTAAAAATATTGATTCCTGCACTCTTTCCCTGGAGATTCTGACTCATTAAGTCTATCATAGAGAATGAAAAACAGAACTTTTAAGATACTCCGAGTTTTTGCTCAGACAGGTTTTGGCAATACTATGCATGGGAATTCAGATAAAGGGTGTTTACTCCTTATATACAGAATTAGATGGTCTTCCCAACAAAGTATTTCTGCGGACCTTCTTGAAAAATTTGTAAAATAGTGTTTTTAAATAAAAACATTTAAAGGAGTAATATAAACAAGAGAGCAACAACAACAACAACAACAACAACAAGTTCATATCCCAACGACAGATAACCTTTAATGAGAAAAAAAAAAGGTAAAAAATAATGAATGCTTAGATTTTTGGAGACACAGAAGCAAAAACAAGCTTTGAATCAGGTAAGGACAACATTTCAGAAGAGTTAAAAAACAGGGAATGGAGAGCTTTGGATGAGATTGGGGGGTAGTATAAAAATATAACTGCAAGGTGATTTGGGGCCGGAACCTGGACTGCACTGGCCACCTGGATAAGGAGTTTGAAAGCTCAGCATCAGAAAGTAAGAGCCACTGGAGGCATGTGAGTATGTGTGTGTTGCGGGGTGGGTATCATGTCTGTAGCTATGCCTTGGGACAACGAAGTGCTGGTTGAGATGGAAGCCTAAGAAAATGAAGTCAGGAAGCTCATTAGGGACAATTGTAGCAGTTCACACAAGACATAAATGATATACACTGCTGACAGTAAGAAATGAAATGACACAGACTTATCATACTTTTGGGACTCATGTGAGCTATAGTGATTTATTGCTCCAATGAGTTTTACCCTTTTATTACCCACAACTATTGTTGGATTAGAGAATTTTAGGGCTGGGAGGGATATTTGAATTCATTTAGACCTCGAGAAGTACAAAGATCTACTCGCATTTAAACCTAACACACACAATGGCAGATAGGAGCACTAAATCCAGGAAGAAGAAAGGAATTGTAAACAATAGATTCAACTCCTGGCTCCCACACTTTCTGTATAACATTGGGGAAGTAATTTGATGTCATTTTCTTCATCTATAAAATGAGAAGAGTAATATGCATCTCTTATTTTGTTGTGAAAAAAGAATGAGCCAGTGAACTCCACTTTACATCCCAAGGAAAGCAAATGGTACTGGGAAGGAGACAGACCTGAATTCCAGGCAGCCTCACTCTGCCACTCAGTATTGACTACCTGGGTTAAATAATTAAACCCACTATCTTCCTTTTGCTCACCTATAAATATAAGGATGTCAGATATTAGATTATATCTCAAGCTGCCATCAGATATGAATTTTTTTGAGTATTGCACAAGGATTGAAGGATTGATTAGTCCCAAGAGTGGGCAAGAACTATCAATGTCTCAGCGAACAGAAGAGATATAAATCAAGACACTAGACAGTGAGTTCTACATAGCATTCCTACTTAGCATATCATAAAGTGCAATGATTTACTGATTTCCTTCACCTAAATTCCGTTGCTTTGACAGCACTGGGGACTTCTAAGATGGCTCAAAGAGACAGCAGGTAACATGCAAGACCATCTCTCCAACAGAAGAGAGGACTCATCACCACTCCCTCCTCAGCCCTTATTGTAGGGTAGGGCTCTTAGCATTATTTATACCTTAGTAGGAATTGCTGTGATTGCCCTTAAGACTCTTCAACAGCAAGGACTAGGAAAATGAGAACCTCCACTTTACATAAATGTCTCCTACTATCAAAATTCCACAGAAGTGAACCAAGAGTAGTACAATGGACAGAAACTACCAGAGGGTGGTGTCAACATTTTAGCACACAGGATGTCCATTTAGAAGGTCCTGGGTTTGAATTCTGTGCCTGCCATTTTCAATCTTGGGCATGAAACTTAACCTTTAAGCCTGTCTTTCCTCTTTTGCAGAGAGAATGACATTCTGTTCATTAAAACAGTATCATTCTTTTAGGAAATAAATTAGTTGATATTTGCAAGGAGCTCAAGAGTTCAATAAAGGTGATAGTTATCATGACTTGGGGATTTGTTTCTTTAATAAATGTGGCACTTTTACAATAGAGACATGCTATGGACAGTCCAGATTATTCCTAATCCTAATGTGTTGTAAATAAAGATGATGGGAAAGTAAAAAAAGAATATGAAGTTAGGAAAAGAAGATAAAATCACTAAAATATGCATTTATGCAAATGTGCACTTACCTTTTAATGACCAATGGCTCCAAAGAAAATGAAAGTTTGGTTTATTATCTGATAAAAAAAAAAAAAAAAAGATCACCCCATTGCATAAAGTGCCCAGGAAGAAGTCAGAGAGAAAGGAAATCCATTGTTCCATCTGGAACAATGCAGGGTCCCTCCATCAGACATGAACACATGGGAAAAGGCTGCAGAGTATCCCCTGGCACATAGACTACAACAATCTTTGTGATTAGCATCATTTGCAAGCCGGGATTCTGGAGCATCACTGGCATTGGTGCTGCACATTCCATCAACAAGATTTTATATCTCCTGCCCTTGGGAAAGGAACTGGAATCTTTCCCTGATATCAGCCTCAGGCCCCACCACCAGGTGGCTGCTTGGCATGCAAGCTGAGAGCAGTTTTGTTTGTATGTTGGTTTACTTTTTAGTTTGTTGCCTTCTTCAAAAACCTGCTGCTCTTCCTGAGTGGTAAGAATATGTTCCTGAGCTTTGGCTCTCAGAGATCAAGATTTACTCAAGGTCATACAATCAGTGTAGTGGGGGCATCTGTGCTAGAGCATCAGATATTTTGAATAAGACCCAGCCTGGCTGCTTACCGTAGTCTCTGTATCTCCATTTATTCATCTGTACAATAGGCACAGTGGTCATTCCTCTGTCTCAGGGCTTTTATGAAGATTGGCTGAGCTGATATACTTAGAATAGTGTCTGGCAGGGCCTAAGTACTAAATAAACCTTAGCTATTTTTAGCAGTTAAGTAGTTATAGCTCTGCCTTGTGAGATAAGGTGAGTTACCATTATTTCAATTTACTGATTTGGAAGCTGAGACTCAGGAAAATTTATCCAAATTAAAATCCTTGTATCAAGACTTCGTTTTAATTTTCAGTTTGAGTATTGGTACTAGCCAGATATTTGTCTTCACTAATCACTTGGCCTCCATTTTCCTGTCTATTAAATGGAGACTTTGACTCCATATGCTCAGTGATGACACAGGCTATGTATGACAATAGTAATCAGAGATGGGAAACAGAAACAAAAATCTCCCAATTTTGCCTCCAAAACAGATTATCAGTGAAAGTACGATTGTGTTGGGCCCTTTCTGCAATTGCATTTTATGCTCGAGGAAAGCAAGAGTATCTTCTGCTTTGTTGTTCGTTTGTTTCCTTGTCTAAAATGCTAGTCGGCAGCAGTTCAGGCCTGGTAACCCCTACTGTGGAATAATTTGCTGCTCATAGCAGCCCTACTTACTAGTCATAATAGAAAAACAAAAGTGCACATTGCTTTGCACATAAAAGTCACATATTTGGCAGACTAAGTGCTCTGATAAGCGGATGGCATTTGACAGGAGGTAAGTGAATTGGCTTTCCTAGGTAAGGACTGGCAAAGACAGCCTTATTCACTCAACACCAGCCAACTGAGCATGAGGAAGGGGAACCTCAGTCTCTACTGGAAATTCATCAGAGATGCCCAAGGCTTGGCATTACACACACAGTTCCAGTGTCTATGTGCCAGGCTCTGTGCGAGGAAATGTGTGGGTTAAAAGTCTCTCTTTTTCCCTCTCAATGGGCATTTTAGTGGACACTGCAGTGTAGGTGCTGCCTTATCTGTCTGTGTGCGTGTTGTTTTAAGGATATCGATTGTTAACACAATGACAGGTCAGGAGATGGAAGGCACAGTCATTAGCTGCAGCTGCCCTTATAAGTTGTTACGGAGCTCAGAAAAACACTAATGGATAAACAAGGTCGACAGGAACACAGGGGGCCAATTCAAAATGTCCCAAGGTGGCTACGCCTTAGCCAGGACGCTCTTCTCTAAACAGCACATGAAAACCTTGAGTATTGATATTCAGGGTAGGCAAACTATATGCTGAACCAGGAATGACTTCACCCAGCTTACCCATCATACCTCAGGGCAGGAGGTGACTTACAAGCTGCCCTCTCTTTATGGAGATGGTGCATTAAAGAAGACCCATGACATGACCACTCACACTTCATCTTTGGGGCATTTCATCTTTTCAGTCATGGAGGGGAATACAGAGTCAGATCTATGTATTCATGGCAATTGCTACTATCAACATTAGTGAGAATGGACATTGTAACATGTTGAGTGTTTTGCATTCGCCATCTGATTTAATCCTTACAATTATTCTAATTGGAAGTTGTATTTATTATTCTGCTTTAGAGATGGAGAAATTGAGGCTTGAAAAAAAATTTAGTTACTTGCCCAAGTCCTCTCTGAAGCTACAATTTAAATTTGATCTCCTGGAACTAGAGTGACCAATTCACCCTAGTCTGCATGCGAGTTCCTTCTTTTCATCACTGAAAGTCCCATGTTCTGGAAACACTCTTAGTCTCAGGCAAAATGGGATTGTTGATCATCCTGAATGTAACTCTAACCAGGGACCATTCAGTCCCTCATAGAACGGAAATAGAGCAATTAGCTTAGCGACTTAGATCCAATTTCCCAGATCTGCAGAAAGGAGAACACAAAGCTCAGCTACACAATCTGATGCCTCACTAAAGTGTGGTCAGCACACCAGCAGCAAGGGCATCACCTGGAAGCATGTTCGAAAGGTAAAACCCTGGGCTGCACCCCAGACCTCCTGAATCAATATCTGCGTTTTAATATAATCCTTGGGTAATGTGTAACATTGAATTTTGAGAAACACATGGGTCAAAGATCCTTTCTAGAACCATACACTACCATGATCCTGAATTGACTAGTGTAGCATGAATCTCTTTTGTATGCCAACTCTATAAAGGATCCAAAGTAGTTGGGAGGGGTCCACCCTAGGGACTTTTGCTATGGAAACCAAGAGGGCAGCACAAGGCAGTTTGCAAGCAGGCCTGGACTTCATGCATGGATCGATTTCTCCAAGGAAAGACAGTGTGCTGGGGAGGAAAGAACATAGGCTTTAAATTCTGATTGAGCTGGGTTTGAATCCTGGGTGACCTAGAGCAAGCTGAGAACTCCTAGGATGCAGGATGTGGTCTGTAAAGACCACATGTGGTCTGTTAAATTATCCATCTCCATGGTTCTCAATTCTGGCCATCCTTCAGAAACAACTGAGACATTTTAAAAGAAAATATAGGTGCCTGGGCTCTGCCCCCAGAGAAGTGGATTTAATCTGACTGGGCTGGGGCCTTGACAATACATCATTTCAAAGTTCCCCAGAGGGTTCCTTTTTTCATGCAGCCAGGATTTAGACCCACTGAACTTCCTCTTAAGGATGATGGTGCGCTGACAATGAAATAACTCATGCCAGAAACTGACACTAAGCAGGCCTTCAAGCTCTTTCAAACTCCCTTTCTGTCAATGGTGGCACATCACCCATCTGTACTAGGGCTGCTCTCCACCAATAGCAGTTGAGGCAGTCTCTAAGGAAACCAAAAGATCCATATAATATCCATGCCTTGGGCCTCTCACTCTATTTTTTTTTTACCTATTAAGCATGTTAAAGTTAAGAAAAACTAGGCAACAGTGAAGTAATTTACCAGAAGGTTAATGTTTAGGATCTTATGTAATATATTGTTTAAAAAAGAAAAAAACAAGTAAATAAATAACAATCCATCTTCAATGCACCTTCTAACCGATTAAGCTGCCTTAAGATAGGACCCTTAAGAATTGCCATAGTCCTCTAAGTTACAGAGTGCCGTTCCTCAGGGCAGCTAATTAAAACACCTCATGGGAATCGGTGCCTTCCACACTGTGCACAGCCTGGGCGATGCTCCCCAGCAAGTACCACAGCGTTACCTCAAAACAAGGGCATGGTAAGTTATGAACCATCACAGGGCTTTACGAGCAGGCTTTGGGAGAGGGATGCTGATAATTCCATACAGAAAGGGCAGAATGTGTTGCTTTATTTATTTTTTAATAGAAGGGCAAGTCGGCCAAAGAAATCATCAGTTTTAGAAGTCTAGCAACACAAGGAAGGATAAAAATCAATACCAAATCCTGCTTTCCTTCCAAGCAACTATTAATAAACTCTCACAGCTTTCAAGGTGTCTATCCCCATTAAAGCCTTGGAGAAGAAGGAATATGGGGCATGAAATCTTTATGCAGGGTTTCCTGCCCAGCTCACTTTCTCGCTGCCTCTGCTTCTGTAATTTCCCTTTGTTATACAATAATGACAAAGAATAGATTAGAAGTGGCCTCAAAGGTATATCTAACCCCATAATACAAGGGGCTATTTGAGGAAGTAACCAAATGCTCCCTTCTTCAGTGCACTAGAAATCTCTGCTGGAATGCTAAGCTGCATAGTTGAACATATTATTTCCAAATTGTTATTCTCTCAAAATCTGCTCTTCTAATTCACTTGGTTTTCCACGTCCTCATAACAAGACTCTCATATGGCGCTTTGCGGATTATGAAGTTTTGCATTCAACATCTCATTGAACCCCACTGTCAGACACTTTAACTCATTGTATAAAGGGAAAAGTTGACATGGAGAGAGATATACTAATTTGTCCAATGTCACACTACCAGAAAATTACAAAGTAGGTACTTGAACTGGGAGGGCCGGTGAGGTCGCTGAAAACTCTCAAACTACGCTCTTTTCCCTCTTACTTGTATCTCCTTCAAGCAAAACTTTCACTAATAAACTGAGATTTTTTTCAGAGACAGTGTCTTATTTAAAGTGCTACTTAAATCAAGTATAAGGCTCTGTCTAGGTCCCTGGGCAATTTGCCCTGAGATCTGTTTCTTGAACTTTCCCTGAACTGCCCAGGTACTAACATCTGTGAAATACATTGCTCAGTTGGCCTTATCAGTTGGCCTCTGGCTCAGTTCCACCAGGAAGGGGCAGAGATAGTGTACTGGATGGTGAATGAAAGGGAGAAGCCAGAGTATTCCTCTACCTCTCTATATATCTATGGCTGAATCCTTCTATTCTTCAATGTCTTAGCCCTGCCATGATTCCAGCTCCTACTTGTAGGCCCTGGGCCCTGGCCTCCTGGAGGGTATCTCACCTCTCCATCTTACAACTACCAGTTTCTTGCTACTGCTAATCTCTAGGTTGCCTCATCATCCCACATGTGGCTTCATAGCACCTATATAACATATTATCTGCATTAAACTTCTTCTTTGTGAATTAATTGGCATGGTTCCTGTCTTCTGGTTGCCCCCAAATAATTACTTTTTAAAAATTTTTAGATATTTGTATATTTGGTTGGATAGAGAGAGAAAATCAAGAAAGAATCAAATTTTACTGATGGCTTAACGTGTACTTCCTGGGGCCTGACACTTTTTATATGCCTTGTGTATTTTAGTCCTCAAAATAGAACTGTGGGAAACATATTATCATTATTCTCCTTTTTAAAAAAAATCTGGGTATCAAAAAAGTGTGGTGCCTTGCCCAAAGACACAAAGCCAGCAAGTGGAACAGCTAAAATTCTAATGTAGGCTATTTTTTTCCTCTTAATCAGTCATGGAATAAAGACCAGTGGGTGTCTCCATCTTGAACAAATACTGCAGTTGGTGTCATTGTAAACGGCAGAGTTTGTAGCACATATATGATTTGGATTTTTTCAGTAAGCATTGAGCTAAATAGTGAGACAGCAGGAATACATAATGTATAACTAATACAAGCCTTAATAGAGAACATTGCCTTGTTAAAACTGGGGCAGTAGAGAAAACCTAGGCCTTGCCTGAGGCCGATTCATGCTTTCTAATTAGTATTTTTTTTCTGATTATTATTAACTATTTGATGTAAAAAGACAAAGCAAAAGAAATAAAAGCATGAATTATGTTCAGACCTCTTTTATTAATTGGGATTTCAGCAAAGTCAAAACACAAATATACCTTAGATCCCAATCTTTTATATTTATTTAACTATTAGCTAAAATATTTTATAGAATTGTTATTACAGATACTCTTCCATTCATAAAATATTCCCTTGTGCTCTGTTATAAACAGTAAAGAGCACTGAAGTAAGCCTCAGAAGTACTCAATTAGAGTCATGGCCTTAATATAAACTAGCTGTGTGACCTTGAGAAAGTTGTTTCAGTCATCTGAGGCTCAGATTCTTCCTCTAAAAATAGGAATAATTACATTTTTCTCTACCTCCTGCAATGGATCATTTTGAGGATTAAAAAAAAGCATAATGTCTATGCATTTTGAAAAATACAAATTGCTATAAAAATGTAAGGGATCATGTTTACTGAAGTGCATTTACGTTTATTATTGTGTCTTTTTCCTCAGAGCAATCTGCCACAAGTGCTTTTCCTCATCAGCAAAAGGCATGAATAAGATTAAGTGTGAAGAACAATTTTACAAAAGCCTTGCAAATAGTGTCAAAATTATCTCCATTTCTTCAGACTTAACCAATGGCAGTCTTTGAAACCGGTGGCCTTCCTGGGCATTTTCGGCTACTTGTACATAGAGGGTTTTCCTGCCAATCCCAGCCTCTTAGCAATGCCAACATCTGGGGCAAATTCACTGAAGCCAAGTGAAGCTGAGAACTGAAGTTGTGATCAGGCGAATTGATACAAAATGTAATTCTACCATGTTATATGATGATTTTTGGTATTCTTCAGACATTTTTGTACATTGGTCTTAATATTCTAATAAATTTGTTCGTCTTTTTACATTGCAGCGACCTATGAAGGAAGAAGTGAACAGAAGCAGAAAAAAAGATTGTGAAATCCCTTACATTTATTTTAAGATTTAATTGCTAAGGTCCAGTTTTTTCTTTTACAAAAAAGAAAAAAAATAAAGGCAGTTAATGTTTCAGGAGCAGGAGAGTTTCTCTTGCTTTCATAGGGACATCATCCCTTAAGGATCTGCTGAGAAAGTAGATTTCCTTGCTCTCTGATCTCCAACATCCCTTCAATCTTGCACATTTAACACATATTTCTAAGTGTCTGTGTGCCTGGCACAGAGCTGAGCAGGGAATTTAGGATACAGATTAAAAGAGCATTCATCCATTAAAGAGCTTGGTGGAGCCATTCCATCCTGCTCCAGGCCCCAGTCTCCCATCAGGTACAATGGTGCTTCAGGGCAGACTGCATTTTCTCAGAGCACCACTGCAGACACTGATGCTGACTTCCCTTCTGACCTTGGCCAGGTTACTTTTCTCTTTCCTCCCTACTTACACAAATGTGATATTATAAGTAGGCAAAAAAAAAAAAAAAGAGAAAACTAAAAAGTTGATAGGGAGAAGGGGTCGAATGCATTCCACTCAGGGCTCTGATGATGGTTCATGTGCGTTTCAGGTTTTGAAATCAAGAGGGTTTCATGGTAATACCATCAACTCTAAAGGCTGTGTAAACCTGGAGTTCACATTCAATGACGGCCGACTTCCAGCTGCTTCCTAACGATTTTAACGCTGCGACAAGCAAAGCGTCTTCCTATTTTCAACCCTAGCAATTTGGCTCAAGCATGATCTCAACCACTTTAAGCTTTGATATTTCTAGCCACTTCTTATGCTGTATTTTCTTTTAATGCCACCAATCATGTGTGAAATTCTGTTGAAAAATTAATCTTTGTGGGAAATGATATGTAATGGCTTCTTTAAAGAAAGACAGAGAGGGAAAGAGATGGAGGGCAATGACTATGACCTTTGTTGTTTTCTGACGTTTTTCACAGTGTAATACAAACGGAAACATCTCTTTCTCAAGGTCAAAGTAGAAATAGGTTTCTGCTTATACAGATATCACTCTTTCTTTAGCAGGAAAAGCCTTGAAAATTATCCTTCTGACTTGATTTTACAAACCTCTAATGCATTTAAAGGTTGTTAAACTCGAAAGCCAGCTATGCTCAAAAAATTGTTTAATTTCATCTTATTAAACCAATACTTAATGTTTTACTTCTAAAGAATGTGAAAAGATTTAGAAATACACAAAAGATGTGGATAAGGAATAATATTTGAATATTTATATAATAGGGTAGTATTCCCAAATCCAGTGTTATAGACACACACACACACACACACACACACACACACACACACACACACACATATATTAGCCAATACATCGTGTTTTAGCAAGGGAGGTTTCAGTCAAAAGCAGCTGTGACCAAATCTCCTGAAAGTCAGAAACTACTAATTTAAATTTTTCATTTGTTTTTTGGAACAATTATACCACCCACAAAAGGGTAACTTTGCAAGTCATCATTATCTCATGAATTTGGGAACTTATCCCTTAAATAAACCTGTCTCATTTCCATATAATTACAGCAACTAAGAAGGTCCTTTAAAAAAAAAAGAGGAAAATTTTTAGCTTAGCTTACATTTTAAGGGTGTGATAAGGAATCAATGTTACTGCCATATTGATCAAATTTGGAATTTGGTTCCTTAAAATAAGTTCATATGAATTTAAAAGAGAACCGTCTTGAGGAAGAAATCTTTATGGTTTTTGAAGTTCTCTTAGATTTCAGGTTCCTGCGTATGATCCTTTCCCGCAATATTCACCTGTCACCTTCTCCAACCCTGTTACATAGTGATTTATTGCATGTCATTTAGATTAATTTGTAATAAAACATAATGGTAATGACTTCAAACTTTAAAAGGCTGTGTGGGGGGGTGAAGTAACAAGTTTCTTCCTGGACTATTCTCTCCCCCGTCAGTCTTAGGAAGACAGAAACACCTCCAGTGTTTAGCAGACTCTACTGGACCTAACTCCCCCTAAAAGATCACTCAGTATAAACTAATTAGGACGCATTAACTGTTTCCTCTGAAAACACCAAAAAAGAGGAATGCTTTTTTCTGCTCATTTCCTTCCTCATAACCTTGCCGCTTAAGTGTTCTTCTAACATACTGCTTTAGAGGTGAAACTCGATGATCCAGCCACCAGTGAAAGTGTTAATACTAACTTAAGAATGTTCTAAACATCTCAGGGGAAAAATAAAAGTCTCTCTTATGACAATGTACTAACATGGTTATTAAAGACAAGGAAATAGGTTTCTGGTCCAGAATTTTCTTACCAGATTTTTCCTAGCTGTTGTATTAAAAGCTTCCTCAATTAAGTATTTCTTGTAATGATAGGCACACCATTAAGTTTTTCTCCTATTTTTCTTAGGCAGTTTCAGGAAGACAGCTGATCCACAATTAACACCAAGCTCAACTTGAATGGCTCATTCACACTTTCTAAATTTTGCTCACACTTTTCTCCAGGTTTAATGAATATGCCATTAATAGTAGCATTTAGAGGAAGCTCTAATATTTGTCTCAGTTCTCATTTGTTTCAGGTGTATCATTCCTTTTTTCATTTCTTTCGTCATTTCTCTCTTCATGTGGTTGAGTCGGGGACTGATAACACCCTGATTTTCAGTCACATAGAATTTCCTCAGTGCAATCAGCCTCCCATTTTCTCTCCTGATGGCAGAGGATTGCGACATGGCACTTCTCTGGCCAACCATGGACAGTTTGTGAGGTTGATATGACCACTGGCAACAACTAACCACTCCAGCAGTGGAGAAATGTGTTGGGCCAGATGGAAAGGGGGAGATGATTCAGACATACGGTGCTTAGAGCTGGAGACAGTACACAGTTGCCACGTTCTTCCAGGCTCTGAGAAATAACCGGGATGCACTCAAGCAGAGAACCTGCCCTTCATACCAGCACACTTCTCTTAACCAAGCTAACCCAGCGGCTCCGGTCTGTCGTACTGACAACCACCCATGGCCTCTCTTAATCTGAGGAGAACTCTCCCAACTGCCTTGCATTTATTTCTGGATAAATTTTTAATAGCTATTCATCCTTGGCACATGTAATTTTTAACTGTGTAAAATATTTATGGGGGTGGAAAGGGTAACTTCAAAAGCATTTATTACTTTCCCTTACATTTACAGTAAATCCCAATCAGGTTGCTGACTGGGATTTTCCTTGCTTCTTTCTCTTGTGTGAACCTCTTTTTAAACTCAAAGTAATGAATGCAAGATCAATAGAATAAGTAACAAAAGTATCCAGGGTGACTGAACAGTAAACTCTTAAATCACTGCGCAGTAAGTGCAAATGAACAATTATTAAAAACACTGCACTAAAATTTCAGTAGGAAATAAGAGTGAGGCTTAAGCCTTTAAAAGGTTCCATTAGTCATGTAAGCCTGAGACAGCACACTCAAAACATGAGCTATTCTTGAGAACTGGTAAGATTATATATTCTACCAAGTTGCACACACTGACTCCAACTGAGAAAGGAGAGAGTCCAACTGTCCAGTATCTAAGGATAAGGAGGTGCAGAGAGGCGAAGGCAGCCCACTCAGGCAATGATTCTTCAGTTATATTTGAAGGGGGAGGTGGGATTTACAATGATGACTAATTAGGTTATTTATAAAGGAAGTAAATATTCTGCTTGCATATCAATTCACCCCATGTTACAACATCATCTTGCTCTTCATCACTCCATGCCCAGGACACAAATACAAGAATTCTGACACAAATCACCAGAAGAGCCCAAGAATGCAGCCCCACTTTCCCTTTGTCCCTGTTCTTCCTGAGTTGATAAATCATCTGCAGTTAAAAAATGAAGAGAAAGTAATGGGCAACCAAACTGCAAAGTAAAAATATTGTTTAGAAAATCACCTGAAATAGCTAAAATTTTGGATACACACACATAAATATATACACATAAATACATATAGATACGCACATACAAATCTTGTCTTAGGGATTTGCAAACATCAGAATGCTATTAAATCTTAACATGCCTGGGATATATTGCTCAATTCTTGCCTTCGTTCTTATACCACACATTTTATTATAGACAGGTGGGCTCTCAGAGTTCTGGATGCCGAATAGCTTGAACAAGGGACTGCATAGCATAACCTGAAAGAAATGGCATTCCTGAATACATATGATTTCCTCTGAGAATAGAACAACAAATCTCATGCCAGAATTATGGTAAGACTGAACCATGCTCGTGACACAGAAGGCAATTTTAGCCTTGCTTTTAAAAGAGTATAGTTTCATCTGAAGCAGGACATCACATTTCAATTTGTACTATTAAAAACTTGCATCACACAGTGAAACAAACTGCCCTGTGAATCACTCTGCTTTACAAGGCATCTAGACTAACATACAGTTAATGACAAGAGCTAGCCCAGTGCACATTTCTCCAATAGGAACGTGATAATCCACAGTGTGGATGGCCTCTGACTAGTACTTTTAGACTATACCACTACTCTGGTTAACACTATTTCCTCATCGCCAGCACATAACAAATTGTTGCAAGAGGCTGAAAACTTAAAGTAAAATTATAATCTACTTTCCATTTCTCAAATATCATTACAAATGCTAAAATTTTATTTTGTCCAGAAAACATTATCTTTACAAGCTTTTCCATTTATCAAACATATATTCACAATAAATGATAAACATTTGCTATTTTATTAATTGCCAATAAACAAGCTTAGAACCTCCATCATTACCCCCTGGGAAGAGATATTGTTTAACTCTGGATTCTGCTTAAATTTGGCTCTGAAATAAGGTGTGTTTCTTCCCAATCATTTTTAGTTATTTTAAGACTTATTTTATAATATGACACAAATTATAGGGAAATTAAAACTGCTTGCAAGACAACTAAAGACATTCAGCTTTTGCAACTTGTGTTGCTTCCATACTTTTGCAAATGTTTCAAAGGCTCAAGAAAACAAAGCAAATGGTACACACAGAAATAAATACCCGAGAAACTAATATTGCCCCAATGCATTTATATAAATACCTCTTAAATCTGAAATATGACTCTAATTTCACATGTAAAGCAAACCAAGAAATCACTCAGAACATTTGCCCTTTGGAATCCTTCCCTAGCCCCTCTCCAGTTGCTGTTACAAACCTTTTAGAATCAGAAAGGTGCCCTTTGAAGATGACGTGGGATGGAACTTATAGAAGGAAAGCATAACTTCAAGGAGGAGGAAAAGATATTCAGTCCTTGGTTTCTTATTTAGTGAAGGGATTTTGCCCTCTCTCCTAGCAGCAAGTTGCAGCGTACACTGCAAATGTACAGCTCCCCACCGGTTTACAATGCTACACTGAGAGCCCAGATCCAAGCCTGAGCATGTTTTCTGGAAATGCAAGCAGCTCAGCTCAAAACCTAAGGGAGGGTTCCACCGGGACACACAACTCTATTGCACAAATATTTAACAGCTCTGAGACCTCTAATGGTTTAAAGTAATATGCATTTTGTGCTAGGCTGCTCTAGCTAGACAGAAAACTGGGACGGTATGGAGGAGTGCTCTCAGCTGCCCAACCCTACACACCAAAGAACGTTTTCCCTTTCTACCTCAGAATTAGGGAAACATCAAAATACTTAATGAAACACTGATATTGACTAAGCCTTCACAGACTCAGTAGTATAGGAACTTTGTTTTACATTTCATTAAGTTAGCCCATGACTTCCCACGCGGTACCATTTCTCCTTCACCTAGCTAAAAAAAAAGCCAACTTCATGCAGAAACATCAAGGGAAAGTTTATCCGCCCCCACCCCTGTTTCTTTTCTTTTCCAACTTAAACTCATCCACGACTAATAGACAGCCCTAGTTGTAGCACAAAGGAAGCTGAGAGGGTGCACCAGCTTGGTCCTCCAGTTGCCAACTGGAGATAGATTTAATATAATAGATTGTCGCGGTTTAAAAATTTTCTTAAAGGCTTGTCTGCACTGATGAAGAGCTGTGCACACCCAAAATTACATCATAAGAGTTAACACTCACCAAAATACATTATGTTTCTCATTAATGAGGCAGCTGGAACCCCACCGCGGCGTCTTCAGCATCAGCTCGCACCCAAGGCTGACACGAAAAGCAGAGCCGTTTCATGCTACATTCGGCGGAAACGTCCCCGGCGTGGAGAGCGGCGAGCGCCGAGCGTGCGTCCTCGGCGGGCTGAGCGCCGTGCAGGCTGCCTCTCCCGGGCTACGATCCCCGGCAGCTGGAGCGTGCGCTCGGGCTGCCTGCTGCACTGCTCATCCTTACTGTAATCCGACTCCTCCTTGCGATGTCCTTGCCGCGCCTGTGACATCAGGACTGAGAGTACTACAAACAGACACCCCCACCCCACCCTAACCCACCCCACCCCCGGTTAGCAGCGGTTCCATGAGGTGCTCGGATTGCCTGCCTGGACCAACCATGGCTCTCCGGAAGCTTTGACGAGCCCAGAGACCCGGAGGGGGCGGAGTGAGGGGCGCGGGAGGCTCTCTTAAAGAGAGAAGGGTCTCTGGAACCATACAGGAGCACACGGGGGATATTCACCAGCGTGCGGGAGGGGACATGGTTAAGGCGAGGTCTGCCGTTAACGTGTAATTAGACACACTTTTATTCCGCCTCTCCCGTGAATACCATCATCCTCGCCAAAATTTAGCCTCCCCTACCAAGTTAAGAAGGCAGTGTGGTAGGAGGAATGGTGCCTTGTGTGCCTGCGTTCTCTTTGAGGCTTGTGGGTTTCTTATTGTTTGTGATGTTTATACCCAAGAGGAATAACAGACTCAAGGGACCATTGCCAGAGTAATAGAGGTTTTCACTTAGAAGTGATCAGATCATAGAAAGCCGGTAGTTAGTTGGTAAAGAGTTATTTTTATTAAGTTTTTCAGCGCTAGGTTGATTGAGAAATGTAAAGAAAAATAACTGGTAATAAAAGTCTCCTCCCATTTTCACAGGATCACATTTGCTGGCTCCCTTAGTAAGTAGTAGAAAGGACGTCGAGGCTGAAATGATCTTTGACCCCTGAAGGGGAGAGACATTTAACCTGAAAGGCAACCAAGATTTTGTCATAATTGCAGTCTGGTCACAAGTATAATACAGACATAAGTACACTCCCATTAAATTTGCTATGAATAGTCAAGAAAGGCAAAGCTTAGCAAAGCCTCTGGCTCCTCCAATGGTCTAATGAATTGCACTCCTTATCTTACATGGAAAAGGATGTTTGAAAGAAATCCCAGAAAGCTGTGCTGATTAATACTTTAATGCTCAGCATGGGAAATAAACCCACAGAGCAAGTTCATTTTCCTAAGGACTCCTCATTTTGTGACCCAACTTACCTACCAGACCGTTTAAACTTAAAATTTCTACAAAATGTTATGAAATTAACTGAAGATAAAGAACTATAGCCTATTAAAGGAAGCAATTGATATATATTTTAATATGGGTGTTGACAAGCCATGTTAGCAAATATTTCTACATTTTGATATTAAAATATTCAAGGGTCTTATCTTGCACAATTCTGTACCTGTCGGTGGGTTTAATGAGTATTATTGGAACTAGGGGACTGAGGCTCATAACAGCTTGCTGTGCAATCTTGCAAAAAAGCTTAGCCCCCTATTTCCATTCTGTGAAAGGAACACTGTGACCAATATCCTCCCCCACAATAAATTGTAAAGAATTTGGTGAATGTGAATAGGTAACCAAATGTAAATCAGAAACATTATAGTGAGTCTTAGGATAAATCTAGTGATGTTCTTTCAGGAATGTACTCCACGTAAAGCAATTTGGAAGAAGATAGTGTAAACAGTAAAGAATATTTCCTTTTTTTACTTTTTTAAAAATTAAAAAGAAAAAGAATGTCACAGGAAAATACTGAAGAAAACACATGTTTTTCCCTTTTGGACAGATGGAAATCACCCAAGAGCACAATTAATGGGCCCTTCCCTCAGGCAGAAGAACCATCTGTGGTAGAATTTACTGGTGAAACTCATCGGCTGTTTTGACCTCCTACATAGGCTAGGGGGCACTGTAGTTTAACGTTAGAGTTTTTGGTCCTTTTGAGTTCCTGTAGTTAGGAGATGCAAGCATTGAGAGAGCAATTTAAAACAGGAGATTTGAGACACTAAAGGACTGTCTTAATAATTAATAACACCCTTGTATTTGCATGGCATTTTGCATCTACAATGTACTTTTACTTATGTTATCTTACTAACAAACTGAGATATAGACATGTGGATATTGTCAGTATTACAAATGGGAAAACTGAGGGTCACAGACATTAGCAACTTTTTCATTGATGTGGTCAGTAAAGCACAGTGTTCTTACTATTCGTATGTTAAATTGATGTTAAAGTCCCAGTATATTTTTTTCATAGAAATAAATTATAAATTGCCCATTCATAATGGCTCATGTAAAGATCTTCCCTAATTAAATTATATCACGGTTTGTTCCACAAGAAAAATATATCTATATGGTCATGAATGTATAGGCAGACAGTATCTGGTAACAGAACATTCCAACCTCTGCCTGGTTTATAGAGGATTATGCCTGAAAGAGTGGCATGTAGCCTCTGAAAGAGTATGGCATCCAAGAGGTAACCAAGTGTTACATCCCTAGAATATTGAACCAAATGAAGAAAGGTGCTCCCCCGCAATTAAACATTATCTGGAATGCTGAGGCTTCAGATATAAACATTGCTTATCTCTGGTTGGAAAATAAATGATTTCAACTGTATGCATTTTATTATTTTACTTAAATTTATTTGTATTATTATATTTACAAAAAGAGAAAATGCAACTATTTTCATTTTGAAACAGAATAGTATCCAAAAAAAATGATGGCACAGCTAGATATGAGGTTGTAGATATGCCAGCTGTGCCTGAGAGATGCTTTCATATGTCAGCTCAAGGACAGGACCTGGTAGCTTCCAGAGAAGAACCTAGTTTACACCCCTGCCCTTTATCTGTCCTTAAGAAGGTTGTAGAAGCTAGAAGATTCTGAGCAGGAATCAAGTAATTGCTTACCCGATAGAAATACACTTTTCATTATTGATAGAAAAGATTCCCCAAACCAGTTACATACTTGGGGTTAAAACTTCAATAAATGTAAAATAAAAATTCTAAGTGATAAAGAATTATGATAAGGTAAGAATTTTCTCTCTGCTCAAATATCCAGATAGCTATTTGCTTGGATCCCTCACCTCCTTCAAATCTTGCTCAAAGATTTGTCTGGCTCTCTCTTTTTGCTTTCACAATTTCAGACTGCCTTCGACCCTCCCCTGGCATTTCCTATCCCCCTTCACCCCTTATTATTCTCCATAGCAGTTACTGCTATCTGACACATTACTGTAGACATCTTTATTTTGGTCTCTCTTCATTGGAATATAATCTCCATGAGGAAGAGATTTCTGTTTGTTGTTCACTGATGTATCCACAGTCCTTACAAAGGTATCTGGCACTTGCTGCTACCCAATAAATATTTTTGAAGGAATGAATGAACATACTAAGTACAACAGTATTGTGTGTAAAACATTGTACTTTTCTATGTGCCTGCAGTCAATTCTTTGAGGTTGATGGTGTCTTATGCAAAGTGTTTCCACAGGTTGAATTTGTCCATACTTAGCAGCAGCTATTCCTAAGTTCCATACATACAGAGGCCAGGTGGGACTGCAGGCCATAGTTCATGAGCTTGCTTGACCTTTCAAGTTCTCATAACTGTACGCAGCAGTAATATAGCATTAAGTTAGCACGGCCCAGTTGTGTCTTACATTACCTACCCCTGAGCCTCAGTTTAGACCACTTTCATCTCTTACCTGTATTACAGAAATAAAATTGTATCCAATGTTCCTGACTCCAAGCTGGCATTCTTCATTATTATCTTTTCGAAACAGAGATAATCAAATCACTCCCTTCTTAGTACTCTTCACTGTCTATTTTACCTACTGGGGTATATGAGGCCTTTCACAATTAAGTCTCTGATTATTCCTTCATTTGTGAATTCTTTATCCTTCACATTCTTTTCTCCAGTCTTACTGCATGACTATAGTTCCCGTAAAGACTATTCCCTCTTACCTGCTTTCTTTACCTAGACAGTTTATTCAACCTTGGGTCTCTGTTCCAATATTATACCTCTGAGGCCACTTGTTTAATCTCAAGACTGAGTGAGGTGATGCTCCTATTTCTTTTCCTATAGAATACAACACTAATTCTGATACTAGCACTTAAACATAGTGTGGGAATTTCCCTGTACTTGTCTCCCAAATGAAAGAGGATGCTCTTTTATCTTCATGACCTAATATGAATCAGTAGTTAATATATAAATTCATTATTTACCTATTCATTCATTCATTCATTTATTCAATATTTATTGAATAAATTCAATATCTTTTGAATGCCTACTTTGTGCTATAAATTGTTTTAGCTCCTGAATCTGGTTAAAGAGCACTGCAGAAAGTGCAAAGAGCAATGAGAAGATATGACTGAGGGGTACCTGGAAGAGCAACAAGGCCAGTGTACTAGAACAGAGTAGGTACTTAAGAGTATATTAGGAGTGAAAATCAAATGGGTCATGTGGAGCCTAATTCAATAGGACTTTGTAGGTCATATTATAAGGGTTTTGTTCTGATTTATACAGAATGCCTTTGTAGTAACATGATTTAGCATATTTTAATAGCATCATTATGGCTAATGTGTGGAGAATGGAGTAAAAGGAACAAGGAAAGAGGCAAAGTGACCATTTAGGAAGCCTTTTTAATAGTCTAGAAAATAGTTGGTGGTTTGGACCAGTGTAGGAGCAGTAGAGGTGGTAAAAAGTGGTTGGAGTCCTATACATATGACACAATGCGTCAATAGGATTTCCTGATGAGTTGGATAAGTGATGGCAGAGAAAGAAAAAGTTTATTATTTAAGATTGGAGACTGAGCAATTGAAAGGATGGAATTTCCACTTACCCGTACGGAGAAGACTAAGGAAGAATATTCTTGAGTGAGGGTTGAAAGGTGGTCAATGTAGGACATATTTAGTTTAAAATTCCTATTATGTATTCAAGTAAAAATATTCCATAGCAGTTTGACTATATGAGGCTGGAGTTCAGGGCTGAAGTTTAGGTTTCCTATTTAAATTTTTAAGTCATCAATTTATAGGTAGTAATTAATCATGAGAACAGAATATATCTTCCAGGGACTATAGATGTAAATGGAGAAAAGGGTTAAGACTGATCCCTGGGCCATTATAAGCAAGAAGACAAGTATGTGGTATTTGATGACTAAATATTTGTTGAAAGTGTAATAATTTGTTGAATGAATATTTACTGACATACAAATGACATTTAACAAAAGGCTATTAATTTTAAGGCTGACTTTGCTTCTTTCTGATATACCAACATCCACTGTCACAACAGTTTGAAAAGTGGAGAAATAAGTAAGTTGAATGTATGAGAAAAATTGCCTAGTTTAATTAATTAGAATTTTTTAGGTTGTGTAGGCACTGCTGTAAACTCACAAATCATTTCTATTTCCATATTTTCATTCAATGCTTCCATTGAAATTAATCCCTATGCACCTTAGTCCAGAAAATTAATTGCCTATAAGAAAAAAATGTGCTAATATCTTGATAAAAATAAAAAACCTGTAAATCTCATAATATTTCAAAATTCTATCTATCTGAATTTCCATGACTTTGGAGATATCCAATAAATCCCTTCTATATGTGGTCCTATCTATTCTGATAGTCAGTTAATAGAGGCTCTTTTACAATATTTAGTAACTGGCATTGAGAGCTCTCCTAGAACTCTTACCTTAGAGTTTGTTGTGGCCTAAGCATGTTTATTCATTCAAAAAATAGTTGTTGGGCACTTAGGTGCCAAGTACTATCCTAGATGCTGAAGGTACCTCAATGAAATACAGAAATCACTGTCCACAAGGAGCTTACAATCTAGGGATTTCCATATTTCAACTTATCCAGTAGCATTTGGAACCTCTTCCACTTTTCTCTCACGCAGAAGAAAGGACCTAAAATATTCTTCATCTCATTCATTCAACAGTTTATTGCTTCTTTTCCTCCAATACAATGGACATAAGGGCTGGGCATGTCTACCATGTCCATGCTATATCCAATAGGATATATCTAACCAATAGGAGGTATACAATAAATATTTGTCTAGTGAATAAACACTTCTATTTATAGATGATGCTTCATCCTGACCCTACTGAGAATATAGTTATATTCTACCTGGAATGCCCTTTTCTATTCCTCTTCATTTATATAAATGGTTATATTTGCCACTCAAAACTACTCAAATATTTTGCTTTTGTCTGACTCATGCATTCTTTTAATAAGCTGCAAAACATTACTTGCATAACTATTACAAAATTTATCAGATTGAATTCCAATGGCATGTCCAGTTGTCGATATCCCCCAAATAGAATGAAGGCCCTAAGGAATCATGGAAAGAGTTAGATAAGTGTTAATTTCTTGAATGTTTTAACATAGCCCAGAACATAGCAAAAATACATGCCAAAGACCAAGGTTACTGTCAGGGTTAGTGCCTGGAGTATGCCATTAACATCAGACATTCTCCATGATTTATGAAGCAGCAACCTTTGCTGTGGCTGGAGACAAGAATCATAATTACACAGACAAGGAGGAGACATAAAGAGTAATCTTAGGGTAGAGAGGCAATTCTCAAAACTCTGAGGAAAGGCCAGCCAGAAACCAGATGGCTGAGCAGCCATTAGGCAAAAGACAGATCAGAAATCTTGTGGGTAGAGCAGGTCAAGAGGCCAATGTGGAAGCCAAGTACCAGAGTTAAGAACAGAAAATTTACAGAGAGTGAGTCAGGGGAAGCTAATCAAACCCCTAGCTGCTCTCATAGGTGGCTTTCATGAGCACATTTGCCCTAATTGATTGATATAGTACCAATTCCCTTATAACAAGAAGCATCACAAGCTTCCTTTCTGAAGGCTCTCAGATTGTCTCCCTTCCATGTCTCCCTTTGTTTTTTCTTATTTGGCCAAAACTTCAGGAAGTTGTTTATATTTTTATCTAGTGTTTTATGAGGTCAATGCCACCTCTCGTTGGTAGCTCCAGCCCACCTAGTTTGGTGCCTCACCTACAGGAATTTAAACTGTTATAAACTACACTAGCAGACGGAGAAGAAGGAGAAGAAAGGGGAGGGAAGAGGGAAGAGGAGGAGAGTTACTATCACAAGGCACCAAACTCTCATGTTTAAGCTATCACCCTGTTCCTGAAAGCACTTAGTATGGTATTTAAGGAGATAAACCATATATCAAAAAAAAAAAGTAAAATCAAAGATACTATCAAGTAAATAACAAGTCAATTTAAGAAATGTATGTAAGGGTTTGGTAAAAGATGAAATTATGATAGCTTCAGGCAAACCTGGACAACTGCAGAAGAACATAAGCTTGCTTTTAATACTTATTCAGATTGATAAAATGCAGAAAAAGTTGCCAAATGACATAAAACAAGGGTAGGATTCTGAATGACATGTCTGGGAGACTAAGAACAAATCAGAGTATTTAAGAGAAACTCTTAACAGATTTTCATACTAAGTAAAGTTGGAGAGGTAAACACAGAAGCCCTACTGGATACAATCTCACATTCCAGGTTAAAGAATGTGAATCTTATTTGACAGATAATGTAAGAAGCATTAGCTGAATGAATATATAAATGAGTCTCAAAGTGCTTCCAAGGACAGAAATGTAATAATATTACCTCAAATATATCTGGTGACATAATAACATGAGTTAATACATCTTATATAGCAGGTTGAAAGATCTTATACACTCCAGAGGTTTCCAATTTTTCTTAAAATAAAATTCATATGGTTCCTGGGCAGCAATTTGAAAATGAGTCCTCTTCCCACTCAGCCCTACAACAAATGTGCTTGGAAACGAAATAGAAGAAAACAGAATCACACTGAATTCCTTGTTTTGCTTTAAAAAAAAAATATCCTTCATGATAAATGGAGTACAGTTCTAGTAAGTTTAGATGCTGTAGGTCATGGACATTCTGTTTTTATATATACTGTGATAATAACTACATAGAGTGAGCAGAGAGAGTGTAACTCTGCCCCAGTGTTGCAAGAATTCACAAAGTAATTGAAAGTGTTTCCAAGTGTGCATAATTCTGTGCCTCCAGTCAAATACAGTAGATGGAAATCCATTTGGCTTCCTCTGTCAAAATGTCTAAAACATATAAAGGAAATGTGTAAACGGGAAGCAGAATATTACAGTTTTAACAATCTTTTAATTATATCTCAATTTCAATCTTGACTTTACTCAAACATATTAATAATCCTTAGGGCTCATCTCTGATCCTTTTGGTGGATAAAATGACCGAATGTGATTTTTACCCTTGACTCAAAAGTGTCAGTTCTAGAAATCTACAGTATTTGTCACCATGAATACCATTTAACTGCAGCAGTACCCAAAGGAACTTTGCACAGCCACACGTGAATACAACTGGAGGAACTTAATTAATCTTGCTGTCACTTCCATGATGCTTTTCATTAGTTTTGCTGCTATCTGATCAACGGCCTTCTCTATATTGGAAAAGTTACCCACAGCCTCTTGTAAAAGCATTTTCAAAAGGTAAACAAAGACCTTTGCAGTAGGAAGCTTTTATGAAGATGGACATTATGACTGCTTCTCTAACATGGAAGTTACCCTCACCTTTCATATTTAAGATTATAAAATCACAGGAAACATAAGTATCAAGCCTGTCTCTAACTGAGAAAGTGTTTTAAAATCTATACACAGATTATGTATTTGAAATGAAAAAATCATAATTTTATTTATATTCTTTTTCATGAATACCAATAGAATAAAGCAAGTGATAATTTGACTCTTTCTCTGAGTCATATTTTTGAGAGTGGTTTAATATGTATATATTTTAATATAATTTAATTTACATGCATTCTTTTTATCATTATTTTTTCATTGCTGACTGTAATTAAATTTAATTTAAAAATTGGAAAGATTTTACAAAATGTTATCACATTTTGACTACAGTTGACCCTTGAACACCCTTGAATGACACAAGGTTAAGAATACCAACCCCCACACAGTCAAAAATCTGTGTATAACTTTTGGTTGCCCCCAAACTTGACTACTAATAGCCTCCTCTTGACCAGAAGCCTTACTAATAACATAAACAGTTGATTAACACATATTTTGCACATCACATGTATTACATACTATGTTCTTACAGTAAAGTGAACTAGAGAAAATAAAACATTAAGAAAATTATAAGGAAAATACATTTACAGTATTTTCAAAAATATCTGTACATGTGTTGTTCAAGGGCCAACTGTTTATGATAATCAATTCATACCTCTAGCATAGTCATGGAGAACTAGAATAGAAGCTCACCAATAGCTCAAAATATGTGGTGGGCTCTGATGGAGAAATACAAGAAAGTAATGTGGCCCCTTTCTTCATGTGTGGAAGTCAGCCTCCAAAATAGTCCCTAGTGGTTCTTGTTTCCCATTAGTCACACTCTTGTACATTCTCTTCCTACTTTGGAGAGGGCTGCCCTCTGTAACCAATAGGGTATTGTTGAAATGACCAAGTGTGACTTTCAAGATTGGGACATAAAAGGCAAAGTGGCTTCTGTTTCTCTGCCATGGATCACTATCTCTAGGGGAAGGCAGCAACCACTCTGTGAGGACACTCAAGAAACCCAAAGAACAATACTCATGGTGAGAAACTGTGACGTCCAATCAACATCCAGAATCAACTTGCCAGGCATGTTAGCTACCTTGGACATGAATCCTTCAACTTCTGTCAAGTCTTCAGATACCTGTGGCCATGACCAATATTTTAAATAAAGCTCCTGAGAGACTCCAAGTCAGTACCAGCCAATTAAACAACTCTCAAAACTCTGTAAGATGATAAATGTTTATTGCCATTTTAAGCTTCCAAGTTTGGGGAGCTTTGTGTGTGTATGCATGTGTGTGTGTGTATGTGTGTATGTGTGTATGTGTGTGTGTGTGTGTGTGTGTGTGTGTGTGTGTGTGTGAATGAGACTTCTGTACAATATTAATTAAAACTATGAAAATGTGATCTAGAGATCAGCTGAGATAGAGAGAGGGGCTTGAGAATGTTATATACCCCTTCAGGTCTTGGTTTCTTAATCCATGAAATGATGTTGTGGGAGTGAGTAAGGGTCACCAATGCAAGAACCTACAGAGGTGAAGGAAGTAACACAGCTGCATAGGGTTTCTAGAGAGTATCTGAGTTTTAGAATATTAAAGAAAGTGTCAACTATCAAGGGAGTGTCTGTTACTTAGATTAAATTGATAGTGTGCCGTGAGGGAATGTGTACCCAGTGTTGCCAGATTCTTCCATTTTATTTCCTAGCTTTACTTTGTATGACTACAACATTATCCATTTGATAAAAAGTTTCATTTATTTTCTATCTGAAGCCATGGTGGCTGAAAATTATGATTGAAGTATTTTCTTTTTCACTTTTTTCACATTTTCTAATATCTTCAGTATTTTATTCAAGGGTCTCCGTTATTGTATTCAACTGCTCCATCCTTTCTTCCCTTCCACCATCATCTGTAACTTTTCTTCCTATCTCATAATCAAACTTCTACCATTCATCTACCAACACATACTCCTTTAGTATAATTTTCTTCATTGCTACACTCATAACTAGTGACTACTTTTCTTATGTCCCAAGCATTCTTCATCCCTTGAATCCTACTAGATGTATCTCCCTGTTTTTAATGTGAAATTTCATTAGACAAAATTAATATATCTCATTTATTTTATTGTCCATGGCTGGAGATGAGGATCAAAATTACACAAGAAATGCCTATCTGTGATGCACGGCCCAGATCTCCCTAAACTGATAGACTTGTTGCTCAGCTTCTAGGAATACTGTAGACAGATGGCTTCCAACTGCCAGGCCCTCTAGTTATTGTTTTTCAACTGCCAGAGGTGCCTTGCCAGGATTTCTCCCCTTTATGGTGGCCATATTCAACAATCAATGTGGGAGTAAAATTTTGGGCCATTCAAGTTCTAAAGTAGCCAAAGCTGACTTTACCTGCAGCATAGTTCAACTTCTCCTCCCTACTCCAAAACCACTTCTCCCTTCCACAGTGCTGACCCAGAGTGCTCCCTAATAAACATCTTGCATACTAACCTTCATCCAAGTTTGTTTCCTAGAGAACCTATCCTGAGACACTGTCGTTGAGTAAGTAGTCAATAAATACTTGGTGAAATAAATTTAAGTCCCAAGTATTTACAGAGAAACAAGACTCATTTCCCAAAGAAGAGAGTATGGTTATTCCCCCCAGAAGCCCTTGAAATTGCTGAGTAATTTAAGAATAAAGCCCATTTATTCTTTAGAGATTTGTTGATTTTAAAATTAATGTAAGGAAAGGAAAGACCAGAATTTAAATAATTGCCCTGGTCCGTGTACTCTGTCTGAGTAATAGTGATGGTTCAGAGCTGTCAGGTCTGCCAGGAGACACTCAATCATGATGCTCTTCTCTTTCTCTTCAACAAAGGTGATCACTCAGCATTTTATCTTTTCTAGGAGGTGTCATTACTTTGAAAAGACAATAAAAGTCTCACAAGGGTTTCTATGTAGTGGAAAGTTTTCTCTTCTCCTTCAAGAAAAAAACTAAAGAAAAAAAAGACTAATTAATTTGAGTGTGAAGAAATATATTAGCTTTGAGGAATTTCCATAATTTTGAAGTATAAAATTTCTTAGGAATTTCTTTCAAATTGAATAATTAATTATGTTTTTTAGTGTTTATAATATAGAGTGTATATCTATATTGTCCTTGGCTTCATGAAACTTATAGTTTTCCAGAGAATGAAAGATTATAATGAAAGATGAATCAAACGCTGCAATAATCTGTTGAAATGTAGAAAGGGAGAAAAAACATGGGTAGTCAGGGAGGTTAGAGAAGGACTTTTGAGAATGTGAAATCTAAGTTGAAGGGTGAGGATAATTTGAAATTAGTCAGATACAAATAAGGAAAGAGAATGTCAGGCATAGTTAACAGCATGGGCAATGGTCCAGAAGAAAAAGTAATAAGGAACACAAGCTAAAAGATACTCAACAAGGAGAGGCAGGAGAAAGTGGTAAAGAATGATGTAGGACAGGTAGTCTGGAGGCAATCACGAATTTGCAACAAGGATTTGGCAAACCACAGATCATTTAATCAGGAAAGTGAGGGACTACATGGTTATAGATTTGAAAGGTACTAGAACAGTTTACTATTAAGCATTCTATGGAAATAAAGTTTTCATGTAATCATGCAACTTGGAGATAAGTGTACACAGTAATGCTATAAATCTTTTGAATAGGCCAGTTTTCCTGGCTCAGCTTTTCTGTCTATATGCCATGCAATAAAACATAGCAGGCAAGAAAAAAAAAAAGAGATGTCTTGCATGGCTAGGCTTGTCTTGGGAATCACCAATTCAACCAGTTTCTAGGTAGATCAGCTTTTTTAGCTGCCATAGATGCTGAGCATTGAATACAAAAATGAAAACTGAATATTAATTGTTTGATGATTGACCCAGATTAGCCTTCAGATGATTGAGTCAGTGTACTGGCTACATTGAATTCTGTGCCACACACATATTGGCACTGAAATGGTAATTTTAAATGATAGACATATAGATGATAGATGATAGATAAATAGATAGAAAGATAGAGATATAGAATATATACATATAGATATGTGTTATATATTATAGGCCCTAAAGAACATATTCATATGCATATAGATAATATAGATATATATTATCTCTATCTCTATTTCTCTAAATCTAGATCTAGATCTAAGATTCATTGGGGAAATGGGGAAAATGACACAGAGTGATAGACCACAAGTTTTTATGTTTATATTGAGGTTGTGCTATAATTCTACATTTCTGGCTTCCAAGCTCATTTTTTTCAATTTTTCATTTCTCTCCTGCTTATAAATTTCTTAAATAACTTCTGTCACATTATGAGTAGCCCTGTTTTTGAAGATCCTCAAGCACTGATGAGTATTCTTAGACTGCCATTATCTATAGTTGCCTCAAGGAAATAAAGTCCTAGATATTTTCAATAGCCAGAAATGTCCTGTTACTTCTCTAAAGTTTCAAAAATGAATATCTTTTTAATCTTAGTAACATTTTCGCAAAATAAGCTAGCTATTGCATTTATTTCAGAAAAATAAAACAGCCACTTCCAAAAGTTTATGCATGTATAGCACAACAAACTATATATGTTTAATATAAGTATGTGAGATTTCACTCTCACTTTTCTATACTTATAAGTAAAGCATCAATCTTGATGGGAAATATAGGCAACTTTGACGTATTTCAGGGCTGCTGCCAAGCCATCTTCTTCTCTGGGGAATTTCCTTTTCCATTTGAAATATGTAGGCTTTACTCACCCCTGGACATGACTGATTTGATTAGGTCAACCTCTGAATAGAATTTTCTGAGGCCTATGACCTATATGACCTAGCTTAAAAAGATGAACTGAGACAATCATGTTTGTTCTCAAAAATATAAACTAGGAGATGGAGAAGGAACTTGTCGATTGGTGATGAGTCCTGGAACTAGGAGGTCATACAAACTCAAGTCATATAGAATCTTGTGCAAGATGGATTAAAAAAAGTAGAAAAGAGGCCAAAATACAGAAAGAGAGAGTGTATGTGTCACATGCAGGATGGAGAGAGAGGCACATTCTTATAGGCAGGCATTAGTTATTCAATGATTTTTTTTTCATATACACCTTTCCGATAATCTCATTTTTCTTCTTGAGGTAACTTGAGTAAGTCTATATCCTTTAAATAGTAATATCTTTTATTATACCCTTAGTTAATTGGGAGAGATTTGGTAGACTGGCACTAGGATGAGTCATGGTCAAGTATTGTGTACTAGTCTTTTAACTACTTCTTCTAAACAAGAGAAAGGAAGAGTCAGTCAGGTGTGGAGTGAAGATCGGGGGTGAGGTGTGGGAATCCAGAGCATTCAGGAAGTGAACTAAGAGTAGTTATAGAATGAATAATAATGGTTTCTGCAAGGAAAAAAAATAACCACTTCTAGTTCTCCAGATCAAAAACTTATTCCCTTCCAAACTTTATTCTCCATTAATATTTTTTGAACATGTATATGTGAATAATAAGTAAAGATTTTTGACTCTTAGTGTTGATAAGTAACATGTATTCATCATGTTTTCATGTATTATTTTCTTGATAATCAAATCTTTTATTAATAGAGTGATAAAGAGCATTGGCTTTTGTCAATGATTTCCTTTCCATTATGGATCAGGAGGACACTTATCGAAGTGTTAGAACCCAAAACAATAACTTTGGTCCATGAATTGAGGCATGAACACCATAGTCTAAAAGCTCACTTTTTAGAGATGAGTTCATGCTTTAGTGAAGAGTAGAAGTGTGACATATTATTTCCATAAGTGACATGGATTCATTCATTCTCACCTTTATCTCAATTTCTAATAGTTCACAATAGATCTTCTATAAGATGCAAATCTCAGAGGACATCTTTCAGGAGAAAGACAAAAAATTTTATTAAACCGCTATAAAAAGTCAGTCATGGTGGAGGACAACAGAGAATAAGTAGTAAGAATGAGAGTAAGTTAAAAGAAAAGACATTTAAAAGAAAGTATATTAAATGGAGTAAAGGTAGAATAAAAGGATATAATGAGTTAGAAGGCAGAATAAAGAAGTAGAGATCCTTGAAGTCAAGAACACATAGTTAAAATTGTATTTACTAGAAAAGTTGTTTGTAGTGAACCAAAGTACTTGAAAGGATTTGTGGCTATGGGTAAAGAGGATAGCCAGATGAGGCTCTATTAATATAAATCTTACCTAATCCAATACTTGATTCAAGTTGTGGGCTCAATGGTCATATATAATATAGCTATCAAACATAAAACCTTTTTCATTCCAATCTTTTTTTTTTCTGCTCATGAAAAGTGGCTAAAGAAAATGTGTACAAAACTCCCTGCCTCCCACACACATGCACACCCCAGCTATTTCTGTCTAAGCCTAAATTGAAACAGAATTTGGTAGCAAATATTATCAGCTGAGAGCTTTATAGAAATCACAGTTCTTAGAGGAATACTAGGACAGTGTGAGACAGCCACCTTTAAATAATACTGAAGCCACACATGTTTTTTTAGGCTTGCATAATTATCCTACAAAATATATTTCTCTTTTTAGCTCAACTCTTTCTGACAAATTTTACACATTCTTTTCCTCTAAACGTAGACACCATTTCTTCCAGAGCATACCATGACTCTGCTGATGAATCTCCTATGTACTTCCTTAGTACACTCTCCTTAGTGATAATACATGTATAATTTCCTCCACAATAGCCTTTTACTTCACAAGACTGTAAGATTTTTGAAGGCAGATGCAATGGTGAATTCACCACTGTATTTCGAGGATCTAGTATGTAATTCATGGTAAGTACCCAACACATACTTGTTAAATGGATGGAGAGTTGGAGGTGGAATATGGGATGGGGAAAGAGGAGGAAGAAAAAGGATATGATGTAATAATTGTAGATATTTGGATAACAGACAGATATGACCTTTCTTTGGGAGCATTTTAGTAATTAAAGAAGAGGATTCTCTTACTAGGTTAAAACATTTTATATATATATACACACATATGTAAAATAGTTTTATATTACTATGAACACCCATCTCATACCAATAGACTAGTTTCTTATAAATTCTAGCCAACAATTAAAAGACTGCTCATATTTTTACATTAGTACAACTTGTTGTAATTATCCACATAATTACATTCTAAACAGGAAGGGATTATACAAACATGTACTTATCTCTCATTTAGAGGGAGAAATTTTAGTGGGATATGGAGACAGATGAATGCAATGTATGAAAGAATACCCAAGGTCACTCATGCTATGTAACTTACACCTGCATTCCAGTTATGGGCAAAGATAAAGGATCATCTTGAAGATAGAGCTATGACCCATTTTATAACAAGAATAGAGTGTTTAGAAGGGAGCGATATACTGTAATTAAATATACAAAAAAGGAAATTGATAATTAATAAGAATGTATTCTTAAACTGAAGTATTCCATTATTTCCCTGCTAGCTTCTATCCTCATTATTTCTACTTAAAGAACCAGAAGCAAAGTGTAATTAAAGGTTCTCCTACACCAGGCAAGGCTACCTTAAGGAATGAAACTCTAAAGGAAGTCTTCTTTTACTACCCTTTTTACCAAGGAAGCGATAAGCCCTTGCCTCTTTCTCCATCAATTTCAATCTAAACACAATTCTTTTGAAGCTTTGATCAAAGTGTGTGGTACATCTTTGCTTGCATGTCCTTTCTCTTCACTGCATTGTGCATTCCCTGAGGACAAAGGATTCATCTCTATATTAATCTTACTCATATCTGTGCTTCTGGGACCCACAATAGTGTCTGGTACACAGTGAGCACTCAATAGATGTCTGTTAGATAAGTAAATAGCTGTATGTATAAGGAGCAAATGAATGAATACAGGAGGAAGAAGAGTCACATTGACCATGTGACTGAGAATCTGTGCATTTATTCTGACAAATCTCTAGAAAAGATGGTAAAGATTTATTTTAGGATGGAATTTTGCCATGAAAATTTGTTTTGTTGCCTTTGCTTTGTTTATACCAAAAATAATTGCTTATTGTCTTGAGATAGGAAAGTTATTTTCCCAATGACCAATATACCACTGTTCCCTACCTAATATTTTCTCCCTTTTCTATTATTATTTAATCTGAAGAATAGAAATATTAGTTAGATAATTGGTTGTTTCTAGAGAACATATCAGACCAAAGGAAGAAGGAAAGATTTACCAGTTAACCAAGTTATCCTCAGCAAAACTCCTATTTTATATCCTTCACATTTTGTCATTAAAATTTAGCGTTCCACTCATTTGGACAGTGTGGCACAGATATTGCCAAGTTTGAGGCAATTATTATTATTTAATCACAAAAATCCTATGAAACTGCTTTATTCCCAAACCTGGTTTTATACTGTTCCATTGAAGAAATTCTATATATCTTAATTAAGGTGGTAGTTACATGGAGTATATTTGTCAAACTAATCAAACTTTAAACTTAAGAACTGTGTTTTTTATAACTGTGCTTGTAAACCATATTTAAAAAAAAGAGAAATGGAAAAAAGCAATGTTAAACACACACACACACACACACACACAAAAGAACTGGATTAGGTATACATAAAACTGAAAGCTAGAATTAGCTATGAGAAATGGTCAGAAAATAAAACAATCAAAATGAATCTTAAATGTCTAACAGGCTTGAACAGATTTGTTATAACACCAGAAACAATGGGCTCCTTGGGTTTGAGGACTGGCAAAATGTTACAGTATAAAGAGTATGGATTTGGAGTAATACTGACCTGGACTGAATCCAAACATTGCCACTCAAAAGTTGTGTGACCTTATGAAAGTTGCTTAAACTTTTGAGATTGTATTTCATCATCTGTAAAACAGGGATAATAATTCTTACTTTGCTTTGTGGTTTTGAACAGTTGGTTCATATAGGTGCTTAAAAAAAGCTGTTATCATATTATCATCTTAATAACATAATGTTAATTTCCATAAATTTAAAATAGTTACAGTAATATTAAAAAAATTACGATTTTATGCTTTCATGTTTGGCAACTTCAGGCTTCTCTGGTATTCTACTCCATGAAATACTTTTCTCTGTTAAAAATAGGGGCCAAACAGAAGTAACACATTTAAAAAGAGAGACCATGGCACCCTGTGATAGAAGCAAAAAAATGAAAATAGGGAGAAGCATCTCAGTTCCATGGTATCACAAAGCTCAGACTAGTTCAATCAAAAGAAATAACAGTTCCTAAGAAGGATACTATGGTAGGTACAGAGATGAACTGATTTGAGAACTTTGAAGAGTTTTTATTGACTAACTGGATAAATGATAATGGGTGGTGGTGCTGGGGTTGATGAAGGAGTGGATATGATTATGAATAACTTAGGGTGTTAACTTTTCCAATTCAGTGTCTGTCACTGCTTTTGGTACTTGGGGAACTTTAAAGACTCTTAGTGGAGGGGGTAATGCTAACATATTTGGATAAGATCTTTCTGGTATCCTTGAAACTAGGAAATGAAAATGACATAGGCTAGCAGTCCTCAACCTTTTTGGCACCAGGAACCGTTGCTTCTATTGAGAATCTAATGTCTGATGATCTGAGGTGGAGCTGAGGCGGTGATGCTAGTGCTGGGGAGTTGACTGCAAATATAGATGAAGTTTCACTCACTGTGTGGCTTGGTTCCTAACAGGCCATGGAAAGGTACCAATCCATGGCCCCGGGTTTGGGGACCCTTAACATAGGCAGTTGAACAAAAGCTCTGAAACTGAGAAGAGAGATCTACGACAGTGGTATGATGGGAAATGCTTCACAGCTGATTCTCCAGGGAAACAAAGCCCTGATTTGTAGCATTTGCCAATCTCTATGATTTAAATACTCCCACTAAGACACCAATGTCATGTTATAAACATAAACAACATAGCATTAGAGATGTGCACAACTAGCTCTTGAAAAGGTGGTGCAACCCAGCTCTATCACATAAGGAGGAGGTCATAGTCAAAAGTATAAAGTATTCATGGAAAGTTGAGTGAATTCCTCTGGATGAGGGATGGCTTTTGCATATCTTTTGCTTCTGTTTCATTTGTGTTTTCTTTTTTATTAACTCTTTCATGTAGGGTTACATAGTATTTACAGGAAGAATTAGCATCTGCTCCTTAAATGAGCCTAGAGCTTTCATTTCTGGCACCTACAAAATCTACTACTTCCCAAGGTTATCTGAAGGTTAGAGTAAATAAAGAATAGCTTCTCCTTACTAAAAAAGAAAGGGGCACAAAAGAGAACAGTGGAAACTGCTTTTATGGTTCTATCATCTCAAAAGTAGTCTAAACTCTCAATAAACCTAATTGTATCTATCTAAAGTTAAATTACCTCTGGCTATCACCTTTGGCAAATGAAATTCTGTATGTTATCTAATTTTCAAATTTAAATTTTTTATAATTTTATCATGACTGTTTTGGTTATATGTGCATCTTTTCCTTCTTCATATAGAGTTGCTGTTTTTATATCCTTAGAAATTAAATTTTTATACTAAAATTCTTGCGGTTTTCAATGACAGGGAAATAATAATTGATTTTATTATTGATATAAGAATATGATTCTAGAGCATTTTTTTGGATTATCCAAGCTAAAAATAGTATACATTTCTTTCTAGAGCTCATTTTCAATAGCACTTTTCATTAAATAAAAAATTATGAAATGTTCCCATTAATAAATTTGGAAAAATCAGAAAAAAGTAAAAGAAAAAATAAACACATAATTCCATACACAAATATTTTAATGTTATTTTTTTAGATTATAAACTGTGTAGTTTATATTTACAATGGCATATATTATTTACAAATTAAATATTTTACAGTATTTCTGAAATTTTAATATTATACTATCATCTTCCCCATCTCATTAAAATTCTATAAAATATAACCTTAAATGGTCACCAATACTCTCTGTTGACGATAGATGTTTAAATATTGTTCTATTTTTGGGCACTTAGTTTCCAAGTTTTCATTATATAAATGGAAATTCAATGAGCTTCCTTTTTCATTAGTTTTTATGCTTATTATTCATTTTTTTCTTGGATAAAGTACTAGAAATATAATTATTGGGTTAAAGGGTAAAATTGCTGTACAGAATTTGGGTACATAGTGTTCACTTGTGCACTCAAAGCAATTGTACCAATTTACAACCACATCAGCACATGTCTATTTTCACTCCACCATCACCAGTATTGAATATTATCAATAAATAAAATAATGTGTGCACACATTTCATTTGATAAGCAATAACTGGCATTTCATTGTTATTTCATTTTTATTTTATTAAGATAGATTAATGTTTTTATAGAAGCAATTTTATGTTTGTGTGAATTTCTCTTCATATCCCTTGTTCATTTTTTTCTACTGACATTTAACATTTTACTTTACCTGAGGAATTTGATGTAATTTAGAGCTAACTAAAATAATAAACTTTACTAGAGCTTCTGGAAATAGAATTTCTAAATGGAGCATCAGGAATTACCATAAAAGAGAAAATAAAGCTAAACTATGAAAGTGATGTTTACAAATCATAATTACAGAAAGAAAAAAGAACATTATCCTTTACAGTTATTAGAACCCCACAAGGCAGGCACATGGCTAACCTTTTGGGCAGATAAGATTTGCTCTTCTGTCTGTGGATGCAGTTGGATGTTACAGGAAAGACTAGATTCAGAAGGGTTCCCACTGCTATAGAAGAATCCTTGCAAACATTTGCTGTGAGCTTTAGATATGATTTTCTAATTCTCCCTTGGCCCCCAAACATTCTACTTCCTCAGCCTTTTCACCGCATGGGATCATGTTGCCAATAATGTCTTTGGGATAAATTTGAATTCATCAGGCTTGAATTTAATTACATTATGTAAACTAGAAAATGTCCCCAGTAGGCTTTGAGGGAATAGCTTCTGTATGCAGTTGCAATGTCCTGTTTTGTTTAAAATATTTGCATTTTGATCAATTCACTCTGACTCCAAACCCTTTTTTTGAACTTTGTCAGGAACTCATTTTCATCACGTCGGCCTGAATTTACTTTTTTAAAAAATAAATATTTGCAAAATTTTGCATAAGTTCCTTTCCTCTATTTGACGTCCTTCTCCAAGTACCTCTCTCTTTACCTTGGCTCAGGCAGAATGGTAAAAGAAGATGAACAAAGCATCGTCTTTATGGGTTATCTCAGCATCACAGAAGTTGACAAATATTAATCAAGTTCTGAAAAAAGAATATTCTTAGCCAGTGTAACGGAAAGAAAGATTTTCAAAATAACCAAACTGGGAAAGAGGAATCATTTGAATCACTAATAATTTTCACCCAAATTTTCACCCCTCCTCCTAACTACGCTCTTTGCCAGATAACTTTGTAGCCGCCCCCACTCCAATGGGCATATTAAATTTCAACCCCTGTCTTATTTTGGGCTTGGCTTTGTGACCAATTTTGATTAATAGAATGAAGCGTGCCATATTTGAGCCTAGCTCTCTTACACCTCCAGTATCACTATGAGAAGAACCTCCTTTGGCAAGCCTGCCAGCCCAAGGAAATGAGAAACATGTGGAACAGAGACAACCCAGCTGGCTTAAACCTGCAAGAAACAGAGCTGCCCAGTAATTGCAACCTGAAGCAAAGTCATGCAGCTGAGCCAAGCCTCGATCAGCTGAACCCTGGCCGACATGCAGTAAAGTCCAAGAAGAAAGACCATAAGTAATTGCTGTTTTAAGTCAATGAGTTCTGGGATGGTTTGTTAAACAGCAACAACAAACTAATATAGCGCCCTAGAAATTTTAGCATCTTACAAGTTACATACTCAGTACAATAATTTTAAAAATTAAAAATTCCTCAGGAAGAAAGTCAGTCAGTGCCCCTCAATGAGGAATGGTGATATTCAGTTTTCTCAGGTTCTTGTTTATGGTTCCTGAGATGCACCTCCCACTGGAAACATTTCTATTTACTGGCTTTTAAGGAAACTTTTCTCACTACAAATATCCTTCCCCACACGCCACCCTCAACACAACTAGCCATCTCTCTTCAAAGCTCCTCCCAGCTACTTCACTCTTTTTCTACCACAGAGATGCAAAGAGCCTGAATAAAAGGTGGCGATGGTTGAGTTCAGAAATAAAGCAAACTTTCCCATTTCCTATTCATCTCACGGGGGTACTTTAAACACTGAAGCACTCCGTAGTCATCCTAGCGAGCTCTCACTGCCAACTCTTGAAAGATCCAGAGAAACAATTCTGATTCAGGGCATGGCTCATGTAAAACAAAATCTACAATCACAGAAAATAATATATGTGCACCTGTCTCAAAGGAGGCAGAAAAATCACATCCCATATCTTTATATCATTTCTGATTTCTCATAACAGAAAAAGAGGGTCATATTTATTTTATAATTTAACTAAAAAAATAAATTTTAGAATCCCAATCTAAACTCTCCAATGGTCATGTTGTGATTCAGTTTTACCAAAATCAATAAGCCACTGGTAGCTAAGTGTTTTTATAAGCATTCAGCAAACTGAAGGAAAAATATTGTGATTGAAAGATTATTTTAAGAAAGCAAAAATCACCATCTGGCACGTAGTCTGAACCATTACTGTATGTGGACCAGATCCTATTAATATCCCTGCTTTGCTCAGAACAACAAACCTAGCCCATTCTGTTAGAACTAAATCTTCCCCACAGAGGATCAGGTTGGAAAAGTTGATATTCTTTTAGCAACACTCAGGAAGTGGTGATCCGGTGGCTGACGTGGACAGAAGCATACCACTTTTAGCCTGGAGCAGAAAAAAATCAACCACAGTCATGGATGAAATACAGACAGCTGCCTACGGATCACCCACTCTACACATTGCTTTCTCAACACCAATGACAAAGCCAGGAGCATCAGCGTCATTAAGCAGCTTTGATGTTTCAGAATAGAAACATTCAAAAAGCTTTATTCTCTGTGAAACACAACTGAGCAGGTTATGCAAGTCAAAACGATTTCTATCTCAATGATTATAAGCCGCAAATGGATCAAAAGTTTACATTCAGAAACACATCTAAAAGCTCACATGGAGAAATTTATATATATATTTTCCTGCTTTGTAAAAATGTGAGGACAAAATTATTAAGAAGTACTGATTGCTGTCTTTCTATAAATTATATGGCTTAAAGCATAATATTATATATTACATATATAATAAAAAGGTAATTAAATATCTATTATAACTAAAAGATCTAGCATGTTAAGTTTATTTTTGAACATTAGAAACAAAAAATATTTTTTCCGATTTTAATTTCTACCTTGGAGGAAAAGAGTGAGGAATTAACATTGACTGAGTACCTTCTGAATGACACCCACTATACATATGCAAGTTCATTTTAATACAGCAAAAAGATCTATGACAAAAGAATAAGTAGGATGTGATACACATTCCCACTGAGAACTGCAAGGTCTCAGATATCCAGACATGTTTATATTACTTTCTGAGCATGTCCTTAGACTGAGCAAATTCTATATTCTATTGAAAAGTACGAAGATCTACTAAGTCGATTATGCAAAATAACTTTTTATTGTTTTTTTGTTTTCACTATATATTTCCTTAGACTGAGTCCAAAAATTAAATTTATATATTTAAAAAACAGACTCAGAAGAAACCCTGGCTCCAAATGTAATTTCCAGGCATTGTCTTACAAGGCTACCTTGCTCACTGAGAAGAATATAGACAGTCTTATCTATTGTGTTATGTGAAACTTACTTTCAGGATCTCACTTATATATTAGTGAATAGCTCACATACACACAGAAACACACACAACCATTTATATAGGAAAGAGACACTTCTAATGAGCCAACGACAATAGTTATAATAATGAACACATAGAACTTACCATGTGACGGGCGCTGTTCTAAATACTTTACTTTACTTCTATTAACTATTTTAATCTTCCTAACAATCCTATGAATCAAGTTTCACACATTTCAAAGAGAAGTAACAGCTTAACAGAGTGCTAACAGCCAAAGTGAATACTAGATGTAGGGTATCCTATCATTACAGCTTTTGCCTAGGGACTCATGTCACAGTTCACTAAGTTTTGCTCTGAGATTTCCCTCTCTTCCTCACCTACTTTTGTTTCTTCTGTTCTGCCTGTGCATTCTTGTCTCAGTATTTTCCACACATGAATATATTGTATATTTAGCACATTGATATGATTTACTTACTGAAAAGTATGACTATGTTTCCATTCTTCATTATAAGAATGAAAGAGTTTAAGTATTTACTTTTTCTATCTTTTTAAATACTTAAGCTATGTTAGGAATCCATAGTAACACACACATGAAAGTGCTGCTAAGGATCCATTCAGGATCCTTCAAATGCCTACATGTGCAGCATTAGTGTCCCTTACAATATTCTAGATTAACCCACAGAACCTCCAGGGGGCTACTGTGTAGTCCTCAGATAAATTCATTTTCTCCAATTTTCACCTGAGAAAACATATTCTAAAACTGCCTCCATCTGATGACTAAGAACAATATTCAAATATTAACAACAAAACCAAGAATTTCCTGTGAGGTCCATCTAGCATAATTGTTGACTGTATATTACCAAAGCTGCTATAGACATTACTTAATACATGAGTGTTTAAAACCATCAGTTTTTGATCCACCATACTTGAAAAATTGTGAGGTAATGATTTTACTGGATTCCTCCTCCAAGTTGGATGGAGAAGCTAGGAGATTATAGCAGAGAGCTAACTCAGAAGAGAGAGGTAAGGTTGGCTATATTAATTGTTCATAAAATTAAAGAAAAGGGTACAAGATAAATATGATATTTAAGAATAGCACAGTTATCTCTTTCTTTGAACAGTAGAGAAGAGGGAAAAGAATGGACTTCAGCAAGAGAAAAAATAAAATAACAATATTTTTAGAGAAAAATTAGGAGGATTGGGAGACAGCAATCTAAAGTAATCTTGCCTGCGTCAGATGGGCAGCCTCTCTGCATCCAAAATGGAAATATTGCATAAAATATTTCTTAAATTCTAAATAATTTCAACTCCCTCTAGACTTCATCTGCAAGTAAACCATGTATGGCAACTATTTAATATATCGAAGGCTCTGCCAAGGAGTGTCAGGTCTTCAGTGTCCATATGATACATAATATTTTGAGAAAACAAAGAATTCTTTATAGAAAACTTTTTTGAATAATGGTTCCTTTATAAGTCATTTGAGACTAGTGTTTCATGAGTCTCAGTTCTAATAATATCTCATATAAATTCAGGCCAGAGCATAACTAAGGATTCCTTGCTGTTCTTGATGACATGAGACAGACACCTTGAACAAATGTGTAAGTCTTGTTATTATTATGGTTTCTAAGCTCATCATATTAAAGGTTATAAATACCTAAACAGCATGGGTTTTAGAGGTTCATCCCTTTACCAGACTGACAGAGGAAAGTTCTTAAAAGTAGGCCTCTAGCCCACAGGTCAAGATGAATCAAATAATTGACATCTCCAGCAATGTCATTTGACCAAAGAAAAAGCCTTAGCAATAAAGTGAAAACTGAAAAGACTAAATGGATATGGAACAACTAGCAACTTTCATCATTACTCAGACTGATGAAAAGTATCTCTATCAATAAAATAGGTTCCTCGCTTTCTCGGCTTCTTCTTCTCTCCACCAGGGAGAAGACTCATCTGCATCATTTACCCTACACTTTCTGCTCCTTCTCTTCGATGATAAGAGACTTATTTCACAACTTGGATAAAAATCTGAAGCTCTCTTATCATCAAATGCACCATTAGCATAATTCTAGATGCTTCCCTGTTTTTCATGGAGGTCAGTAGATTCTCCTGTGAGATCTGTGCATATGTGGTTATTGGTATTTAGCATCTTGGGCAATATTTACTGGTGCCTGCCAAGTGTAGTGCACAATGTATGAGAACTTGTATTTGTGTGATATCAACATGAACCACCACCAAGCTTGCACCTGAGAGATATGATCTGTCACCTGGAGAAAATTTAGGGGTCAGATAATTTAAATACATCTTTTTTTTAAGTGAGGAAACTGATGCTTGGACAGATTAAGAGGTTTATTCAAGGTCACCAGTTGACTCAAGATAAATGAGCCTCTAATTCAGGACCTTTTCTTGTAGAATCTGATACTTTTAATTTTCATACTATGGGTAGATCATTAACTTAATTTGTGTCTCCTTTGCAAACCTGTCTTACCTTTATACCTCCCCAGGTTTGCTATCTGTGTGATTCTGAGCAGGTTATTAAACCTCTCTGAAATTATTTCCTTACACGTAAAAACATACACCATAATACACATGATTAATTCTTTTTGCATTATTTGGAGAATTAAATTAGACAACTTTTTTTTTTAGAAAACATGGTTTATTACTTATATAATAAGTATTTGGTAAATATTAGTTCCCTACTATTATTCTTTGGACGAGGATGAGAAAGGCATTGAAATAATGAGTATGTAGGTTACAGTGTGTTTGAACAGAGGATAAGAGGAAAAGTGGAGCAGGAACTTAATTTAACCTGGTCCTTCACATCCTGGATAATTAGGCTTACCTACCTGAAAATCTGTTATATAGTTATAATTGCATTCAGGCTTGGAAAAGCACAGTTTCACTAAAATATTCATGCCTCACTGCATTTCCTACTCAGAGCACTGCTGTTTCAATCTTTGTGACTAGCACCTGATCACTACTCTTCTTGATCTTTGGCTCAATATTTCAAGATCGTCATAGAAGAAGAATGCCATGCTCCTTTGATAAATTATATTTAGGAACTCTCAGTTATAGTGATTTACTGGTGTTGTAAAGAGAGGGATATTTGAAACAACCAGACATATGAATGACCTGGAGAGGTAATGAATAAGCAATTAATTCAGACAAAGTTTTATGGGAAATGGTTTAGTTTGATCATGGTTTCTTTTAAAGTATATTCAAAGTTGAATTCCCCCAGTCTCAAACATTCCCATAGAACAATGGAGAGAGAAGAGCCTGAGAAGACACTTTCCCTGAAAATCTTTCAAGTACAGGGGAAGACACATATATTATTACACATTACCATTTGACAAAAACATTTTCAGAGAAGCTTAATTGTGTGTAGACTGTCCCCCTACAGGATGAATCTAAAAAACAAACTGCAAACACCTCAGACTATCAAACAGCACAGTTTAATGTATAAGCACTTAGCCCTTGGAAAGTGCATCCATCTCATTTCTTAATAAACCAGTAATTTCTCCATCTTTGTTTTCATTGTGTCAGCCTCCCTACCTGGCCTTCATAAGGAGCACTATTACAGAAACTCACCAGCTAAAAGATACTGTTCACAAAAATTAATAAATAAAGTAAAATAATAACCCTGAAAAAGCCAACTGATCTTTTCCCTTATGAATGTGGGGATATTTATTGGAATAAGGAAACACTCAAAAGCTTACAGTATAGCTGGGACAAGTTATGCTTTTCCCTAAAATATCTTGATTGACACCTACTTCCTATGACAAGACTAAAAATATAGGATGTAAGCACGTCTTCCAGAAAGTTGTGGCAGTGATTTTTTTCTTTTTCTCTTTTTCTATCAGACCCCATAGACAGTGTTATCAGCATTGCCAGACTAATTCAGCGGGCAGTCAGGTTCTCTCACACACGTGCTTATCAGTCTCCTGTAAGAAGTTTGTCATTTACTGCACTATGGGTATTAGGATTGAGTTACTGGGAGCATATTCTACCAAGAATAAAACTTTCAAAATCAGCCTATAGAGAAGAAGAATGTTATTATGGCTTCAAAATCTATATATTTCAAAGAAAACTATAATCAGCCATTGGAGGGGTATTCTTAAAAATGGAATCTCTCTTACTACTCAACTCTTGGTGTGGGCTACTTACTTACCTAAAGATCTATTTTTTGGTGTTACTTTTCAAGATACCAGCATAATCACATTAACCATTTTATTGGCACCTGGAGTTTCTAAAATTGATGGCATCTTTGTTCCACATGGCTTAAATATGGTTATTTTACACACAGATTTCAGATAAGTAGAAGTTATTAAGAGTTTCAAAGAGTCTACTTTTAAGTACTGGGGAAATGTACACACTCTCATATAAAGAATCAGGGAATGCACTAATATGAGGGGAGCGAGTACCCATCTTGGGACCAAAATTTAAGAGGGCACCAAACATCTCAGTAATCAATATAAAGGCATTGTGATATACTTTAAAAAAAAAAAAAAAACTAAATCAATGCAAAAAAAAATCCCATAATAAAGACAATTTAGAATTTTTAAATAAAGGCAGAATCAGTCTTACCGATTTCTCCTCCTGCCTTAGGCTCCACTGTTACCTATTATGACTTTTATTTAAAACGTTTATATTTTGTTCCTCATAAACTTTTTTTGCGTTTAAAATATTGCATCAAAATATTATGTCTTGATTACTGAAAAAAAAAAAAATTTGGCGATTCGTTACATTTTGTGAACAAGGCAAGTGCCTCACTCACCTCACCCTAGTTGGGCCCTGAGAGGGACGCACTCGTGGGCTCCGTGCTATGGCTGTCACTGTGGCATCGCATCTGGTCCTCTCAATGGCCCAAAAAAAGTAGAGTTGTGAAAACGGAGTGTTAGAGTGCTTTCATAACTTGACCTAAATCAAGTAACTACTTAAGAGGGCAGCTAGCATGTGAACTCAGGTCTGTGGCATTCCAGAGCCCTGCATCTAACTACTCTGCTACACTATCTCTCCCTGTTCGTTTAGGGTTATCACAGCATGATCACAAATTCAATTCAAAAAACACCTAGTAAATACCTACTCTGTACTTCATGGCACTTTGATAGAAATTTGAAGACAAAAAAAAAAACACATTTTGTTTCCATGTAGTCATGACCTATTGAAGCACGTGCAAACCTATTTGACTAGCTGAACAGAATGTGACAATTGCCTTCTTCCCCCTGCCTAGCCTCCATTCACATAAATCACTACACATGAATAAGACTTCATTTCCATAGAGGCCTAACCTTGATGTGAGACAAGGAGGAAAAAAACGCAAGAAACATTGAGCATGCTATTTATCCCAAGTGATGGTACTTTAGGATTTTTTTTTTTAAATGTGACTTCATTTTGCCTTCATAAAATCCTTGTGTGATATTGACAGGTTTTTTATTATTCTTATAGAGGTTTTCAGAAGTTCATAATCTGCCCAACATCACAAACATAAATAGTAGAACTGGAAATCACATTTAGCTTTGACTCTCCTTTTCCCAGATTCTTTACAAAGAACTTTACAAGCTGCTCCAAATGCTAAGTATGGTCCGACTGGCTATCCTGGGAAAAGATTCGGCACCCTGTCCTGAGCACACTGCGTCAGTTAATGGCCCGTCCAGAAATGTTTTCAATAGTCTGAGTCCAAGAAAGCCAAGAACTGTTTGAGAGTACAGTGCTTCTCTAGGAAAGTCAGTTTTGTTTTGTTTTGTTTTGTTTTGTTTTATCTTCATTGTTTGCTTTGGCATATTTTGTTTTAAACATATAGAAATTCACAGCAAATGGGATAGAGTGCCTCCAGCAAGAATTATTCAAAAGGCTTTAATCAGAAATTTTGCTCTCATTCCCAGTGCCCTGAAACCACATATCCTGTTTTTGTCAGTACATTATCTCTGAATCAATCTATGCTAGGCCATCAGTGAGAAAAACAACTTTCAAATACCTCCCATTGTGCAAAAACTATGATCTGGAACAGTACAACATCAGTGGTGACAGAATAATGAGGTCATTTATACTTTTCTGTTTGGCAATTCATAAAACCAAGTTGCATCTAAGTAATTTTTTTAGCATTAAGCTTTGCCATGTCTGTGGACATATGCTAATAAATGAAATGAACAGATTTTTTTTTTTTTGGTATAAATGAATCTTATCTTTTAAACCAGAAACAAATTCCCAAGCTAAATCTTCAAATATATTTTCCTAAGCCCTTGTGAAGAAGTCTATTATGCTATTTTAGGAATTATGCTACCAATAAAAATTACATTTATTTAAGCCTAATAATAAAACATAGTGGATTGAACACGTGTTTATCTTTAGTCTTGCCTGAAATTACACTTAAAGGACAGCAAGAAATGAGAAAATGATTAATCCGTAAGAGTAAAAAATGAAAAAGGAAATAACCACATATAAGTAATGTTAATTCATTTTTGGAAGATAGAGAATGGAAGAAAAATACGTGATCAAGCCAAGTAGTGGAAGCTGAAACTAAGTATCCAGAGGAGATACTAATGAGAGGTCAGCTTATTGAACTTCCGGAACCTTCAAAAGTCTCAGGAATAGGAGATGTGAGGTGCCTCCTCGGGAGGTGTGGCTACAACCAAAGAGCCTGCCTACTCTACTTTTTGCGGAAGAAAGGAGACTTCAGAGGCTCACCAAGTAGGGGCACGAGGCACAGAGAAGGGAGGAAGCGAGAAGTTAAAATAAAAACAGCAGTATTTAGTCAAAGTCTGAAAACTAAATGAGAACCTATGCCCCACCTCAAGCCATCTGCTCCTGCTAGTCATTCAGACACTAGTTTCAGCACGCCAGTGACTGCACACACACCTGCCCAGTGGGATGTTAGAAGCTCCTTTCAGGAAAAATAGAAACATTCCAGAAAATGCCATTCACATGTCTTTCATTATAGAAACTGCCTAGAAAAAGCTAGCTTCCCATCCACACCCAGTCACCTTACAGTGAAGGTCACCAGCCCACAAGCTCTGCCACCAACCTTTTAACACTTCATTCTTAAATATAAATGAACAGAAAGATCACCACATATTTGAGGAAAGCCTCCATCAGAAAAAGAAGAGACCAAGATAATAGGATAAAATTCAAAGAAAGAGAGACAATGCTAGGGGCAGAAGATTTTTTTTTTAATATGAATAATGGTTAATAACCTCAGAGTAGGATTTAATATTGTACCATAAAAAAAAAAGATAAGGATATCTGTCATGAGGAACAATGAGATGAAAAGAGCTCTAAGAAATTAACATTATGGTAAGAGTAATCAAATATTCAATAGAAACATTAGAAAGTCAAGTTAAGGGTGCTTTCCAAAGAATAGAAATAAAAAGACGATAGGTGGGAAGTGAGAGAAAAATGATAACAAAATTAGAGAATTGATCTACACAGCTAGATATACGTGCCTAACAAAAGATCCAGAAATAAAATTAAGGATAGCAAATTACAAAACAAACAAACAAACAAACAAACAAACAAAAAACAGATAGGACATGTGTCCAGACAGGACACAATTAAAATTTAAAAAAAGGGAGCAGTATTCTCACTGAAGCACATCACAAAAGCATGAGGCTAAAAAAACTTTTATGAGATGCCAAGATTTCCAAAGAATAATCTCTTCTCTATTCTTTGTCTCTACTGCAAGAGGCACTTCATTTTAAGGAGGCAATAATAATGCTAGAGGAAACATAGAATCCAGGAAGCAGGAATCATGGGACCCAACACCTGCAAGAAGTTTGGAAATTTCCAAGATGATGGCCAATGGGATGCTGTGATAAAACAACCAGGCAGGAGACTTAGAGGGCTGCTGGTCTGGATTAAGGCAGAAAGTCAGAGGGTATTAGGAAAGAGAATAGAAAAAGAATTTGACAGACAGATGTGCTATTGAACGGTGTGATAAAAAATATTCCAAAAGCCCTAAGCAAGTGAAAAATCAAAACAATGTTCTAGGAAAACAAAAATAAATCATACAATAAAAGTAATTACAACTCATTACTTGGCTTCATTGTGAATGGCATGTCCAAGGCATAATAAATAAAACAGAAAATATTGGTTTAATCAAAACCATATTATAATTATCTTTGGAGAATGGGGAAGGTTTGTGAGCCACACACATTTAAACTTAGGGATTCAAGATATACTGTCTAAAATTATAGATCAACCCAAAGCAATAAACTCCTGTTACTGGTAAGAAAAAAATTAAATAAAAATAATAATAGAAGACTTGAAAGTTATAGGTTCTCGTGGGAGGGACTTGGGAGTAGGTACAAAGTAGGAAGCTAATCTTGTTGATCTAAATTAAAGCACTATTTGACTTTCATACTATGGACATGCATTCATTTGTTAAACATATAAATTCATAACAAATCAACATGTTAATATATGCCTTTTACTGCATTACTGCAAATAAATCTCCCTTAAAAAGAAAGGTAGATATCACTGATTTATGAGGCCAGAAGATACTTTATTTGCCTATCAATTCTGTATTTGTATGTTTATATGTTAAAAAAAGAAAGCAAAACAGAAAATTACTAAATAAATATTCAAATGCTCAAAGTATTTAGCAGATTACTGCATTTTTATTGCATTTATCACATATACTGTGACAGATTTTTGGACATAATTAATGAATATTCTATGACCTTCATGTATACGACTTCCGGCTTGTTTTTTACTTTGTCAGAGTATGGCAGAAAGTTGGGGTAAAGGGACTCAAAGCTCTTCAACAGGAAATTGATTAAGTGTAGTCAGACCTTAAAATAAAAACATTCTGAAGCTGTTACTAGGCTGAGATAGATGTATATGGAAAGATCTCCAGGGAATATTCAATAAAAGGATCCAGATATAGACAACAGCTTATATTCTGTGATTCTTGCTGTATAGCCACACAAGTATTTATGTGGATGCATAGACTAATTTTAGGAGGACACTTACGCTGCTAACAGTGTTGGCCTTTCAGGAAGTAATCTCAGAGGAAAATCATATTTCACTCAAAACTCTTCAGTACTCTGATTTTTAAACCTTATGTATAAATGGTTTATCTTCAATAACAAAGTAATTCATAAAGATAAATAAAATGTAGTTTCTCATGCTGCTGATAAAGCAAATGGTTTTGAAAAACAATGGAAAGATTGATCGACTTATACAAAGGGAAAAAAGAATTATGATCATATTTATGTAAAAGTAACACGGAATTATCTGTTGATTATGTGGTTTAGGGTGATTGCTGTTTCTTCTTCAGTTTTTTTGAAGTTTACAAATTTTCTACAGTTATATTTCTATTACTTTTAAAATAAAAAAATTAAAGAAAAAAGAAGAAAGGATAAATGTCATCCTTTTGTCAGTTCCCTAGGGCACAGAAGATGTGCAGTCACAGTATAGTTTCTCTGGAAGGGGAATGTGAGCATGTGGGTATTACATTTGCAGATGGACTTCATACAAAGCATATGGTAGATTTTCTCAAGGAAAATTGTTGCTGTAGAGGCACGAGTTGCTATTTAAACCTTGGCAGACTAAGTCTTTTTTATGCTTGACTTTGCTCTCTCCAATATGTGAATTAGGCATCTGCTCAGATTTTCTTAAGGAATTCTCCCGTTCGTGAAATTAATTTTTCCTTTATAAGGATTGTAAATTATATAATGTAAAATTTTGATAACTGGATAGTCGAAGGGGATAATATTTTAACTCATCTTTTAGGACTGTTTATTTTTTTCTTCTGCTTCCTAAGTTTCAGATATGTTAAAACAAGAGCAAAGGAAAACAAAATACAACAAAACACAATAAGCCAATATGAAGATTTTCACAGAACCAAACAGGTATAGCACCAATTCAGAATAACAACCAACTTCATTCTCAATTTACCAGAGGTTATAGATCAAAAATTCACAAGTACTTTTCATGGAAAGAAAGTGCCTTTATAAAGGTCAGTGCAGAATTTATCAACTTTATTCCATGTTTTCTGTCCTTTCTTTAGGTATGTAAAAGGAACACAATGAAAGATATTTTTGTTTTTTTGTTTTGCTTTATTTTTTACCTCTTTCTGCAACATGATCAGATAGAGCAATTGCTTTGATTCTACCTCAGTAGGTTGTTTTGATAAGGTGTAGTTCCATTTTTAACAAAAAACAAACATACCTTCAGTGGCTCAGACTAAGAAACAGACATAAAGTGTGCAGTGACAGGGTGATAGACAGGAGAGAATGACAAACATTTACCTAGGAAAAACAATGACAGATGCAGAAATGTCTTCATCACAAAAAATTAACCCCGTGTATTTAGGGTTTTCAGTTGACAGTTTTAAGAGAAACTCCCTTCCCCAAAGAAGAAATCTAGCTCCTTCAAATTTCCATCTGGTTTTGGGGACAAAAATCTGGAACTCTGCCAGTGCTTGGAGACTCCCAGGGGATATTTTATAAAACATTAGGAACTCTAATGATTTTCATTATTTAATGATTTTTAACATTATATATCTGAATGATAAAGCAAAGTTTAGAAAGTTTAACACTTACAATCTAACGTATTGGGACAGACTTTAGTCATTTCCACATTCTCTTTGGCCTTTTGTGCAAAAGATATTTGATCACTGAAGATGGGGGCTCAAAGTTTTAAAATTCTTTCATCTGTAAGTTGTATTGTTTTGAGCAATTTAACTTCTCTGGGCCTTAAATTTTCATGCCTGTAAAATGAAGTGATGGGGCAAATCAACTGATGTCTTTTCTGATTTTAATATAAAATAAAAGCAAAGAAATGCTTTTCCCTGTAGAGTACTTTGCACCCTCCATTAAAAGAACATGGGGATTTATAAAGTCATAGCAACCACCCTTTGCCTCTAAGCAAAGGTTTGTCTAGGGAAGGGATCATCATATTTTAGCCTCCAGCCAAGACTGACCAGCCTCTGTTTCTGTAGATAACATTTAATCAGAACACAGCCACACCTATGGGTTTGCTTATTGTCTATGGCTGCTTTCAGACTTAAGGTACCCTTGAGTATTTTTGTACCATATCCCATGTGGCATGCAAGGCCTAAAATATTCACTAGGAGGCTCTTTACAAAAAGTCAGCCAATCTCTGGTCTAGAAGCTCTCTTGACTTCCAAGTACTTTCTTGGCCCCTGGGTATAATGAAGACCTGAGCCAGGTGTCCAGTCCAGAATGTGGGAGATGTTCATATGCAGCCCAAGGCAGGCCCCACATGCCCTCTCATCCTACTCGCACCCTCTTCATTTGAGTAAAACCTGATATCCAGATTCCACAGATTAAAAGACAAGATTTCATCAGGACCATCCAGCTATATAATGCCAGAAGACTGTTTTCATCATCTTAGAAAATTGCTCTCAAGCCTCCTTGTTTTGTATATTTTAATCTCTGACCAGTACTCAAACTTTTTGGTTGATCACTGACCTTTTGAGAATCTAATTAAAGCTATGGACCCTAGCAGGAAAATGTGCTAGCATAATTCAAACAGCATTTTCACACCCAATTTTCTGAGTGGGGGCGGGGGGTGGTTCACATTAGTCTAAGACTTCAGAACACATAGCCTTCATAGCTTCTAAATGAAATAATTTATACAATAGTTTTATCATAAAGGTCATTACTACTTTATAGGATTGAATGCCAATGTGACATAGCAGAAAAATATCATATGAAAAGCCAGAAAAGCAAGTTTATGCATTGTCTCTGCTACTAACTAGATGTGACAGGCTACTGAAGTGCTCTATGCTTTGGGTTCCTCATTTGTTAATTAGTGAAAATAGTAAATGTCCTGTCTACACTACAGGCTGTGATAAGAATCAAATGAGGTAATAAAAGAAAATTTTATAAAGCACATACCCTTTCCATTTCAGAACTTTGACAACACATTTCAAAGAACCATAGGTACTTTCATATTTAAAGTGTAATCCTTGGCCCAGCACTATCAGCATCACCTGGAAACTTGTTAGAAATGGAGATGCCCAGGCCTATGTGCAGATGGAGTGAATCAGAATCTGCAGTTGAGCAAGCTTACCAGAGCATCAGTGTACATGTTAAAGCTTGAGGAATGTGGAAAGAGCTCTTTGCAAAGTACAAACTACTGCATAGGGCTGATCCCCTTCAGATAAGGAAAATGAGGACCACAGAAATTACAGGACATGGTGAGGTTTTGCACAAGACACATCATTAAGTAAACACGACATGCTGTGGGATGCTTAAAAACAGCTCGATCGGGTCACTGAAATCCTCAAAGAGATTCCATCTGTTATTATGAGGTCATGGAACCACTGTCAGGTCGGGCTTCAGGTTTCTAGATTTTTTTAGCTGCAAAATTTTCATATGGGAAGTAGCATATCTATTTCCCTATAATATCTAATTAAGATGGAGAAAAATTAGTAATGGTAATACACATTTTATTGGCTGCATTCCCTATCACATATCACTTCTGCCTCTGAAGCAGAAGTTTTAGGCATAACAAGATCAAGGATATGACATAGAAGAATATGTGGAGAGGAACAAAGAAGGACTGGAATATTAAAACAAAACAAAACAAAAACCTGCTGCTGACAGTATAACCAAGAAAAATAACTGAGGGAGCAGATGTGGGAAACAACTTCTTTCGGTGACAGAGAAAGGCACTCTATCTTCACTTTCCCATTCTCTGCCACCAGATGCAACTCGCCAATTTAGGGAAGTGGGGGTTGAGATGACAAGGGAGAAGAAATGAGAAGTTTTAAACCAAAGGTTGCTTAAACTGAGAGAGAAAATGGGTGTGGCTTCTACGATCGGGAACTTGGCTCTAGTAGGATCACTGGACATCCCTGAAGGTTTGTGCGTTCTGAGGCATCTGCGTCTTGGGAACTGGAGGTGCTAGAGTGTCACTCACAGGATAGAAATCAAAGAGTGGGTTGAGAGGCTTAGCCTCAAGTTTAAGGAAAAGACAGCTTCTAGCTCAGATCACCAAGTTGAGGGGGCAACTGGGGTTCAGAGCAGAAGCTGTCTCTAGAGGTACAGTTGTATGTACCTTACAAACCGGTTTACAGCATTTTCCTTATCTTTTATCTCTCAGAACTCTAAGCATGGTAGTTGGGAGTTGAAGAAAGTGATGACATTTAAAAAAATAAACATTGCTACTCACTCTGGGGCTATAACAAAAAGGGATAAAAGTTTGGAATAAATAAAGCCTGGGTTTGAAACCCGGTCTGCTACTTACCAGTGCTGTATGATCTCATGTACACCAGTCAGCCTCTGTGAACTTCATCTGAAAACCGCAAATTATTGTCACATATCACATAATGTTATTAGAATGATTAGGTGAAATATGATTATGAAGTATTGACAAATTGTGAGTGCCCATGACATTCATTCCTTCCTCATTCGTTTTCACTCAGGTTCAACCTGTTAGTCCATATTTGCATAGTCAGTATCCTCTGCATGCTGATTTGTTGGATGAAATGATTCATTTAGGACCCTCAATTAAAAGGAACTTAAAAAGTTTTTTAAAAATGCTTGTTTCAGTGTTCCAGCCCTACTTGTCCTCAGCTCAACCTGCAGGTTTAGTTATCTAACAACAGTATTAGCCTGCTCCCGACCACCCAGTGTGAACGGAAAAGCCATCAAAAACTTTCATGTAATTATGTACACTGTTGCTGTAGGCCTCAGGGGCCCCATTGGCCCTCTAATAATGAAGGAGTCTAGAAAGTCTGTGCCTCCCCAAATTACAACAGTGACAGGCTATGGACTCACCCAAGTAACAGATGGTTTTATTAGTGGCCACTGTCAGATACTTGGCTGAGGGCGGAGCATATGGCCATTAGTGTCTGTTCCACTTTGGTGGAGTAGTAGCTGTGTGCACAAGGAAAGCTGAGTCTGAAAATAATTGACACTGAGGGAGACAATGCTCTCTTGATGTCACCTAGGGAGCAAATGAGCTGAACAGGGAAAAAAAAAAAAGAAAAAGAAAAAAACTGCTTTCCTCAAGCACCTAAGACAGAAAAGATAAGCCCAAAATAATTGTGTTACTTCTTTGGAAGAGGAAAGTCAGGATGCCTCCTTGCTGTAGAAAAATAAAGCAGGTGAATTAGATGTCACTTAGCGAATCTGTGGGAAGAAATTCTGACTCTGGCTAGTTGAAAAACGAATTACAAACAAAACAAAACTATTTCTTCAAAGAGGAAATACATATGGCAAACAGACATATGAAAAGATGTTCAAGGTCACTAATCATCAGAGAAATGCAAATTAAAACCACAATGAGATTTCACCTCACACCTGTCAGAATGGCTATCATCAATAAATCAAAGAACAAGTGTTGGCAAGGATGTGGAGGAAAGGGAACCCTCATACACTGTTGATGGGATTGCAAATTGCTATAGCCACTATGGAAAATAGTCCAAAGTGTTATCAAAAAAATTAAAAATGGGTATACCTTTTGATCCAGCAACTGCACTTCTGGGAATTTATCCAAGAAAAAACAAAACAATAATATGTAAAGATCTATGCACCCCAAAATTCATGGCAGAAAAATTTACAATAGCCAAGATATGGAAGCAAACTGTATGCCCATCAATAGACGATTGGATAAAGAAGTTATGGTTCATATATACAATGGGATATTACTTAGCCATTAAAAAAATGAAATCCTACCATTTGTAATGACATGGATGGACTTAGAGGTTATGCTGAATGAAATAAGTCAGACAGAGGAAGATAAACACCATATGATTTCACTTAAATGTGGAATCTAAGGAACAAAAAGAACAAAGTAATAAAAAAAGAGACTCACAAATATAGAGGATGATTTAGTGACAGACAGAGGGGAGGGGGGCTTGGAGGACTGGGAGAATGGGGTGAAATTAAAAGCTGATAGATGGTCATGGGGATGGGGAACATGGCATAGGGAATGCAGTTAGCATTAATGTATTGGCTAGGTGGAGGGCCAGAGGAGAGAAAGTGCAATTAGGGGGATCATTTTATAAACTATATGAATGTCTAACCAATGTACTGTATACTTGAAACTAATAAAATTAAATGAACAAAACAAAATTCTTCTCTATCTACCACTTCCTCAAATAATAGGCATTCAAAGATGTTGAAGGGATGACTATCAGACTGCATTTAAGAGGAAAGACGTGCTTCATTCTCAATAGTGAATATAAAATATTCTTTTTAACCAAAGAAAAGAGATATAAATATTTAAGACCAAGAAAGCAAAAGCTGGTAGTTAGTACTAGCACAGGTATTTAAGGTATATATTGAAAAGATCTAGGAGTTTATGGTCATCCACTCAGAAAGAAGTAGATTTGCAAAAATAGCATCGTCACAAAGCCTAGATAGCACCCAGTTCTTTTTCCCCTCACTTGGCATCTGGATACACATACTGTCACCAGCTGCTTAGTTTCATTTTTAATCAAGTTCTAGTAGGTTTCTCTAACTCTTTGGAGCTTTCAGAGTCTATTAGACAACTTCACTGCAGTGAAATCTCTCTATCCATCTTTGTTTTATATTGCTGTGTGACAAATTACCACAAAATAAGTATTTTAAAACAACACAAATTCATTATCTCACAGTTGCATGGGTAAAACTCCAGGCACAGGTAAGCTGTTCCTCCACTTATGGCCTCACTGAACTGAAATCAAGACGTTGGCTAGGCCTGTTATCATCTCCTCTGAGGCTCAGGATCCTCCTCCAAGTCTACTGGTCATTGGCAGGATTCATAACTGAGGTCCCCGTTTTCCTGCTATCTCTAGCTCAGAGTCACCCTCAGCTCCTGGAGTCTATCCTTGAGTCTTTACCACATGGCCTCCTCCTCTAACAATACAGCAGTTACGTCTACAAGGCTAATAAGAGAGCATCTGCAACAGCAGTTTGTTTTTTTAAATGCCTCACCGAATTAAGTCAGGCCCACCCAGTATATTCTTTCTTTTGACTCAAAATCAACTAATTATAGACCTTAGTTACAGGTGAAAAACTCGACTTTGTCACATAATGTAGGTTAATCATAGGTGTGATATCTCATCATATTCACAGATTCTATCACTGAAGGGAGGGGTATCATACAAAGCATGAACATGATGGCATGGGGACCTTGGGGACTATCTTTGAATCGTGCGAAACACTATTTTTTTAATTGACGTAAAAATTGCATCACATAAAATAACCGTTTTAAATAGTACAATTCAGTGGTATTTAGTACATTCATGATGTTTGCATGAATCATCTCTATCTAGTTCCATAATATTTTTATTACCCCAGAGGGAAACCTTATACCTGTTAAGTAGTGACTCCCTATTACTCTTTCTCTTTGACCCTTGACAACCACTAATATACTTTCTGTCTTGGTGGATTTACTTATTCTGGATATTTTTGTATAAACGACATCATACCTTATGTGATTTTTGTGTCTAGCTTCTAAGAGTTGATGAACATTTCAGAAGTTTCTGTCTCTTTTGGTGATTGAGAATTGTGCTGCTGTAAATATTCTTATATAAATTTTTTAAACATGTTATCAATTTTGGGGGGTGTATACCTAGGAGTGAAATTTATGAATAATATAGTAACTGGCAAACAATTTTCACAGCAGCTGAACAATATTACATTCCTACCATCAATATCTGTATGTTTAAATTTCTTTCAAATAAAAAGGTTATTATTATTATTTTTTTAATTATAGCCATTCCAGTGGATATAAAGTGACATCACACTGTGGGCTTGATTGACATTTCCCTAATGCTTAGCGATGTTGACATCTTTTTTGTGTTCTTTTTGGCTATTTTATATCATTTTATATCTGAAAAACAAGTCCCTTGACTATTTTTAAAGAGGATCATCTTTTTGTTAAAGTTGTAAGAGTTCTTTTTGTAGTCTGTATGCTTGTCAGATATATGTTTTGTAGATACATTCTCCTAGTTTATAAGTGTCTTTCCACTTTTCATAGCATTCTTTGATCCATAAAATTTTGAATTTTGATAAAGTTAATTTTATAAAATTTATTTATTTATTTTCTTTTGTTTATTGATCTTTCGGAATATTATCTAGGAATTCATTGCCAAATTCCATGAAGATTTGCCTCTGTGTTTTCTATTAAGAGTTTAGCACTTACATTTAGGCCTTTGATCCATTTTTACTTAGTTTTTATATATGATTTGAGCTGGGGATCCAAATCATTATTTTGCATGTGGATATCCAGTTGTCCCAGATATATTTGTTGAAGAGAATATTTTTTTGCCTATAGAATAGTACAGTAGCTTTGTTCAAAATCAATGGAGCAAAGATTAATGGGTTTATTTTACACTCTCAATTCTAATCCACTTATGTATATGGCTATTCTCTTATCATAGTGTTTTGATTATTGTAGATTTGCAGAAAGTTTTGAAATTGAGAAGTGTGAGTAATGCAAATTTATTTTCTTTTTTTAAGACTGTCTTGGCTGTTTGAAGTGCCTTGCAATTCCGCATGAATTTTAGAAACGGTTTGTCCATTTATACAAAAACGTCCATTAAAATTTTGACAACAGTTGCAATGAATGTGTAGGTTATTTTGAGTAGTGTTGCCATCTTAACAGTATTAAGTCTTCCAAGAAATGTTCATGACTATCTATTCATTTATTTCGGTCTTCTTTAATGTTTATCAACAACCTTTAGTAGTTTTCACTATACAAATCAAGCACCACCTTGGTTATATTTACTCCTAAGTATTTTTATGTTATCATAAATGGAATTGTTTTTCTTAATTTCCTTTTTTTCAGATTGTTCATTCATTTCTAATTCATAGAAATACAGTTGATTTTTCCATGTTGATCTTGTATGCTACAACTTTGCTGATTTCTTTTACTAGGTCTAACAAGTTTTTTGGTAGATTCTTTAGAATTTTTATATATAAGCTCATGTGATTTACAAATAAAAATACTTTTACTTCCTCATTTCTGATTTTTAAGTCTTTTATTTCTTTCTCCTGCCTAACTGCTGTCAGGAATTTAGAGCATAGCATCCTTGGTTTACACACTGTCATTGAAGAAAAGCTTTTTCTTTCACCCCCGAGTATACTATTAGCTGTGGAATTTTCATAAATGCCCTTTACCTAATTGAAAAATTGACATCTATTCCTAGTTTGAATGTTTCATTTTTGTTTTTAATCATGAAATAGTATTGGATTTTGTCTAATGATTTTTTCTGCATCAATCGAGATGACTGTGTTTTTACTCCATTTCGTTCTATTAACACTGTGTATTACATTGATTGATTTCATATGCTGAATTACCCTTGAATTCTTGGAATAAATTCCACTTGTCTCTGGTGTGTAATACTCATAATAGGCTTCTGGATTTGGTTTGCTATTATTTTCTTGAGGATTTCTGCATCAATATTAAAAATGTTTCTGAGTTATAGTTTTCTTTCAATATTTTTATCTGGCTTTGGTATCAGGATAATACTGGCTTCCTAGATTGAGTTAGAAAGTATTCCCTCCTCCTTGATTTTTTGAGAATTATAAGGATTGGTGTTAATTCATTTTTAAGGGTTTGGTAAATTCACCATTGAGAGCATCTGGTTCTGGGTTGTCATTGGTGAGAGATTGTTGTTGTTACCAATTCACTCTATTTTTTTATGTCTATTTCAATCATAAACTTTCAGCTAATGTAGCTGGAACTTAACTGAGGTGCTGTTTCCATTCTCTAGCCAAAACACTCGCATTTTGAATTTGTTAAAGCAAAGCCATCAAACAGGAAAACCGCATGGGAGTGAAACTGGAGCTAACAGTTCAAGCAGCTGCTGTGGCTTGAAGAGGGAGAACAGGTCATTTGCCATTTTAAAATTGGTAGCTACAGAAAACGTATTGAAACTTGGGTGATGTAGAAGATAAATCATCTGAAATTAATATCTATCTCATAAACACTGAAAGAAAAACAATTAAGAAATGATACGTCTCTCCCCAAAGGGAAAATATTTTCAATTTTTTAAGAGACTAGTTTTCTTAAACTTATGTCACTCACACTGGGTAACCTGAAGTCACAGAAATGTCTAATCTATACATTCCTTAAAGATAAGAAAATTGTGCATAAAAATCTAATTTATAAATTTATTAATTTTGCATAAAAATGATACATATTAGTAAAATAGATTGCAATTCCTGTTATCACAAAGGTGATACTTATGGAGGAGGTAGCACATATTAAATATTGTTTCCAAGCAGAGTATAAAATAAGAAAAGCTTTTAGTTTGGGTTACAGAGATGGAGTCATTTCTTTCATAAATCCAATTATTGCTTCCGTAGGGAAATGAACTCACTCTTTTAGAAAGGATTTTCTATTATTGTTTCCAAAATGACTTGTTTGTTTTGCTTAAGACCCCTGAAGCAGAAGGTTCTGAGATCCTTGAAAACAACAAAGTCAAAACAGTGTTTATGTAATAGATATCTTCAAATAAATAATATAAAACTTGAACCAACACCTTATTGTGCAGAAAATGAATTTTTTTAATTATTTTAATTTTTTCAGAGCTAGTGCATTTTGGTTTATATAAAGTGTGGCAGGTGCAACCTAAACAATATGTGCATAGGTGACAGTCAGGGCAGTTCACACAGGCCACCCCTGTCAATGGTGATGATTATCCTACTCTGGAGGCAGGGAGATCTTGACAGAACATCATCCTGGTGGTCCCATCTCCCCATCTGTGTTAACCACGGGCAAGTCACTTAATCTCTAAGCTTTCTTTCCTCACCTCTAATATAAAGATAATAGTGCTTACCTGTCCATTGGGTTGGTTAATAATATCATGTTTATGAATTGCTTGTAAAGCCATCAGACCAAAGCAAAGTAAGTTTTCAAGGATTTGTGTGCAAGTGATTGATTGAGAAGTGCTCTCAGGAAAAGCAAGAGAGTCAGGGAAGTAGGACAGTGAAGAGAAAAAAGAGGAAGACTAGGAATTTAGGCAACCCTGATCTGCTGGGAGCTGTAGAGTTTTAATTGTGTCAGAGTTTGTCTCTGACATAATTAAAGGCAAGAGGGCTGCAGGTCATTGCTTATATCCTACCCTGTGAAATAAAAACCCTTTATACACTCAAGTACTCTGTATATGTGAACACAGCAGCTCCAGGAATTTAAAGGCAGTCCTCTAAAGAGAGTCACCGGTACAAGTGGCACCTTAAAAGCAAAGCACCAAATGTGGGGGAAATGGGAGCATAAATGCTAAAACTGATCTGCCAGGATCTGGAAGGATCAAGAGTGTCCACTATAACTATCTTCGTTAATATTTCATTTTCTTTCCAGATTTCATTTTTAGCATTTTTTTTTTAAAATTGGCTAGATAAAGCATTTCTTTTTCTGTGTAAGAGTATAGAGTCACTGCTATTTAAAATCAAGATAGTTTAAAAACTGTGCAAGCCAGTATTGGTTCAGGACTCAACATATTTCAGAACTCAGCATAAAGCCTAAACATTTTGTAATAAAATAGCCTTTCCAAATGTTTTACTTTTCAGCTTCATTTTACAATAAAAAGCTTTTATTTCTTTAAAACTTTGTAGAATAGATGTGAAAACAATTTGTGTAAATGTTTATGTTTGTTCTGGTACATAAAGATACATAAACCATCCCTGTCATAATTTAAATAAAATGCAACTTATCCAGATAGAGATCAAGAAACAAAAGCATTTTTCTCAGACTTCTTCATTTCTTAGGTTTTCTGATATTGGACAAATTCAAGTGGTTTTTGAATATCTTCATAGAAATATAGTTTGCACAGAATCATTTATTGCAAGAGTCTTGGAAAGAAAACTGCTGGGTGGGGAAAAATCTTTAACAGGCTCTCATGGGATAATTAATCATCACGCAGTTTGGAACTGTATTCAGTATCTGTGGCACCGTCATTTGAGAATAAGAAATTCAACATCAACGAGGATATTGTCAAGTTCTGTAGAGTTTCATTTTATGTTGAGACAATGAAGGAAGAAATCTTTGCTAGAAGTATTTCTACTTTTCAAAAAACAAAGTTAAGACACTTTATAAAGGTGTAAATTGTTTTAGCTGAGAAATTAGTACTATCACAGGGCAATTTAAACCTACTACACATTTTTACCTGCAATAAAACTATTTGGATACAATTGTGATGAAATTAAGATGTGTTTGACATGATGATTTAGTAAACAGAACAGTGCTTCTTTAGTTAACAGAATAATATTTTTATACCACATGCCTATGGTCCATAATTATTGTCCTCCATGAATTTTTAATTTGTTTTTTTAAATGATGAAATGTAACTATCCTCTCAGATTAAATCAGCTAAATAGGTCTTTATTTACAAGCTGTAATTAAAATGAACTCACATGTGATGATAGTAGTTATCAGTGGAGAGTAAGCTTTTTAAGAAATCAATCAGATAAAAAATTAAATAAATCTATCACAAGGAAGTGCTTTAATTTCTTCCGAGAAGACAGAATGGCTATAAGAGATTATTAAAAAGTAGAGACAGTGGTATTTTTTACACACCTTGCCCAAAGGGGAGGCCCCCAGTTTGTGAAAAGCTTTAAGTGTGCAATCAGAAGACAAGTATTTGAATTCCTCCTTCTACTTCAGAGCTGTTCATCCCTGGACAATTTATTTTAGCCTCTCCTGTCTTCAGATTCTTCCTAATTCACTGAATTTAAACTGTTTTTAATTTTTATTTACATTATTTTCTTAGTTTTACATGTGAGAAAACAGTGTCAGAGAGGTTAAATAATTTGTCCAAGATCACAAATGATGAAAGTGGGTCTACCTCAGTTCAACACTATTCTATTTGTATTATTTTCCCTGGCTTGCCTTACTTACTTCCATTAGTTTATTGTTAGAAAGAATGTTGCTTGAAAAATCAATCTAAAGGGTGGAAATTTAATAATTATGATTATTTCTTGATTGAGAAATTAAAGTTTGAACAACAAGAACACATTCTGGAAGAGTTTAGACCAGCACTATGCCATTCACTATGGTAGCCACCAATCATATGTGGCCATTTAAATTTAAATAAATTCAAAGAAAAAAAAATTACACATTCCTTAGTTTCAAGAGTCACATTTCAAGCACTCAATAGCCACATGTAGCTCCTTGCTACTGTACTGGAAAGCACAAATGAACATTTTTATTATCACAGAAATTTTTATTGGATAACTCTGGCTAGAGTCCAGATCCAGGACTCACAAAACATTGTATTTTATAGTCACAAATGTTTTATCTGTGTTTATTTATCTCACTCGTAGGCAATGTATGTTAGCTTACTTTTATAACAATATGTGGCTGTGTACATCTTTATTTTGTCAGGTGTGTGGTAACATAAAAATCAAATTACAAAATAAAAAACAAGCCAAGAGTTTTGGAAACAAGATATTTTCTCTCAGTATTTGAGAATTTTGGAAGATAGTGCTAGAACTCAAATCCTAGGCAAATGCCACTTAGAATCTTCTATGAACAATAAGTCAAGTGAATAAGAGACTGTAAGTTAAGACACTCCGTAATCGCTAGGTTTTCCCACCTTTATTTACTTTTTATATAGAAAGGAGTAAATATATCGCCAAGGCTAGGACCACCTTGGACAGAAGCAACAATTTGATTTCTATTGACTCCTGGAAGTAGAATGAAAAAAGACTAATCTGATAACCGCAAGGGTGACGTATATCATCTAAGCAGGTTTCTATTTCCAAGACGTTAAGAGACTCTAATCACCAACCTTTTGCTCCCTGAACCATCTCCTCCCAATTTACATCAATAATGTAGGAAAACAGTACCAGATGCAGATAACACAGGAGAAGGTTATGAGAGATGCAGATAAGAGAGTCTGTTGAATGGCACTGAAAAATGATTAAATTGAATTAATTCAAATTAGGGCCCTGTTGGGGGTGGGTAGTGGAGAAAGAGAGGCAGAGAGAGTATCTATGTGCCTGTATAAGTGGTGTGTGTAAATTTATTATAAAGTTGGGTGTAAATGTCAGTATGCAAATAAGTCACTGGCAGTTTTCACTGTGTGAACTCTAATAAAAATTAATACTGCTGATTCTCAATGATTCCTGGTCTTAGGTATCAAATTAATCAATAAATAGTTTATTCAATTCAATTCAAGTCAAGCAGTCTACTTGTGCTTAGGAAAAATAACCAAAGTCCGCTCTACAATACAGAGATTTTTCTCTGACCATATGACACATGGCTCTCTGGAGACCAATTCTGTCACTGATAAACTGAATAAGCTGTGCAGTCTTTGACCATATCACCTCTGACATTCAGAGTCCTCCCCTTATCACAACTTACCTTGGAGTTGTCAGGAGTAAATAGGACTGACAAGACTGGACTTCACTTTTTGTTTTGTTGTTTCCTACTCTTTCTTCTAAGTACAGACATACACACACATGCAAATACACATTTTATAATAAGGAAAAATAACTATAAATCTCCTAAGTCCTACTATGAAAGAAATTTAAATATATATTATTGAACACAATGATACATATTTGGCTCACTTTTCACTCTCTTGTCTTCTAGTTTTCTCTTTACAATTAGAACCCCATTAAGTTTGGGGTGTCATATTTCCCATATTTCTACCTTGGAGTTAGGGCTGCCAATGTGACACAGTGGCAATCAACAAAATGTAAGCAGTAATTCTGGTTGGGGCATTTAGTTACACCCTTTACCATAGAAAAGACCTAGTTAGTTTGTCCCTTTTTTCACTACCCTTCACATTGCCTCTTGTTGCCTGGACTGTAGAGTTGACATCCACAGAAAAATTAGCCCTTTGATTTTTAGGTAAAATGGCATAAGGATGGTGGCTTGCCCTAAAAATCATGAAGTAAAAAGTCAGAATAATCTTAAGTGCTTACTGACATCCCAGATTACTGTTTCTGTAACAGCCTTCTTTCACCTAAAGCTGAAATTAGTTCTCTGAGTAACTTTTCCTGAAAACATGAAGAAAGTCTTGAAAAAAATTGAGAAACTCTTCTGAATTTATTAGCAATATTATCATTTTTTAGAGGGAACAGGTAGCTTGATGATAATGATATTCTCTCCTCTTCATGACAGTTGCCTCAAATAGTAAAAATATTAAAAAGGTCCTTATATTTCCCAAATCTTTTTCAGTGGTATAATTTTACCTATGGACATTGGCTTGTGTCTTATTAATATATGACATAATAAAATTGTGTATAGAAATCAGTGATTAGGAAGAAAGTTTTGAAAGATTTGCCCATGGGGATTAAAATATTAATAAGGCCATCTTGACTTTGCTAAGGGACTGAGTTGAGAAAACCAGAAAGCAGTTCACTTTGACTCAGAATGTCTCTAAACGCTGTCAGAAACTTCCTACAGTGTCCACAGACAGGAGCTGCATTGTGCTGATAAGAAATAGAAAGTAATTTCTCACATATAATATATAAACTCTTTAAATTGATTTTTAAATCTGCACTTTCCAAATTGTCTCTTCCATAACTCATCCTGATATTCTCATTGCCTCGAAAGTCAATTGTGATGGCTATGGCATGCTAAGCACATAGGCCTGTCTTTTCTTGACTTATAAGAAAATGTAAGATTGTCCACATACTTCAGATGCAAAAGCTTTATTAGATATTGGATTCCACAAGGAAGATGAGAGATGTTGTCAGTCATCAAAGTTAATATGCATTTTCTGAAGTAGACTTTGCAACAACCTACCTACAAGTTTTCTTTCCAAAATAAACAATTCATGCCATAGATAATTTTTATGTATGATGAAAAATATTTGTAGAAAACTAGTTTTAGAAATAAAAACAGTTAAGAAAAATAATATTAACACATTATGAAAATGTAAAAAATTATATAATTTATTAAATTATATAAACATGTTATATAAAAATTTATATGCTATATACAAAAGTTATATAATTTATAAAAACTTGAATATGCCAAAGATAAGGAAATGAATGTATATTTTAATATTTATTTTAACATGACTAGAGTAATATATATGTGATATACACAAATTTTATATACATATGTAATCATTAGTATTAATCTTTAAGAAAATGTGTAGAGCATAACAAAATGCTAGAAACCATGAAAACCATAAGAGTAACAATTTCTCTGGTAGTTTAAATGATAAGGATAAAGGCAAGAACTCAAAGTTCAAGAGTTTATAAAGGAGCTTAGTTCTTTAGCTTAAAAAGACAAAATGCTTACCTACTCGCTACCCTGGTATATGAGATAAAAGTAACACAGTATAAACAAACGAAGTATTGTAATTCTTTCAATTATATGACAAAAGCAAATTTGAAGATGCTTGAAGGACTGATTTAAATAAATAAAATAGGCAAACTAAAAAAATATCACCCCACAAAAACACACTCTCTTTACAAAAGGCCTCGTGGCACAAAACCCGCTTGAATATGCCTACCCCATTTCAGGCAAACACCAGAAGCTGTTTCTCCAAACTCCCTGCTCTGTGCTGTAGCCTCAGACACTGTGGGAAGTTTTTGCCATCCCAACCCTGTATTAAGAGAACGCAGGCAGAGATGGCATCCACAACACTCACCTTTGGACATGGCGATTGTGGAGACTGAGGAGAATCCTGCTGACTATCTCCACTCTGCACTCCTGTGAGCATCATACCACTCCTTCCTTTTGTCAGTGTTATGGCCATAGAAACTGTTGGGTGTAACATTGTCAACTATTCCTTTCCTGCCCTAAGCTAATATAGCAAGGGGACAAATCACCTCACTTTCCTAACTAGAGAGTAGAGGAAAGATTATGAAAAAGGTGAGCTGGAGAAAGCAATGCTTTAAATCAGGGTACACGATGGAGCAGCCTGTGCATGAAACCAACCGGAAGCAACACGGCAAAAGCCTGGAGAGCTGAACAATGGGGTAGAACACTGCCCAGGTTTCAGACTGGCCTCTGGGTAGCACGTAAGTGACATACTAAATAGAACTGCAAAGACTTTGAAAACTAAACTGACATTTGAACTGCAGCTCAAAAAGGAGAGCCAAGATATGAATTCTAAACTTCAAGGGGTTGCCTGCATGCTATAATAGAAGATTTAAATAGGAAGTGGAGTGTCATAACCTAGAATGTCCATAATTTAATGCAAAATTGCTCATCATATTTAGAACTGGAAAAATCTCAATTGGAATGAGAAAAGATAATCGAAAGATACAGAGTGCCAGGGTTACATACATATTAGAATTTAAAAAAGAACACTTTAAAGTAGCTATCATAGAATGTTCCAGCATGCAATTACAATCACTCCTGGAGGGGATAGGGAATGAAATTTTTAGCAAAGAAAAAAATGAAAATTCAGGAAGTCTTCAGGAATAAATAAAGAGCATCAGACATGGTAAATATCTGGCTGAATATAACATGCTATTCTTATCCTCTTGAATTTTTAAAATAATCTTTGATGATTGAAAACAAAAATCATGACACTGTCTGATATGATTTTCAGAGCATGTACAGGTAATATTTAAGATTATTATATTATAAATGTAGGGAGGAAGAGGCATGAGAGAGGTGTTACATTTTTGCATTCCCCTTGAATTCATAAAGTATTGAAAGAAAATTATAAATTCCGATAACTTAGGAATGTATAAAACTGCTAGAATAACCACTACAATCACTATGCAAAAATATATACTCAAAACACTAAAAATAAACTAAAATTGAATATTGAATAAGAAGGCAAATAGAGAAAAACAAAAAAGACAGAAGGAATACACAGAAAATCAATAGCTAACTTGAATAGAGCTATAACTAAAAAAGAAATTAAATTCATTGTAAAAAATAATTTCTAAAACAAAATATCTAGTCACAGATTGTTTTACTGGAGAATACTCCCAAATATTTCAGGAATAAAATAACACCCATTTTACACAGTCTCTTCTAGAAAATCGAATTTCTCAATCCATTTTATGAGAACATCATTACCCTGATGACAAAACCAGACAAAAACAATACAAAAAAAAAATATTACAGACCAATATCCCCAAGAACACTGCCAGAAAAATCATCAATAAAATATTAACAAATCAAGTTCAGCAACATATACAAAGAAAAAAATATACCATGATTAAGTGGGATATAGTCTAGGAATGCAAGGCAGGTGTAATATTTAAAAATCAATCACTAAATAATCAATCAACCTAAAGACAGAAACTACATGATTTTATCAGTTGATATGAAAAAATCATTTACCATTTATGATTAAAAGGAAGATGTTACATTTTATTTTAAAACATATATGTGTGTATGCATACACATATATATTTATATTAAAAATGTAAAGCAAAAGTAAAACAAACTGATTACCTATGGGAAAGAAATGGAACAAGGAAGAAAGATGAAAACTGGATGCCCTAAATATACTTTGTTTTATAATTTGGTTTTCGATCCATAAAAATGTTTTGCATAATTATTAAACAAAATAAATCAAATGAAACTAGCTGTGTATCAATTTGGAGGCTTAACTATACAGGTAAAAATTAATTTGAATGAATTTAAACAAAAGATTTTTAATATACATTCCTGATGAATATATACAAAGGATAAAATAAATTACAAATATAACTTGAATGATAATCATATTATTCTTTATACTAGTATTTAAATAAGTACTTATGTCAAGGTCTTTAGTGACCACATTTTCCACATAGGAGAAAAGAGACAGAAAATGGATAGACATGTAAAAATCAAAAAGGTTAATAAAAGTAACCTGAAATCTTACATTTGAATTGAAAATACCAGTATAAACTTACTTTATTCTATTTAACATAAATCCTATTTCTTTGCACATACCATGAAAAATTCTGAAAGCAGTGACAAATGCAGTAGCAATGAACACCCTAATTACTGAAATTGTGGTCTTTAAATAACATTTTCAGTTTAGAAGAACCAAGCCTTCTTTGGAAAATTGCCGATTCTCTGGACTGAGAGAGGAAATATTCAACACAAGACAAGAATATATTTTCATATTAAAAAGCAAGGAAGCTATAAAAGACCATTATGGTCATTTCAAAAAACCAACAATCAAGAAAAGGGGTTCCCACTTCTCAAGAGGGAACAATTTTACTAATGAAGAGAATAATAAATATAATGTATTGAATACATAAAAAATAAATTAAAAAGTGAGAACTTGATAAAAACAAGACAAAACAAAACAGAAGTCAAACATATTTGGAGGTTGCTAATATATGGCACTAATTAAATATTCCAAAATCTCATAAAGAAAGAAAAGCCTCCAGCATTTATTCTGCCTTAACTGTGTAAACTGCACATCAAGAAACCAAATTTACAAGGAATAGTACCTCTATAAAAGAATTCCAGCTAATTAATGCAGAACAAAAGATGGAATTAGAATATCATAATTTTGCAAACTCTAATGAAATATTGTACCTAGGCAATTCATCAACTATTGATGAATTATTTAGTATAAAAACCTCTTAATGGTAAACTGTATAATGAATGCATGAAGGTAACAAAAACTAAACCCACTGATCAACTTTAACGCCACAGAAAAAGAGGCAATAAAACATTTTGTATCTTATGATAGAACGCAATAGAAAGTACACAGAACTACATATAAAACATTTTTCAAAAACTAAAGTCTATCCTAAACCTATTTGAGTCTGGGGATATTACTATTGGTTTATAGGAACCACAGAGAACAGAAGTATGAGTTAAATGCTCTTAAAGAGATGCAATCAGTCAAATTCAGAACAGGTAAAACTTTACAGAAAAAATAACCTGGTTTATTTAATTATAAGAGAGAGAGAGAGAGAGAGAAAACTCTTCAGATTAAGAACTTTTAAAAGACTAGGAGACCTATCAATCAAATGCCATGTTTTGGCTTTGTTTACAATTTTATTTAAATAATCAACTAAAAAAATATATTAATAGCACAGAGAAAATTTAAATAATAACTGGATACTAGATGGTATGAAGGAATTATTTTTATACATAGGTACAATTGTAATAATATGTTAATTTTTAAATAGTTATCTCTTAGAGATACATTTTGAAATTTTTCAAGATTAAAATATAACTAGGATTTGCTTGGAGAAATTCATTAGGGTATAGTGAGGAAATGGGAAAAAGGTAACACTAAAATAAGATATATGGCTTCTATCAGGCTATATGCTGGGTGATGAGCATCTTTACACAATTCTCTTCTTTTCTGTATGTATCTAAAATTTTTCTACATTGATAGAAAAAGTAATTTTAGGTTGAAGAAAATGCTAGAAGGAAGAAGGGAGATTATAGATGGCGTAATAAATACATTAAGAATTCCGGAGTGAATCTAAACCAATGTTATCACATTAAGCAATACAAATCAGTTTAATTTTTCATATTAAAAATAAAACAAAAATAGAACTAAAGTTATGATAGAGAACTGCATGTAAGCTATTAGGAGATAGTTAACATTAACAAGTTCTAAGGGGCTTATATTTTTCTGGAATGGAAAAGATATTTAAATTTACATTTGGTTATAATAAATATGCCATTACATGTTTTCCAGTAACGACTAAAAATAAAAATAAAACAGAAAAAAGAACAAGAAGAAAGTCAAAAAGAGAAGAAAAAAGAAACATAAGGAAGCAAAATAAATAAAAACATGCAATAGGGTATTAGAAATGAATTTAAATATATCAGTAATCACAATCAATGTTAATAAACTAAACTCTAGAATTAAAAGACAAAGATTATCAGGCAAGATTGGGGAGAAAAAGTCATATGCTCTTTAACAGAAACTCAAAACTAAGACAACTAAGACAAAATACACAAAAAGCCTGAATGTAAAACAACGGGAAATATATACCATCCAAATACCATAAAGAAAATTTGGTGTTTTTATATTAATGTAAGAAAAATTATGTTTCAAGGAAAAAAATAATAGTGAGTAAAATGTTCAGTATTATAATAATAGACCTAATTCCCCAGAAAGAAACAAATTTTATACTATAAAATAACACTACTTTAAAACTAAAAGCAAATTTTTAAACAACTATCAGAAGAAATTAATGAATCATCATAACATGGGGCTATATTATATAAATATACCTTTTAGTAATAGTAGATTAATCATATAAAAACCAATAGGAAAATTAGAATATATGAGTAACACATTTAATATGCTTTATCTAATGGATATATTTATATTTGTAGAATATAAATATATTTTCAAACACAGTAAAAATGAGCAGTATTAGAAATGGATAGTACTATGAGCAGTATTAGGAATCAATCAAGAAAACATAAAAAGCCTCACTAAACTCACCATAATGAACTAAATCAAATCAATAATTTAAAGTATTTTAATAGGCACAGATGGTTTCACAGAGATATTCTACCAAACTTCAATGAATAGATCATTCCCATTGTTTATAAATTCTTACAAGGAGGGGGATGGGAAAAGATATTGTCTTGATGGACCTAGAGGGTATTTTGCACTGAATGAAATTAAGTCAGGTAGAGAAAGAGTGATACTATATGATTTCACATACATGTAAAATATAAAGAACAAAATAAACAACAAAAGCAGAAACAAACGCATAGATACAGAGAATATTTGAGGGCTACAGATGGAAGGGGGGTTAAGGGGACGATGAAAAAGGGCAAAGGGATTAAGTACAAATGAATAATTACAGAAAAGACATGGAGATATTAAGTGTAGCATGAGAAAAAAGTTAACAATGTGATAATAAACATGTAAGAGGGATGAGGGGTACTAGATTTAATGGAGTGGCCACTTTGTGAGTTATACAGATCTATAATCACTATGCTGTACAACTGAAATTATTATATTATTGTATACTAACTATAATTGAAAAAAAACTCATTGACTTGTACAATGTAAATATGAGCAACTACTTTATTTCAATGAAGCCAAAAAAACAGAAAAAAAATTCAAATAGAAACATAAGGAAATTTCTTAAATTTAATAAAGGCTGTTTCTCAAAAGAGGCAAAAATATTATATCCTTACATAAAATTTTATATGGAAAAATTTAAAAGTAATTTTATGTGATGGGGCAATTATAGTGCAGGACAGTCTCACTCATAAGTTTAGATGAAAAAAAATCTTCAATAAAAGATGAGTAAGCCAAATACAGTAGAGTACTTAAAATTGTAAACTATCATAAATAAAAATTTTATCTCAATAGTGCAAGGTTGTTAGTTCAAGTAAAAAACACATATAATCATCCTAATATTGAAAAATTACTAAGCATTTGACAATTTTTAAAAATGATAAAATAAACAAAAAACTCTAACCTACTAAAAATTGAAGAAAATTCTATTTTAACAATAAGGGTTGCTTAGAGTAAAAAATATCTGCATCAAACATTATATTTAATAATAAAATATTAAAATTTATTCATTTTAAAATCAGAAATAAGATCAGAATGCTGATAAATGCAATGGAAAATTTGGCAGAAGATTTGAATAAGCATTTCAGAAAATGAAATAAAAGTCATCATCATGCTTGTGAAAGAAGGTTCAGCCTCATTTGTAATCAGAAAAATGTAAATTAAAATCATGAGGTGATGCCATTGCATGCTCACCAGGTTGTCCAAAATTAAAAAGTTGGCTAAACATAAGTGTTGGTGAATTTATAGTTACCCTCATCCTTTGCTGGTGGGCATGTAAATTTGTACAATGATTTTGAAAACAATTTGTCAATATCTGAAAAAGTTAAAAGTGCATGTATTCTATAACCCAGTGACTCTATTCCTAGGTATACAATTTAAAGAAATTTGTGCAAAGTTACAAAGAATGATGTTTATAAGAAAGTCAACAGTGGCATCATCAATTGAGCAAACTCTGGAAACAAGCTAATATTACAGCTCTATTAAAATGACTTAATAAATTGTGGTGTACTTATAGATTGGAAGAAAGCAGGAAAAGGAAGAAACTCTTGTGACATGCATCAACACATGAATTTCAAAAACATAACATTGCATGAAAAAAGCAAGCAACAAAAGAATACATGTGAGATCTTATATTTATGGAAGAATCAAAAGCAAGCAGGCAAAGCTGCATAAAATACTGTTTAGATGTATGTACATGTATTATAAAGCTAATAAACAAAAGAAGGGAAATGGATTGCTCAAAATTCAGGATAGTAGTTACCTGGGAAGAGAGCAAAAAGAGGAGTTTGCAATCAAAAAGGGTAACACAGAGACTTCAAAGATAGTATAATTTTCTACTTTTCAAGCTACATTTTGTCAGACTTATACTGCATCCATACTTTATATATGTGCATTAATGAGATGCTGCATAAACAGCTTCAAAGAGTGTCTAACTAAAAAGTAGGTAAAAATGTCAACATCATAGTTTATGTAGTTGCTTATTCACACAAAATTTGATGTTGCACAAACTAGTAACATACACATTTGCGCTATTTTAGGTTTAAATCACAGCAGCCAAATCTTCACTATGATAACTTTCCAAGTGTTGGCAATTCATATTTGTACCCTAAACACTGACTTACTGGATTTGTATTCATGATATGCCCAACACCACTGTGCTTCCTTCTAGGCCCCCAAACACATACTATGTGTACATAGTATATGAACACATTTTGTTTTAATTTACTTCTCTTTTCATCAGACTCTCTCTGGGGATGAAGTCAAGCATTGCTATGTTCAGATGAATTTTCTGGCCCAAGGAGATAATTTTGCACACAGTCAATAGCAATATCCCAGAAGTGAACCAGAAAACTCAACCAGTGAAACAAAATTCAATAGCAATATCAGAGCAGAAAACTCCTTAACCACAGAAGGCATGTTTTCCAAAGAACACACCAGTAAATGCAAATGGAGCACATAATACCTACATGTGATCCAAGCTGACTGTGTTACATTGTCAGATAAAGTTGCAAGAGTAAAAAAAATCAGCTTCTGTAATCCCCAAGGGGTCTCTATTGCTTAGGTTTACTGAAAGTCAATTTATGTTAATGGATTACGCAGAGCTGTACATCAAACCTGAGATGAAGTTATCACGTTATAGAGAAATCATTAAATTATTACACTATGTAATGATGCATGAAAACAAAATGCAATTGTGAAGAAAAGCATAAAAGACTGTGCGCTTTAGTAATGCAAAATGGTGCATTTCTGTCAGTTCCACATACACAGCATGGCCATCTGTGCAAACCTAAAACTGAAAGGAGATGACAAAAGGTGACTAATTAACACACGGCTTCTTTCAAAATTCATTATATCACAGTACAGTGAACTACCCGAGGCCTTGAGACTACTGAGCAAAACAGGAAAGGCTCGCCCCTCACATTGTTTAAATTAACTTATATTCAAAACAAAATATCTATGCCTTTGAGAATTTTTATTAAAAAGACTACATAGCAACAGTGCTTTTATAAAAAACAACAGTTGGGGCAACATATGTCTATATATATAAGTATAACAATGTAAGAATATGTATACCTAGGAAAATCATTGGCATATAAAAATCATTCAGAAACAAAATTTTCTTCTTTAAGCCAAAAGATTACACACATATGTATGTGCATGTATGCAAATATACATACTACATATACATGTCTATATGTATGCCTCACCTGATCTTATATATCTTATATATCTTGATCATACAAGTATATATACATATATAACCATATATTATATGTGTATATCTATATATATGCATGGTTATGTAGTTATATATATAGCCTAGATTTAAAAAAAAAACAATAAAAATTGTGGTAAAACTGAATAGAAACTGAAACAATTCCACTTGGTAGTGTTATCTATGTGAGTTTCAGTAGGTAAAAAATATTAGTTATGGATGAAAATAGAATAGTTTAACATCTTATTAAATAACTTAGAAAATTTAAAGAAAAAACAATTTCCGTTCTAAAATTTCTAGCTGAGAAGACTAGATGGCTGTTTTTACACTATAAGGAAATGGCAGAGAAATGCCGTCTTGCTCCCTTTGTGCCATATGCTGATTGTAACTATAATATGATAATGTGACATTTCAAACAAAATTGCTTTCATTAAAAATGTTATGTATAAGTGCTTTTTAGGAAATTAATATATTCAGATTACTGAAGGTAAGAGAATCTCATATCATTTAAATATTGATCCTACTGTCTATTTGAGATGTTTCAAAGTTCATATTAGTACCACATAGACCATTCATAAAGAAAAAATTTCTTCTGATATTTACATCTATTTTCCTATGCTGATACTTGATAAATACATATTTATCAATGCAAACAAGAAAAATAACATTTTCCTCCTTAAAGACGGCTCTAAAATGACAAGCACTCCTAATGGGAATGTCAAAAGGAATTTGAAATCCAGGTAAAACTGCTGAGCTCCATGAAGCTTACATCAAACTCATGTATCATTGCCTTTCTTACCTACTGCATTTATTGCCAGACAATTTTGACACTTAAGTACACCTTTTTTTGTATTCTTCTCAAAGTACTCCTAGTGTTTGTGGTTTGTCTTATCCTATCAGTTAAAATGCTATTAGTTTCAAGAAACAAAATATTAGACTAGAAATGGCTAACCAGTTTATATTATTAGCCCAAAATAAAACTCTGCAGCAGAATTTCTTTTATGTTTCTTTTCCAAGAATTAGGTCACATGATCATTTCCAGCAAATAAAGCTGGGAACATAAATATCTAGGCTTTGTAATTTTTATCATGGAAGGCTGACTCTACCAGTAAGAAGATAAGAAAGAAGAATGTTTGGTGGGTAGAAAACCCAAAGTATCTATTGCTACCCGCAACCAGATTATGAGTTACCCAAAGGCTGGACCGGGTGACATATTACTTATGTTTCCAGCAGAGTGGCCCATTCAGTGCTGGGAGCTTTACACCAGTGATACAATTCTGACCTGGTGGCACTAGTCAGATGAAATATTTCACAGGGCACACAGAGAGCCATATAGTTATTGCTGTTTAAACAGTGGTGGGGGAGGGTAAGGGAGAGGTTCAGGCAGCACTTCACCTGGAAGTTATCCCCTTTTTTCAGAATGTATATGTGGTCTAGGTAACTTTTGTCACTGTTCAAATAGATAGAAAAATAAGCAAGGTTGGAATCAGACACAACAGCTAATTTGCAGAACATGAACTACAATGGGAGTGAGGGATGCATTCCTTAAGTTCCAGAATTTTACAAATAGATGGAGGTTTCACACAGTTATGAAGACTCTGCTGATCATGACACAATCACATAAAGAAAGCTAGAGAATTCTCTGCAATAGTATAAACAGAGATGGGAGATTATTAACAAGCAGGAAATGGACAGAAAACTCTCCTGCAGGATGTTAGTGGAGGTAGTTCTCTACTGAATGCATCTGAAAGAAACAGTAATCAGTATGGGTTTCAAGGTCAAAATGCTTGAGCAGAGAAACTGGATCTTCCACTTGCTCAACTGTATATCTTTTATCAATTCAACCTCTCTGTGCCTGTTTCTGTATTTCTGAAGTGGGGATTCTAGTAATACTCCTTCCATATAGTTATTGTGAGTATGAAATTAGGTAATACAAGTGACACATGCTTTGAACATTGACACATTGTAAGTACTCAATTCTTGTTAGCTTGTCATCTCTACCCATAACTCTTAAGCCACACTCATGGATTGGCAGTCCTTCATTAAGGGATTTGAAATCAGTACCACAACCCCTCTGAATATTGTTTATTTGATATTAATGCATCTTTAAATCAGGTGATAGGCAAACTATACATAAACTCACATATGTGTGTATATATGTGTATGCATTTCTGTATATATATTTAATACATTAAGTTGGATCATTGTAGAGTTCTGACTTATAAGGACTCCTTTAAATAGTTTTTAAGAGATCAACTGGCACTTGTGGACAAGCAATGCTCTCTATAATAGGTGCCTAGTTTAAGTTTACTCATGTCTCTAGATGCCACATGCTATACTAGATCAATAAAATCACTTGAACTAAATTCACATACTAGGTAGTCTATACTTCATCCAGATTTCTTATAGAAAGGAGATCAGAAATCACATCACAGTCTCCTTATATTAATGCACTGGAGCACCTCAATTTTGAAGCATTATGAGTATTCTTGGAATGCTAGAGGATGACAAATTACAAAAAGATTAATTATTTCAGGAGTTACAACTCTAAGAAAAAAGCCTTCGAAATGTGCATGACATTTGGCTCTTCATTCAAATGCAATTTCTGATCTTTTTGAAGTCTGCCTGCTACTAGTTAAACATATAGTGCAGAAAGAAACACATTGAATTTGTAGCATATATTTCTTTCTACATTCAGAATATTGGTAAAGGGCTCAACATATTGAGGGCAATTAATCTTCAGCTTATTTACCTGGATAAATGCCATTATGAGTCAGAAGTATTGAATACTAAAAAAACCTTGACTTACGGTTTATGCATTTTCTTCTGATTAGCTTTTCCCTCTAACTTTCCTACCCTGTACTTACAACTAAGCCCATGGAAATAGCATGTCAAAAACTAATCATAAATAAGCCATAAACAAACACTATGTATTTATAAAAGAAAAAATCCATGCATACCAGGGTTTGCTATAATTTCTAAAACTCAGAGCCATATTCCTTCCACAAAACATTCCCTTTAAACAAATATGATCATCTGTGCTGAGAAGTTTGTGGCCTTATCATCACATATATTCATCTTGCACATGCTAACTCTGAAGGTCAGTTTCAAAAAAAATCAAATAGGAGTTCATAGGCAGCTTTCAAGAAAACTTGAAGCTGGCAGGGGTCATATTTTAAATTCTTTTGAATGACATCTAATCAACATATATTTTATTATATTTTGTTTTCTATTAGAAAAATAAGCAAAAGAGAATGTGGAAAATTTTATGGCTTTTAAAATAAATGGGGCTTATAACTATAGTCATAGTCATATACAGTCCAAGTCAATTCAGCTTTCATGTCTCCCTGTAAGGAAATTTTGGTACATGATTTACTATCTGTTTGTTTTAGAAATGTTTCTTAACTTTTTACATGTGTCAGGCACGTATATATATATACAGGATGGATTCAGCAGGGAACAAATAAACATATGTATTAGTTTCCTGTTACTACCCTAACAAGTTATCACTAACTTAGAGGCTTATAATAATAAAAATTTATTATATTATAGTTATGAAAGTCAGAGATCTGAAATTAGTCTCACTGGACTAAATTAAAGGTGTTCTCATGTGTGCTCCTTCTGGAGACTATAGGGAATATAATTTCCTTGCCTTTCTTGGTTTCTAGAGGCTACCCACATTCTTTAGCTCATCGTCCTTTTCTACATCTTCAAAGTACATCACGATAACCTCTGGTTCTCTCCTTACATCACTTTTTACTGACTTGGACACCCTTACTTCCCTCTTGAGATTGGTCCACTTGGATAATCTAGAAAAATTTTACCAATCTCAAGAGTCCTTAACTGAATCAATCTTCAAAGCACCTTTTGCCATGTAAAAAAACATATTTATAGTTTAGGATGTAAATATTCAGATGTCACCATCTGTGGGGGTTAGACAGCATTCTGTCTACCACACTAAGTATCTGCTCTCATGAAGCTTACCTTAAAGGGATAGACAATAAAGATGTAATCAAATCAATAAATTGTAAAATTTCAGGAATAAATATATACTATGGAAAACGTTAAAGAGATAACTGGAGAGTGAGTAATTGGATATAAAAGAAGTGACTATTTTATTTGAGGAGATCAGAAAAAGCATATAACATATGAGACTTGGTACCTAAATGATGAAAAAGAGATAAAGAGCTTTCCAGCAAAGGCACAGCAATAGTAACAAGCTTGGTTTTAGGGCAGAAAATGGCCATGGTAGTGGCTTAAGGTGAGCGTGAATAGAGACACAGTCAGAAAGCAAGGCGGTGCCCTGACCAGGTAGGTCTCTATAAGTCATGGTACAAAGCTTGAATTTTATCCACATTAGAGGGGAAAGCAAAGGAGAATTTTGATCAGTGGGAAGGCATGATATATAGTTTATCCTCTGAGATCACTTTGGCTGTTGCTTTAAAGTATGGACTAAAAAGGATCATGTTGGTGGCAGGGAGTCAGATCGCAAGTAGCAGCTGCAGTAACCCAGGTACAATGTGATAATATCTTGGATTAAGGTTTTTGTGGGGGAGATGCTGAGAAGTTATTGGAATATATTTTAGAATAGCTCCAAAGAGATTTGCATGCAAGCCTCTAATTACTCTAGTAAAAATGCAATCTTCATATTCACCAAACTGACACTATGTTTACTATGTACATACATGACAGGCATGAGTATTTGGGGATTGTTTTCTAGTTCATTTGGTCTGGCAGTTGATTTGATTATTATTTGTTTAACTGACTTGACCAGCTGTTTGGCCAAATGGATTGGATTGATCTGTTATTTTAGCAGTGTTGACATGGCTGTCACCATCTCTAGGGGATCCTAGGCTTTACACTTACATTCTTTGATATAAAGCTACTTATAAACATCTCAGTTGCTATCGTCTTGACTACACTGGGGAAAGACTCTATGTGTAATTTGTAATGATAGTTGAAGTCAGCTCAATTCTGTAGCCAAAATTATATTTGCTTAGCCATTCTTACTCAACGTTTGCTTTCCTTCTTCACTTCTCTGCCCTTGCCTGTCCAAGATGAGGCAAACTTTGGCCAACATCTTGCTCAGAGTATCTTATTAGCAGACTTGTGGAATATGCCTAAAATTTTTAAGTAGGTGTTCCATGTTTGTGATTTCCTTCCTTTAGCAAATGTTTCTGTCTGGAAATTTTTTTTGCAGTATACAAAGAAACCTTGTACTTTTTGGGGAAAAAATAAACATGTTCATATTTGCCATTGCCTTGGGATAGACAGAAATCTTGGTATGAGTCTGGAGGAAAATACTCATGCAATTGGTCTAATTTATTTACCCAAGTTCATTTGGAGAATATCATGTCATAAGTTCACTTTAAAAGCTGGTATATAAAATATTCTGTTAAAAAACTAGTATTTGGGTTTTAAGAATAAAGTTCTATAAAAATAAATGAGTCAGATTCCAGTACTTCAAAATGTATGTATACAGTGAGACCAGAGACTGAATCTAAGAAGAAAGGAAATGTTTTCTTGACATTTCTTTTCAAAACAAATCAACACTCAATGTTGTTTTTAGAGGCACAATTCAATAACTGTGTAAAAAAATTTTACTTAAAAAGTCCCTCTTCTTTGCTACCTGAAATGCCCTTTCTTTTAGGTTCTATCTTTTCTTTCAAAATTTAAATGTTCCAGATTCTTCTGGGATTAATCTTAGTTGTGGTGGGGAGAAGTAGAAATCATATTTACCTCACTGGACACTATGATAAAAAGGAAAATCTGTACAAAAGTCATGTGACAGACACATGGTTGGTACTCAAAAGCATTATGTAGTTTTAAAAAATATTCTTTTTTTCCTTTTATAGTTAATTGATTTATTGGCAAACTGGTCTTGATAAATGAGCCTGGACTGGGAATTAGAAAACATCAGTTACAAGTTAGCAATAGTATTTGAACTTAAACCCAAACCTTTCTACACTCAATTTAGAGGTCATCCAAGCCCACTTAGCTACTAATTTATTCCATAAATATTTACTGAGCTTCAATCTGGTTCAAATTAACTCCATTTTATCTATGAACACATTCTTTGGTAGCAGAGACATTTGAAACCTTCCCACTCTTCTTCTGACCTCTTGCTTTACCTTCGTGGGACGTAAATGTGCCCCGGACTCCATCATAGGCCATAGATTCAACGCTGGAGTTGGACAACTAAATCTGATCAGTTCTGGATTTTTAGCTGTGTTTCACTACAAAGAATTTCAACTATGTTATCCTGATAATATATTTAATATTCCATAACTTTGTGCTTATACCAAAATAACCTGTAGTTTAAAAATATTAAAAGAACCTTACATATATGTGTTTATACTTAAACACCTAGTGAGAAATATGCTTTTAAAATGACTTTTGACAGTAAAATGCAGTATCCCTTTAACTAGTGTGGATATCATCTTTCGAGATTTACTCATAAAAACATTTAAAATCAACCCAATGTATTTTGTACAGTGTTGTTAAATAATTTATCTTTTGCTTATTTCTGTATTGTCTTCTCCACGTGCATATATTTGAATTTTTTCTTTTTATTAAATTTGACAATACTGAATATGTTAATAAACCACGTCTTATTTGATTCTTTTTTCTTCACATTTACTTTCATTTAAAAATGATTCAGTAAAAACATGAAAAATAATTACAAAACTTTTCTTTAATGTAACAAATCTTACAGCAAATTAATTCATCTCTATAGTGAGGCCTGCCTTTTAACATTTTATATGTTAGACTCATTCACATTCTGTCAGGATTTATGATAAATAATAAACAGTGTTTTCAACAAATAATTTGAAAATCACTGGTGCTTGGTATCTACTTCTGAGCAGAAACTACCTTCAAGTTAATAGATTTCTTTAAATGATTATGGATCAAAAAAGCAAGTAACCTCTCATGATCACAGAACTTCACAAGATGGGAAGTTACTTTCCCTTTGCTAGGAAACTCTCCCCAAATTTAGAAATTACAGCTGACCCAGACACTGCCCTGTGCAACTGGCCACATATCTTTGAAGCTTTGTGTTATTCACTTTCACCCTCCTGGGTCAGCCCAATGATAAAGTGGGCCGAACAGTCAGGTGATGTTATCCTCAGCACTGGGGCATTTGGATGGAAGCGCTCAGTGTTTCACAAGTGTGATCATTTGTCGCTGAGTGTGAAATTGGACCAGACAACTTTTCAAGTCCTTTTAAACTTGATCTGATTCTATGAGTTTCCCTGCTCCTTTTCATGTCTTCTGTTTCTCGCCCATAATAAGGAAGAGTCATGGAAACAGATACTCAGTTATTTCTCTGACTTCATGCTAAGGGCACCCTTGTGGTCAACAACTTTTTAAATGAGAACATCTGAATATAAAGTCAATCTCACCTTCTTAGCTATGTTCTTCATCCACAACTTCTTTTCACTGGTAAGGCACATCCTACCAGTATTAAGATACTTTCCACTTCCATATCCTGAAGTGTTTATCCATTCATCCATTAAGCAAATAATATTGAGTACATTTTATGCCAGGCATTATGTTGTATTGGATACCAGGAACTCAGCAGGGAACAATATGGACAAGATCCTCTGTAATTGAATATTTTTAAAAATCAAATTTCTAGCCTTAGCATCTCTAATGGGCTGAAAGGTGGCCATGATGATATGTCCATCTCCTCGTATCTGACACCTGTGCTTATTATTTTATATGGCAAAAGAGTGTATATGAATTTATATGGCAAAAGATGTGATTAAATTAAGGATCTCGAGAGGAGAAATTCATCCTGGATTATCCAAGTAGGCTGTGAATTGTATGTGCAATCACATGTATCCTTACAAGAGAAGATAGAGAGAAATGTAACACTATATACAGTGGAGAGGTGATGTGAAGATGGAGCAGAGAGAAATGTAACCACAAGCCAAGGAATGTCAACAACAACCAGAAGCTGGAAGAGGCAAGGAACGAATTCTGCTCCAGATCTTGCAGAGAGAGTATGTCCCCATAGACCCCTTGATTTTGGATTTCTGGCCTCCAGAACTGTGGGAGAATAAATTTCTATTGTTTTAATCCATTCAGTTTGCAGTAGTTTGTAACAACTTCAGGAGACAAAATAGCATACAAAATCAGGACTTAGGAACCAAAAAACATGGGAACTCTGAGCTCTGCAACCTAGTAAATGCATGGCTTCAGGCAAGACACTTAGGCTTTCTAGCTCTAAGCTGGCTAATTTGTAAAATAGAAAAATACTATCTACCTCCTATTTAATCACTGGCTTAAAAGTATGTGCTTGAGTTACTAGTTCAGACCACGCATGGGAAGCATTCAATAATTGTAGGCATTTCTATATGTTAGCCAGTAGTCCTTTACATAATTATATATAAGAAATAGGGTTATTTTGGAAGAGTTAGTCAATTGAAAATGTGAAAAAGTCATTTTAGAATTACTTTTGTGGCGGTGAAATGAATGCACGCAGAAACTTTTATCTAATTGTGATATTTCATAGTCACAACAACAAAATAAAAAGACAGTAATGGAAAGAAAGATGCAGTTGTTCCATAATGTTAAAATTGCATTTTACAAACAGCTGGCTGAACTGGATATTGATGTTTAGTTACTCTACATCTCTTCCTTTATCTCTCTTTTCTGAAGTACGCTATGTTCAAATAGCCAACAGCCTATAAGATGCAGAGCTGATATTATTTCCTCATCTTGAGCTCCAAGTCCAAGCACCGAAACCCCATCTTCTTCACAAAAAAAATGACTCAGAAATGAACATGTGCCGTGATTTCACCAATGAGACCCAAAGGACCCATTTATGGAGGGCTTCTTAGAAAGTTGTTTTTTGCTTATCTGCAAAAGGGTCTAGATAGTTCTCTTTCTTCTACCCAATAGGAATAAGGAAGAATGCTACTGTTGCCGTCCTAGACATTTTAGGATGAAGGTGGCACTTTGAACTACACAATGGAGAGATGGTTGATTATTCTATCACTGATCTTTTGAATCAGCCAACACCGAGCTTCTCCCTACCTTTGTAGTCCCATGTAAGCAAGCCAATAAAAAGCTTCATTTTTCAAAGTCAATTTTGCATTATATTTTCTTTTACTTGCACATACTGTAAGTGATAGACTGTCCTGGCAATGCTAGGCACAGTTCTGGCTCTAAATAAATCTACTTATTCACTGGCATATAAATATGGCTCTAAATAAACACTTAATTACTGCAATTTAGTCATTATTTAAAGTCAAATCTAATAAAGGTATTGTCATGTGTAAGACCTGACTAGAAAACAAGGGATTCTCAACAGCTAAGGAAGGAAAGATAAAAAGTAGTGGGAATATTTATAGTTTGTATATGTTTCCTTAGGTTTGGGAAAAAGAAGTAAAAAGAAATGATGTTCTTAGCACTAAATAGATTCTGTGCAACTGTACAGCAAATGGCTCATGATCCTTCATTGCAAAATTTGCTTAGAACAAGTTTTCCCCACAGAAAGTTGTTATAATAGCATATGTTGCCTCCAAAATTCTCCAACTGGATAATGTTCCCAGCTAAAATATTCTTAGTCCTCTCCGGAATGTGGTAAATAATGTGATTTGGAAAGTGGATCAAAGTGAGATTATTTTTAAAAAAATACCTAAGCTAAGCACATATGTTCACTAAAGTAAAATACACAAGTAATAACTATTAGCATATAGTCTAATAGAAAGAGTTAAAAAATAGGAAAGAGGCATGCAGCTTAAATGAGAGGTTTTATGTATTATTTGGGAATTATACTTGAAACTATATTATTCCAGGGAAAGAGAATTTGTTTCTTCTTCTTCCATTCATAAATAATGGAGTGTCATTTCTAGAAAAAAAAAAATATTCTGGTAACAATTGTTCCTCTAAAAAATGTTCCTTTCAATTTTATATCCAGAGATTATATTCCATAATCCCTTAACTGTTATAGAAGCAAAGTACATTAATAGATTCTGAATAGGATTTTAAAGGAAACCACAGGTGCTTTTGGAGTACCTTTTGTATGAGGGTGGAAAGAGGGTGGAGTCTATATGTCTTGGAGCCTTTAAAGGTCAGCCAGGTAAGAAAAATGCGTTCAGTTTTTTCACTCATATATTTATTTATTAGCGACTCGGTCACAAGATCTTTTGAAGAACTTTTAATTGCTAATGATGGAAGCAAACAGAAAATAAAAAAGTCATTTTTGAGGGCTAATGCTGTTATTCATTTGCTCTCTCAGTCCTTCAAAAATAGCTTTGGTCTATAAACAAAAATGTTATTTAGAAAAGATACCAAGATAGAAACATAAATATGGAGTTTTTAGAGTCACTTCTTTAATTGTTATCATCAAACACTTGATCTGTGATCTGCTGTTCTCTTGCTCTCTCTTCCCCTCATCTATTCTTCTAACCAAATTTAGGACTTAAATACCTTTATATTTTTCCACATTAGACCAACAAGGTGGGAAGACTGTGGGTAGAAAAAGCCAACTGGGTGTCTTTAGTTATAGGTTCACAAATACTGCCATGAAGACATAATACATTACAGCAACCTAAAAAAAAAATGTTCAAGTCTGCATTATAGACCAAGAATAGGCAAACTTTTTTGTAAAGGGTCAGAGAGCAAAGTACTTTAGGTTTTACATACATGTCTCTACCACTATTCAATTGTACAGCTGGAGTAAAAAAGTAGCCATAGACAATATGTCTACAAAAGAGCATTGCAACGTTCCCATAAAACTTTGTTTATGGACACTGAAATTTGAGTTGCATATAACTTCCACATATCATGAAATATTCTGATTCTTTCGATTTTTTCTATTGACCATTTGAAATGAAAAAACTATTCTTAGCTCAGAGACATACAAACATATGGTGGGCAGACTTGGCCCCTGGGTCATAGTTAGCTGACACTGCTCTAGATCTACCCCATCTTAAATATCTGAGAGTGGCAGAAATCAGGATATGATCCAGGAGTATTCTAGGCTTCTTCCTTTTCCCACTCCTGGAGCTAATCATCTCGCTTTCATTTGTTGTAGCATGAAAAATCATAAATAGGGACATGAGATTTGTTTGAAGAGTATTTTGTGATAATTTTATGAAAGAGTTGTAAAAACTTCAAACTGTTTTATCTTTATAGCCCTATAAAAGGCATGTCGCAAACAATGGAGTGACAGAAACAAAAGTTAAAAAAAAAGTTACGTGAAAAATTTTTTTATGTTTCATTGTCAGATATTTTCCTACAGGCCTCTTTCTTTCAGACTCTGATTCAGAGAAATGCCTGTTAAAAGCATTTGGCTTTTTTCAGTCACCTGTTGTACAAAAACCACTCTGAATAATGTCGTCAAATAACAATCATTTATTATGTCTAGCAAATATGTGGGTTGGCTGTGGGGATGTTTTGCTAATCTCACCTAGGCTGACCCATACAGCTATGTTTAGCTGGTGGATAGATATGAGTCTGGCCTCATCTGAGACAGTTAGAATAACGAGGCTTCTCTCCTCACATCCTGGGCTTCTCCATGGTATGGTGAGCTCAGCGGCAGCCTTCCATATGAGGATATGTAAAAGCTGCAAAGCCTCTTGAAGCCCTGGATCTAGAATTTGCATGGCATCATTTCTTCATAGTCTATTGCTCAAAACTAGTCAGAATACCAGCCTAAATTCAACAGAGAATTTGAGGCCACCAAAAGACCTACCATATTTCTCGTACTTCCATGCTTGTGAAGCCTACGGGCCCAAATGATCCCTTTTACTTTGAAGCACTTGGATTATCATAACAGAACATTAAGAGAAACAACATTAATGGCATGGTTACAAAGCTTAATGATGGACTTTCAGAACGACACAGACACACATCATTTATAAGGCTAGGTGTTGTCATAAAATTGGTTTGTGTTGCCTCTTGTCATTTTGGTAATGTGGAAAATTCAAGAGGATTGCCTGTGGAGATAATGCGGAGGATGAGAATGACCTAATCCTAGTGAGAACCTCAACTATGTCAGAAAGAGGCTTCAAGGATTGAAGGATTTGGAGAAACGCAGCTGTGTATGGTATAGATGGTAGCAACAAAGGGGATGAGGAGACTTTGACTATGCTCACTGTCTGAATGGGGGATCAGAAGTTGCTCCCAGAAGTTGTCATAGTGATGTTAGGCATGAGTCAATAGTAAAGTGGCCAGCCATCCTTGTTAGAGTGTTTTTAGTTCAGATTTAAGACCTCTGTTTAGAATATCTCTCTAGCTCATTATAATACTGGAAAAGACATTTTTAAAGGTCTCCAGAAAACAGCTGGGCTCTGAGTTTTAATAGCAGAAGTGATGGGAAGGAGAGATGAAGCAAGGTTATGATATCACTGCTGCAGGATGGCAAAATGGCCCTGTTCACCATGACTTATTATTGCTCAAGGAGGCTCCACCCAGAATCTTCTTACTGGTATTTATAATAACCTGTTTCTTTAAACCTAAGATGTAATCTATTGTAAGTTGTTTCCTGATTTACATTATCACTCCACAACTATAATTATAAGATACCACCAATTGTAAAATGCATCCTGATTGATTTCAAAGATAAGTTGTGAGAAAACATGATTTTTAGAAGTGATAAAATTTGTTAGTAATAATAACAAATGTAACATGAATAAAAAATATGCAAAGGAACATGTTTAGCATTTTTCATATTTTATCTATCAATACCTATAGCAGTCTATAAAGGACTTTCTAATATTATAATTCCAATTGCATAGTCAAGGCATCTGAGGCTAAAAAGATCATGCCACCTGTCCATATTCAGATGGCTTGTAAATGCTAAGCCAAGATTCTATCCTTGGTCTTTCTAAGTTCAAAACCTAAACTCTCTTAATTGCTAAGCTCTATAGCTTTTCCTGCAAATTCATCATAAATGGGGTAAGATATTGATCAGAAAAACAAAAAAAAGTTAAGACAAATTCAAACTTCAAAGATCTAAAATTTAAAAAGAATGGAGAAAAGCCATAGCAAGTGGAATCATTTTCACTTTTCCACTCATCGAAGGGCAGGGTAAGGAATTTGATCATTACGTCAAATGCAGTGTGCTTCGCACACACAGACATCTTCATGAGGACATTTCATTCCTTCCTTTTGTGTATTCCAGGAGTGCCCAAACTTTAGCAAGCATAAGAATTGCTATTTACACAATCTGAAAAATTCTGTACCTTATGGAAAGTTTCAAAAAAACTTTTTTCTTCAGCCAGTGTTGGTGCACATATGTATTTAGGATTCCATAACCCTTTAGCTAGATACTGCTACTTCCACATGAAGGTACCTAGCAGATGACACTCTTCAGTTTTTGGTAATGTTTCATCTAATTCTAATATTTCTCTATTACTAATTTAAGCGTTAACTTTTGAAACGTGGCTGGCCCATTACTTTTTAACCATTCAACAAAGTTTGATAAATCAACCCTATGTCAGATATTGTATCTAAATTACATGTTTGAATGTTGATATAACAATATGTAGTTTCTGGCTTCAAAGAATTGTAGTGTGTGAGAAAGCACAAATTGAATAAATGGCTATGATTGAGGTCTGCTCAGGTTAACTTGGCAGTATAGGTAATAGACACCTATCCCACCTGGGTTGATCAGTTTAGATTCTCTGATAAGCTGAGGCTTCTGCTGCATATTTAAGAATATATAAGAATTATACATGGTAAGAAATGGCTTTCAGTTAAGAGGGGGAAAGCAAGTCAAAGGCAAGGAGATGAGAACGTTCAAGAGTGAGTACATTCAAGACCAAGTATTCATGTGACTCAGCAGCTTGTGTTTTTCACTAAATTGCGTATCATGAGCATCTCTATAAATCAGTGAAAACAGGCCTAACTCACTTTTCTTTAATAGCTACATAGTGATTTCAAGACTAGAGGCACAATTTTTATTCAACTTTTTCTGTACTAGTGGACATTCATATTATTTCCAGGGTTTTGTTAATACAATGTTGCCATAAACAAACATTGTTGAGTCAAAGCTATTTCATTTTTTAAAATTCCAGATTACTGTATCAATTTATCTTCTCATCTAGTAGTATAAATTACAAATCTTATTAAATTTTGCTAATTTTATGAGCAAAATAATAGCTCTTTATTGTAACTTATGATATCCATTGATCAGGTTGAAAATGTTTCCTTTCCTATGATTAGCCTGTTTGTATTTATTGGGCATTTCTCTATTGCATTTTTGTTGTCATTTTTAGGAGTTCTTTTGAATGCTTAGATTATTAACCATTTTTCTTTTAAATTATACACACTTTCCTATTGCTTCTTTTGTTTTTTTTATGAACTTTGACTTTGTTGACTTCTTTTATGACATATTTTATTATAACATTATTTTGAATTTTTTATAAATGTTTATGCATTTTCTTTGCTTATGTAAAATTTTCAGTTTCTTATCTAACTTTAGAAGTCTCTCATAACTTGAAGTTATAAAAATACTAATTGAAAATTAATCTAGTATTTTTATTATATCTAAAATTTAGATCTCTTTATCTTAAAATTGTATACCTTTTTAGGATTCCTGTAGCTTTCATATTAAAAAATAAAATAAAACAAACAATGACTACAGCCATGCCACCCTGAACAAGCCCTTTCCTGTCTAATCTCAGAAACCAGGGTCGGGCCTGGTTAGTACCTGAATGGGAGATCACCTAGGAAGACCAGGTGCTGTAGGTGTAAAATAAATAAATAAATAAATGAATAAATAAATAAATAAATAAGGAATTGTAAACTGACAAAATCCTTGCAGTCTGTGAGGTCAACCAAGGGTTGCCTTGCCTAAAAACAAACAAATAAACAAACAAACAATGATATACAACTGGTTTTGATACAAATAACAAATAATAATTAAGTAGATAATATTTTCTCACCAGTGTATGTCAGTTGGGACTTGATTCTGCTCTGTTCTCAGGCCCAAGCTGACAATGGCCACTGTCTGGAACAACAGAAAATGTATTTTGGGATGCCTCTTAATTTGGATGGAAGTGATAACAGGAAGTGTGAAGTGGAAGGATTAACCTAAGACAGAATGAATTTTATCTTAAAATCTGATTTGTATCAGATCTGATTCCTATTTCTTATGTGGATTTTCTTCCACCTTATTTCCAGCAGTAATAAATGGAATTTAAACCATTTTTGAAAGGCCAGGCAGTGATTGGTAGACATAGAATATTACTTCAAACTCAATTTGGCTGACCAGAGGTTCTTTAGAGGCCTGGTTAGACATTCATAATGATGTTTTATTTGTTTGTTTGTTTGTTTGTTTTTATATTGATGCTGTAATTAGATCTTTGGCATGGTTGCTTCAATACTGGTCTGAGGATGTTGACTTATATCCCAAGGGTTGTTTTATAGTTGTAAAACTTTGTAAGTGGAATGAAAGTATTTTCTTGCCTAATTCAGCTTCACAGTTAATCTATCACCTTTCAAATGCCAAAATGGCACAGAAACACACTACTTTTCAGCTTTAGTTACCTCTACACTTGACCTGCTGTCAAACAGCAGGTAAGCTGATCCAGGAGGATTATTTTGATTAGGCCATTTCTAAAGACAGAATTCAAAATAAGAACATTATGGTCTGCCCCATTAATGTCAAATAAATGATATTCTGCCAGACATTGTTGGGACACTTCTGAAAATCTGTTCTCTTTCCAATTGCACTGTACTATATTTTCTGAAGCACGCTTGGTCACTGTTTAAAATAATTTAGAGTAAAAGCTTTTAAGAACAATTTCTTTAGAAGCTGGCTTGGCCTTTATTAGAAACTGTGGTTTATCCTAGAGAGTAATTCCTGGATAATTGCTAAAGAATGATACTGGTCCTATTTCAGAAAAAAGATGAACAAGACCACTCCATGTAGGGAGCTAAGCATAGTCAGTAGGTAGTATAGGACAGTGGGGAGGAGGCTATATGAACCAGCAGGTAGAAGATCTAGGAGATCTATCTCAGCTCCTTTATCATTCCACTTCTTGCTGGGGGTCTTAAAATGAGTCTAGTCAAAAAGTTGGCCAGTGGCGTGTTAGTGGCCCAAGAGTTATCCTGGCCATCTGGGTTGCCCCTGAGGATATCTTTCAGCCCAGGATAAATGCAAGCCTGTTGCCTATTTTTAAAAACTAGGCTCTAGGGATACCAAGACATTTGTATTTCTTATGCACTATAGTCCAAGTAAGTGAGAGGTAGACTCTGATTCAAGGGTGATAACAAAAGACAACAGTTATTTGTTAACTCAACTAAAATTTACTGAGCCCTTAAATACAAAGGACATTGTTCTAGGCAGTGCAGGAAAAATTAAAGAGTTATCTAATAGTGGGCATATATGAAAGTCAGAATATGGTAAAGAGGAAGAATCAAAGCAATTCTAAAAAGGAAAGAAATCCCAGCAGAGGGTGAATTTTTAGTGGAAGAGTTATTCGATATTAACTATGACAGACAGAATGAATTCCAAGGGTCCCAGGTAGAAACAGGAGGACTGGTATCTCCAGTGTGAGAGGAGAGCATTCATTCGAACTCTCACTCTAGTTATCATCAGCTCCATTCAAAGCATCATATTTCCTACTGAGGAACATATTTGAAACACACATGAACTGTGCAGGAAGGAACTCCAGCAGGGAGATAAGATACACTCACAAATAAACATGATGTAAGATAGAAAGTAATGCATTACATGGGCAGTATATATCCTTGTTCTGGAAACTGTTGGAATTTAGAAAGGTGATACTTGGCAGGACAGGAGGCCAAAGGCAGGGATTTGGAATTGCTTACACACATGTTACAGCATTTTAACTATATTATCTAATTGTAACATTTAAAAAACTGTTACAGGTAGATAGTACAGGGTGGGCTAAGATTTATTATTCTTGTTTTACTGATGAGGAAACTCAGGTCAAGAGAAGAGAGATTTTGTTATTATTTTGTTGTTTTCATCCTCAACGTGTACAATTGACCCTTGGGCAACATAGGTTTGAACTGCGTGGATCCACTTACATATGTTTCCTCTTCAATGAACTACAGTTCAGTTGACCCACAATGTTTAAATTTGTGTTGTTCAAGCCAACTAGCAATTGAGAATCCACGTATACAAAAGGGTCAACTTAAGTTATATGTGAATTTCGACTGTGTGAGCGGTCAGCACCCTTAACCCTCGGCATTGTTTAAGGGTCAACTATAGTTTCAAAAGAGTCTTCTTGCTAAAGATAATTCATCCTAGGTTGGGTCAAAGAATCAGTTGCTTTATTCTAGCTAATCAGCTAATTTGACACTATAAATGGTGCTTCTGAATGTTTTTGATTGGTGACTTGTATACTGAAGTTGTCTGAAGCTCAGTTTCCCCATGTGTCAGGTGTGGGGGGGGGTGAATAAAATCTGAACTACTTGCAAAAATTAAATAGGGAAGTCCTTTAAAAATGATAAATCACCATATAAAGGTAAGAGATTAAGTTTTGCCTGTTGAACATTAAGTCCAAAGTCAATGTCATGACATCATTTTTAAAATTTATTTCAGTAAAAGATGTTTAAAATCTGAAATATTGGGACCTATAAGAAATTTGTCACTATCAGCAATACTGCATTATCAGTAAATTGTTCACATTCTACTTGGAGCTAATATTTTCATGTAACTTAGAAAGGCAAAAGAGATCAATTTTACTGCAATTTTACAGAGCTGCCTTGTTCAGCCTCACAAACAGATAAACATCAGTATACAGAGCCACTGTGACTATGCTAAGGTAATTGAAGAGATCCTGATGGACTTTAGAATTGGTTTTATAAATGTTGGTTTCACTTGCAGTACTATTGTACTTCTGACACTTTAAAACATGCATTGATGTACTGCTAAACCATGAACGGAGTCAAACAATAACAAACAACAACAAAGAAACAGGACTTGCTAATCTCTGACACGCAGGTCCTAATGTTACTTTGCAACTTTTTTCTTACAGAGAATCACTGAGCGTTAAAATGGTGGAAACTATTATTAGTCATTTACTCTCCGGTCTAGTTCTATGAATGCCAAATAACGGGTTGCATATCTGTGCTGCAAATTTGCAGTCTGTAATAGAATAGAGAGAGCTTCCTGAGATTAAAGAGAAAAAGAAAAAAAGTGTGAAGATTTGAATTTGCTCAGTGGCAATATTTTTCTTCATGAATATAACTTTTGGTGTAATGGAATATAATAGGGATAATAATTTTGGTTGAGGCATGAATACACATGTATAAGCATCAAGTACATGAAGGCTCTTACAACTAGAGCTATTATATTCTCTCTGTCTTTATCTCCATCTTCTCTCTCTTCTCTAAATCTCTTTTCACTTACAAAATCTATTCTTTGAACTAATATGGAGATCTTTCTAAACCAAAAGAAATTTGTTCCTTGTTAAATTTTAGGACGATGAACCGAACAAACCATACCAGTTTTTCATTAATCCAGAAAACCTTTCAATATTATGATCTCTCTCAGGAAGGAAATATTTTTACTGTTCTGTAAGTGCTTTCTGATGTATAAATGTACCCCTGAAAAGACACTTGAATAACCTCAGCCACATTTGCCATATTATAATATCAGGATTGTTCAGTGAGAGGGGCTTAAAGGACTTGATTGTTAGAGATGGGATTTTTGTGGTTAATGAGAGCACCTAAGAATCAACATCTTTGGCTTTTAAAGAAGAGAGCCTGACTGCAATTTTACATCAATGTCAGGTTAAGGAAATACACCTGAACATAGGAAAATATTTGGAGATTCACACAAAAGAGGTCGTATGAGTGAAAATAAATTAGTTTTATTGATAATGGCCATGAAGTAACTTCACATATGCGTACAGTACCTAAAGCATGCTAGAGCTGACAAGTGCATTGCAGTTCTGATTGCTGGGGAGACTGATAGTAAAATACAGAGAAAACTTCTGCTCCAAAGTCAGAATGAACATGTACGCTGTGTCAATCAAGGTAAGAGGAGTTGTGAAAAGAACTGCACATTAAGCTTTATTGTCAAAAGGCTTCCTAATCACAACTGTACAACTGGGAAAACAGAGTTGGTAACATGGAGGATTTGGAGAAAATATTTTAGAGGTGTTTCTCAGTGGTGGAGTTCTTTATACATTTGCATATAATTAATACGTCCTATAGCCTTTCACATTTTCATCCTTACATCTCTGCTCGATGCTGGAACACATAACAAACAAATAATTCAAAGTCTTTTAATGCTGGGGTTGAGTTTTACAGATTGAAAAAGTACTTTCCCATAAACTAGTTTAGTGAGAAAATTATTGACATTAAATTGTATATGCTCTCTTGATTTCTTTCTCTTGTCTTAAAATCAAGCAGGTAACAAGAGGTGGCAATGTACTGCTTTAGGGCTTTGCCATGGCTGAGAGATGAAGCAGCCTCTTCCTCCAGCATATGAAAATCAGGAATTTATTGAGAAGACTATGTGGCATATTGCTGAAAGGGCAGGAAACACCAGAGTACCCTTGTGATATGGGAGAGATCTAAGAGAATGAAAAATAAGATTTCTCTGGGTCCTTGGGTCTGGCTCTTGGACATTACCCATCCCCAACATACACCTCAAGTTTGGAGAGAATGGGAAAAGTGCAAAGAAGTGGCTTACTGGTATACCTAAAGAAGCTTGAACTTGGCACAAACCAGAGCCCAAAGCCACAGAAGAAACCTGGGGCCCAAGGGATCTTGCAGACTGAGATAGTGGCTGTTCTATCAGAAGCCGATGAGTAGTGATAGTCTATTACCGCTGTAATTGATTTCCACCACCCTATGAATTTTTGACTTAACAAAGATCACATGATGAGTTAAAGGTAAAGCAAAAGCAAAATCCCAGGTCTTGTAAAGCCCCACTCAGATTCCTTTCTGTTATAGAGCTCTAACCTCAATTTTTCAGTTGAGGCAAGTTCTAAGTTCTAATTTCACATCAGCTGCCAAAGAATTTACCTCTGGAAACCCAACTGCTAAAGCTATTTTTCACCAGTAGGAATGTAAAAGAATTTATATTTTTATGACTGATTTCCAAGAGCCCTGAACAAATATAAAGCTATGTAAGCAAAGGGCTTTTTTTTTTTTAAGCATTCCATTATCTATATTCAAAATAGTTGCTACTGAAATTCTTTGCTTCAAGGGGATGGAGAATAGGATAAGAAGAAGACTGTGCCTTATTATCACAATCTCAAAAAAATATATATCCATAAGGCTGCGTCAATTAAGTAAAAGATTGCATTTCCATGCTTTTGACATGCATAATAGCAATATAATAATCCAACTGTTTCATGCTGATTCGAATCTTTCTTATGCTCTTAACATATTTTAGATTACTATAAAAATTAAATAATTACATAATTAATATGGTTTATTGAATATAATAATGCTTTTGTAGTTGTCTCCTAATCTGGGTATCTGTGTGTCAGTTTTACTGAGGTACCACTTACATACAATACAATTCACTAATTTTAATTGTATTATGTTATGCGCTTTTAAAAACATGTAGAGTCTAGAGTTTAATAAGTACCACGACAGTGATGACACAGAACATTTCTATCATCTGCAGAAAATTCTCTCTTGTTCATTTGCAGTCAATCTCCTCTCTTACCCATCGTTTTTGGCCACCGATTTTTTTTCTTTTCTTAAATTTAATTTGATAAGAACACTTAACATGAGGAATATCCTCTACAGATTTTTGTTTACAATACTGTATTACAAACTATAAGCACAGTGCTGTGCAGCATATCTCTTATTCATCTTGCACATCTGAAACTTAATACCCATTTCCCCTCCTCCTGGCCCCTAGCAACCACTATTGTATTCTCTGAGTTTGACTATTTTAGATATCTTATATAAGTGGAATCTTGTATTTGTCCTTTTGTGAAATCACTTAGCATAATGTCTTCAGAGTTTATCCATGTTATTACATATTGCAGGATTCCCTTTTTTTCTTAAGACTGAATAATATTTTATTGTATGTATGTACCATCTTTTCTTTATTTTTCTGTGGATGGGCATTTACATTGTTTCTCCATCTTGGCTGTTGTGAATAGTGCTTCAGTGAACATGATAGTGCTAATATCTCTTTGAGACCCTGATTTCAATGCTTTGGAGTAAAAACACAGAAGTGGAATTTATGGAGCATATGGTAGAAAATATTATTACTAAAATAGAAAAATATTAGAATAAATATTAGATAAAATAATTAGATAAATTCTTAAATTGATAAAAATAAATGTTATAGTAGAAAAAATAACATAGAGACTAGAAAAACCACATGATTGTCTCAATAGATGCAGAAAAAGTATTTGATATAACTTAACATTTTTTTATGCTAAAAACTTTCAACAAACTAAAAATAGAGGAAAATTGTGAAAAGCCCACAACTTTTATATTACACTCTCTGGGGGAAAACCCAAAAGCCTTTCCTCTAAGATCAGGAACAAAGAAAGGATGTCTGTCCACTGTTACCACTTCTATTTAATACTACTGGAAAGTCCTCGCCAGAGCAATTAGGTAAGAAAAATAATGAAAGGCATCCAAATCAGAAAGAAAAACATAAAAATGTTTCCATTTGCAGGTGACATGCTCTTATTAATAGAAAACCTTAAAGACTTGCCCCCCCCCAAAAAAAACATGTTAGAAATAATAAAAGAGTTCAATAAAGTTGCAGGATACAAAATCAATAAACAAAAATAATAATTCGCCTTCGATATATTACCAACAAACGAAGATAAAGTGAACTATTAACAAATACTCAATACTCAAAATACAAAACTAAAACCAGAAAAAAAAAACAAAACAAAGAATGGATCAGACAAAGAGAATACCAATAGCAAGGTAGAAGGCTTAAACTCAGGTTTATCCATCATTGCATTAAATACAAATTGTCTAAATATACTAAATAAAATGCAGATACTGTAAGAATAGAATTTTTAAAAGCAAGAAGCAGTTTTATAATGTCTTCAAAGAATGCACTTTAAATGTAGAGTCTAAAGAAAATTAAATGTATATGATGGAAAATGATATATTATACAAATAATAAATATAAAAAAGTTAGAGTGACTATATTAATATCAGGCAAATATTATCAGAGATAATAATGAATATTAATGATAAACATTATATATAAAACTAAAACAACTCAGATTACATAATGACATTTTAAGACTCTCTTAATAAGTGTAGAATATATGCTCATTTCAAGTACAAAAGAAATATTCATCAAGATTGACAATATTCTGTGTCATGAAACAAAGCTCAAAATTTTAAATCAATGGTTAAAATACTACTTCTTGAACATTATGCTGAAAATCTTAGTGCAAAAAGCAAGAAGAGAGCAATAAAGTAAAATAGAATAAAATAAAATTAAATTAAATGATGCAAATTAGAAAGGAAAAGTTAAAGCTATATTTATTTGCATATGACACAATCATACAAAAAGCGAATGAATCTACAGAAAGCCAAAGAAAAGTCAGTTTAGCAATACTATAGGTCATAAGAGAATATAAAAAGAATTCGTGTCATAGAGCACCCTACTCCTTGGTCTGAAGACTACTGCTCTACCAGATCTCCATTCTTATCTCTTGCCTCCTGCAGTCCATTCTCCTGACAGCAGCAGCCTAAATGATACTCGTCTTATTGCTCTATTTCATTTTCCCAACATTTATCACTGCCTAATATTGCTTGGTTCCCTCTTCTAATATGTTTCATGACAGCAAAATCAAAACCTTGTCTTTTTTTTTCACTCTACAGTACCAAGAACTGTGCCCAGTAGAGTCTCAAAACATATTTTCAAATGGGTGAATAAACCAATAAATTAGTACCAAGAAGTTTTTATAAGCATTAGTTTTTAGAAAACATTTTGATATTGTTCAACAATAAGAACTGTTCTATTTTTTTTATGTGAATTTATTATTTTCTAAACCTACTGAATGCATGTGGTATGTCTCTCATTTGGCTGTATGTCTCTAAGGAATCTGAGTGAGAGACAATTTAGAGAAGGTAAAAATTCAGCAAGTTCAATTAATTGCACAGTAGTTTCCCTTAGGACAGTTCTAACACTGTTCCTAGGTCTTATTCATAAAAGAGCTTTCCTAAGTGAATGTAATAGACAGCATTTGTTTGAAAACTGTCACCTCTAGACCTGTGGCTTTATTGATTTCTACATCGCTTTGACTTTTGAGGCATCAAAGTCAGAAACAAAATGAATATAATGCTAAATGGCTGATTGTAAAGGGGATTATTTTCTCCAAAGAATTTGAATAAATGTTGTGATTCTAAAAGGGTAAGATTAGGCAGTAATTACTGTCCTGAACTAAGAGTAAATTCTATTATTTCTATAGTGGCATTTAAGACAAAATGAGGCTGTAATTACTAAGAATTGACTAAGAATAAAATGGTGGACAAGATGAGAAGATATGAATTGAGAAACTATTTCAAGGGATAAAGGTCAGTATGAAATAATTAAACCTTAATGGAGAAGGGAACAGAGCAGAGGTTAGGATATTGAAAGATAATGGTACCAGAAGGAAATTATATCCAAAGAGAAAATGTTCCACCCTCAAGCCCCTCACAGGTCATCATAAAATACAATAGGATTATTCCATGAAAAAATTAAATTAAATATCCACATTTAAAAATATTGTGGGAAATCTAAATTCAGGTTTAATTTGTTCTACTTGTTCCCTGTACACACTAATGCAGAATCCAGTTGTACTTGTTTCTAAGATTTTCTTATCCAGTGATAAAAGCCACTTAAAGTTATATATACATTTCAAAAATGAGACTGCCAAAGAAAAATTTAAAATGGTTTGTGATCAAACTAAACAAACAACAAAAAGATAAATTCTGAGTAATGTTTTTAAAAAACACCAAATATATGTTAAATTAGGCATCGTTGAAGTTATATAGTCTTATGTATGTAAAGGGGTAAACTTTTTCTTACAGTTGGTAAGAAATTCCTATAATTATTTTCAGTAAAAGGAGAATAAAATGTCTAGAAAAACATATCTGATTTTTTTCAACTATTTTCCTGTTTGGTGGATTTAAAAAAAATTATTTTGAAGAAAAACGGTCGTCTTATTAGCTCAGAAACAAATGTTTGTTAAGTCAATCCACTTTCATATTTATAGTATGATGCTCATAAAGGTCATTATAATTAGTCATGTTTTAGAATTTAATTTTTCAAAATTTGCATTTCTGTCCCTTTTTTTGTTCTGCAAGGTCACTTTATCTAATTATCAATGACCATGTGGGCAGTTGTGGAAAAAAATAGAAAACTTAGCTTAGAGTTGGAAGAATGGATTTTTAGCCTTGATTTTATTACTTGTTATTCATGTGATGTGACATTATTTTATAATCATGAGTATTAACTTCCTCATCTGTAAAAAGGACAAACCGAAAATAATCTCCTCACATTACATTTTAAGGATTAACTGAAAATATGGCAAGAAGTCATTCACTAAAATATAAAGTGCAAAATAAAAGGAAGAATATAGACTGTATGATTCTGGTTCTATGAAGTTCAAGAAAGACAAAACAAATGCATAGTGATAGAAAACCAAACAGTGATTATGGGGGGTTAGGCCACTGACTGGAAAGAAAACACAAGGAAACATTCTAGAGAGATAACTTATTATATGCTTTTATCTAGGTGGTAGTTACAATATAAAATGTCATAGGGGTGTGCACTTAAGATTTCTGCATTTTGTGGTAAATTAAACCTGAATAAGATATACAGAAGGAAGATATTTCTGTGATACTTATTCATGTTCCCAGGCATAGCCACAAGGGCAGTTGAGACCTGCTCCTTATTACTTTTCTATTCTCAAGTCTGGCCACTCCACTCTCTTCCTTCAATCAAATTTTGAACCAATTATTATTTCCTGGCCACATTTGCTTTTTACAGTTGAAAATAAATTATAACAGGTCGACCTCTTTATATCCTAATTCAACCTTGCAAGCAAACTCTTAAGTTCTCTCTCAAATGAGAGTTCATATTCCACTTATTCCAAAGACCTTTCCAGAAATATTCATCATAGATAAATGAACAATTGTCCTTTGCAGGGCTAGCTTCAGGCCACACAACCTGTAAAACAGTTCAGAATCCCATGCCTTGCACTTGGTTAACACTGCTATCGTCTCATTGAAATTCTTATTTTTTCAACAAGGGCACCTGCACTTTCATTTTGTACCAGGTCCCAAAATTGTGTACCAGATTCTGCTCTTCTGCTATTTTGCTGTACCTGTTCCAGCATCTTTTTTGTTGGGATTTATGATTTATTTCTCTAACTCCTTGAATTACCAGGAATCTCTTTAATTATGACTATGGCTTTCCCATCTGTATTCCAAGAATTTAGCATAACTAAGCATTTAATGGGCAGTGAATGAGTATTTGTTTATTGATGTTAACTAACTGATACACTAATTGAATTAGTAACAGAGTGAATTAATATTATTGGATAAGAGAGTGATATGGAAAGCTGAGAAATTATAACAGAGTTGAAAGGTAAAATGAAAACTAGTCACTCATTAATCAGATCTGTAAATTCATTCAACAAACATTAAATATCTACTCTGTGCCACTAGGCTTCATTAGCTGGCAACCACGTCTATCATTTCTACCTTTGACAGCCTGATTTGAGTGTCCTGTCCCACATACCTGGGCTAAAGCAACAGAGAACACTACCTCTCTGCAGCATATCTGTCCCTGAAAACTATTGCAGAAACTGAAAGCAACACTGGGCAAAACCAGTGAGTTTTAGACATGCTGCCATACTGTTTTCAAAATTACTTTCTAAATTTCTTTTAAATTCTACTCATCTGGTATCTTTATAAAGTCATTCCTCAGCAGCTGTTTTGGTAATTCACTTCTTGTCAATGGAGTGGGAAATTGGATAGGAGAAAATGGCTAGGGAAGTCATATTGAAGACTTCGGAATATCCTATTGTTTCAGAGGCAAACCCTCTATAAGACAACTGTTGGAAATACCATGATTTTTACCATGTCCAAATTCCACCAGAGTTCTCATTGAGCCTTCCTCAGTGGCTTCTAGGTCTTTCAATATATAGGCAAAGTTACTTTCAAAGTTGAATTACCACTACCCAAACCTATACCCATACCCATTCCTGAAAGTAACAGCATAATGTTCTTTTATCTAAGAATTTGTTTGCAATCTAGGCCTTACATATTGTCTCAAAATAATGTTTCACTCCCCTTAAAAATTTTTTAGTTGATAGAATTTGCATGTTTTGGTATCCCAAACTGCCCATCTCTAGCCAAGATGGTGTCTGGGTCACCCAGGAAATTAATCTCAGAGTGGTGTGTGACAAGGGGTACACTCTGCACATACTGCTCTGAAGTTGTATTTCTTCATGAAAATAAGGTCATGTAGGTTCCATACCATTTCCCCTCTGTGGAACTAACACCTTCCTTGACATTTCTAGTGTTTTATTCATGTTGAATCTGAATTTCATTTCTTTCCTATTTTCATAAGACATTAGAATCACAATCCATTGAAAGCAGTTTCTAGTTTTCTTTCTTCCCACACATATCAGAAAAGTTATCCAAATGAGATGTAGGTTAATATAGACCTGGAGCTCTTCTATTTGCAGAATAACCATTTATTTGCTCTGTCCTGAAGACTTTTTCTTAACCTTTTGTACTAAGAGATACAGAATAACTTGTTTTTAAAGTAAACTTAATCACTTATGTAAACTTCTATTGAATATAAATATGCTTTCAGAACTTGAGCTAATCTAGATCATGTTTGAATATTCATAACAATGATGTGTGGCAATAACTGTAATATACTGTGATGGTAATTAAGTTTATTCACATCTTGCTGAAGGCTTTGAAAGGAGGTAGCTAATAAAAATATACTGCCAAACACAGGACTATATTAAATCTATTATCTATTTTCACGTGCATATTCATAGAATATACTATGTGAGTATAGTATATGTGTATACAATATTTATGTTTACATAAATATTATACATATATATTTTGTCTGTATATTGTATGTGTAATCTGGTTCTAACAGTTCTACTAGTTGAAGCATAAGTGGAAGAGTATAAATTATAAAATACTCATTATCTAAGAGCATTTCTCTTGCTATATTTTCCAAGAGAAATTATTCACATAAGGTATTTTATAGCATTGGTTGATATCAAATGTTCTTAGTCTTCTTCCTTACTCATTGATCATCTCTTTATAGCCTTTTTTAGCGGGTGGGACTTAATAACTAAAGATTAGACACTGGAGTGTCCAGGACCATTTCCATGGACCTTCTATTTCTCTCTACATGCATTCAACTTCCTTGTAATCTTAGCTAGTAGCTTGGCTTTAAGTAACATTCCTAACTCTTTATCTTCCTTCTGGACCCCTTCTATGAACTTCAAACTCAGTTACCCTTGGGGCATCTCTATTGGAATATCAATAAACACTTCAGAACTAAATTTGTATAATGCAAAACTCCTGATCTCTTTAAAATCTGTCTTAATTGAAATCTATCCCATCCTTTCAGTTGCTCAGTCAGCAATCTGGAAATTTATTTTCTTCTAATTCTTCTCCTTTATACACAATATATAATTTTTTAGAAATTCTGTTGCTCCACATTCAGAATAAATTCAGAATTTGACTATTATTCATTCCTTCTACCACTGCCACCTAGCCCAAGCCACCGTCATCTTTTGCCTGAATTAATGCAATGCATCCCTAAATAGTTGACCTATTTCTCCTCTTGTCCCTATACCTCTGTGAAAACAAATGAAGAACAACCAGTTTATATATGCTCAATAAAGAGCTTTTGAACAAATTCAAGGCCATGTCCTTAAAATATGATCTCAAAGGAAATGTAGAAATTGATTCCAAGTGACTATTTCAAAAATCTTTTTTTTAAGTCACAGACATAAAATAAAACTAAAACTCAAGAGAGACAATTCTAAGTGGAACTAAGGTAAGTGACCTAAAAAGAATACTATTCACAGCAGAAATAGAATTTCCATGTCTCTGCTCATTAAGACTATTCTTCACCACTGTATTTAAGACTGTAATAACCTGACCTCAGCCCTCACTAGCTTTCCCTATCCCCTTGATTTTTTTTTTGTGTGTTTCTTAACAGTACCATCGGCATAGTATATATTTAGTTATTTATTTACTTCTATATTTTTTATTGTTGGTTTTTCCTATTAGAGTTTAATGTCATGAGGGCAGGTTTCTTTTCAGTGTTTTGTTCACATTGTATCCCCAGGTCTAGAACAGTTAAAAGAGTGCCTAGTGCATAGTAAGTTGCATTCTTTGGTCCCAGCAGAAAATAGAATTCTATTCAAATAGTAAAAGGGTTTTATATGTGTATTACATGGGTGTGTGTGTGTGTGTGTGTGTGTGTGTGTGTGTGTGTATGTGTGTGTGTATAATATAGACAGTAATAGAAAGGTATGTGAAGTAATCAACAAGGGATTTGGGGCACTCAGAAATTAGAAACCAGAGGAAGTCCTTAACCCTAAGGCACCAAGAGGAATATTACAGACATTAAAGAGGTCTTGATGCTCAGTGAGAGCTAAAGTCAAGGTGGGAGTTGCCCAGCAGGAGTGGTGGTCCTAGAGGGAAAGGGAATGGCACTGGTAAAACAGCCTAAAGTGGTGAGGGAGGAAGGGGTATATATTCCCTGACCTCTGCTGTCTCTTGCTCTTGAATCTCCCTGTCTTACTGTCTACGGGCCAAACCCAATGGAAGGCCACGGTCAATGGAACCCAGCAATTTAGGCCAGGGATTGGCCTCCTAGGGCATAAAGTCAGGCAGAAAAGTATGAGAATAAATCTGAAGGACAACCAGAGAACAACCAGCTAATGTGTATTTAATACATATCCATGATACAAATGCAAGGCAATGTCCTTAAAATATAGTTTCAAAAGAGACTTAGAAATTGAATCCAAATGACTGTTTATCTCAGAGACCTTAAAAAATGTCAAGGGCATGAATTTAAAATAAAACTCAAAAGAACCAGTTCTGAGAGGGGTTAAGGTAAGGAGGATTAATATGAGCTGTGAAAGAAGGGTTTTTGCACAATGGACCTTTTGGTCAAATTAAAACGTTCACGTGGATAGGTACATATAATATCCTCAAATTTTCTAGTTCTGTGTAATTTCTACCTCAAATTTATCTGTTTAACTAGGTGGCATTCATGGACTGTATCATTAATTCCATTTCTGGCTGTGGTATAGCTCTCTGATGTTCACTTAGCATGGAGGCAAGGCATAAGGGCTTCACAGTGACAACTGATCAGATAACAGGGAAAATCTGTAAATGCCACGTGGTTCCTGTTTTCCTTGATTGTATACCCCACTTTTGGAGAGTCAAGAGATCTAGGAACTGATTTGATATCAGAAAGCCAGAATAGCAGACATCACAGCTATCACCCCCTACATAAAATAGGAAGGAAAATGTAAAAGTGGACTTTCATATCTGAGGCTGTAAGAAGGGATTCTTTTAAGTAGCAATACCACCTGGAATAGAATTTATTATTTCTGTAAATAGTAAGGAAACATAGGTAAGAGATAAAAACCACAAAGCAGTTGCTGAGCCTTTCTGTTCTGAGGAATCCCAGAAGCTCAAAGAACCTCCCTCGGTTGAACTGCACTTTATACTCCATCTACAGATTCACTTCTGCTTCAGGAAGAAAGTTTAGAGCAAAAACAGCCTGTGGAGAGCCAAGAAGTTAGAGAGTCAGGGGTTATGCTTGCGTGGAATTATCTCTCCTCTTAAATAGTTGGTTTTGGAAAGAAAGACGTAGAAAAAGACAGAAAACAATAAATGGAGAAATATAGTTGCCTGTATTTTTGGTCATGTGGATGAAAAGCACATAATCCTTTCCCTTTGTTTGCTCTCATCAGAGGCCCACGGAATGGGGCATTCAAGAAAAAAGAGACAAAACAGCATGTCTCGTGCCATGTCAGGAAGCGGGCACATCCATGCAGTAGCCCACATCGCTATCCTCCCCGCAAAGGGCTTGATGCTGGCACATTATTGCTGTCTTTGACTCAAGAATCTCTAAAGGCATTTTTCCCCTGTAGCTATGAGGTGCTGACCTCACTGCTGGAATTGAAAGATAAGAAAAATGTTTTAATCCATATGTTAATTATTGAAATTAGAACTGCAAACAAATATTTTGAGAAACTTCAAGTTGCCTCCAAACATGGCACTTTCCATTTTAAGCCCAAAGCATAATTGTGTATTCAAAGGCTCAGACCTTCCCTAAGATTCATGCATTATGTATGGCGCACTTCTCCGGGACACGAAGGATGTCACGCTCCGCATCCTGCTGAAATGGGGAAATAATTTCAGACAGAGTTTGACTTGAAAAAGTATCAAGACTAAAGAAAAGGAAAGAAAACGTGGAACCCACTTTTGGGGACTCAAAACTTTAATAATGTAGAGGCTCTCTGTTGGGTAAAAAGAAATTAAGAAATTAAGATGAATGTTGAAAATTACAGAAAACATTTTTAATGCTCCCTCAAAAAACTATGTCTGAAAGAGATTGTTATTGACCTGGGTTCAGCACAGATTTTCTGTAAAGGGCCAGGTGTTAAATATTTTAGGCTTTGTGGTGACACGATCCCATCATAAATACTGAACTCTGTCATTGAAGAGCAAAACAGACATATGTAAACAAATAAGTGGCATTGTGTTCCAATTAAACTGTATTTATAAGTCCAGCTGGCCAAACAAATTTAGCTGGAGGTTGTAGTCTGACAACTCTTGATGTAAAATATGTACTTTTACAAATTAATTAATATTTTTATGAGGCAAGTTAAATATTTAAAAGCATACAGTATTGCCTTCTTTTGTAAGGGGATTATTTCCTTATAGAGTCCTGGCCTCTTTCATCAGTTGGATGAGTACAGATTTCCTCACATAAACATCAATTAAGAAGAGAGACATTTACATTGCCAGCATCAAAGTGCTCCTGGGAACAGATCAAGCATCCTGTCTGCATTAGGTTTAACATTTCTATCATCAAGTTTAACAAAATCTTAATATTTCAAAGCCAGGTCCACAAACATTTTCTCTTCTTCCTCAAAATCATGTATTAATTTTAGCCATGGGTAGTTCTATTGCAATGACTTTCTGCTGCTCCAGGGAAGGCCAGGCTAAAAGAATTTGAACATTTGTTTATAGCAACTCCATTCAGAATCTCTATTTGGAGATTCTTGTCAAACCAAAAGGAAAGGGGCAGAATGCAATAGCATCCCTTTAGATTCACTGGCTGAGTCTCATTTAGTTGTCCTGATTTCTTTTAGTCTCTGGACACATCTGTGAGTGCTAATATTTATGGTTGATTTATGGTAAAGGTTTGATTAAGATATCTCCGTATCTCGCAATGCTTCAGATACCTCCATATCATGTATGCTTAATATGCAAAATGGATCAGGAAAAAAGCAGAGTTTCAACTGTCAGTTCAAGGTCAACCTAAAATATTTGAGTTCACACAGCCAAGTCATTGAGGTTGGCCAAATTATTAGTTTATTCACAAAAAGCCTCCTGCTTCTAGGCATCGTTGGTCCATCTGGGAAACCCAAGGAAACAGACTGCTTTCAAGACAAGCTCTATTTTTTGGTCATGCCACAGCACAGGTGTTTCAACTGTATCAGTACAGTCTGTCATCATAAACTGGAAAATTCATAATTACATTTTATTTTGTGTTCAGAGGTAAGTGGAATTTTTTATTTAGGGGCATTAGTTGCTACTCATGAAAACACATCTAATTGCTTGTGCTCACTCATATTACTTAATGTGTTGTACTCTGATGACATTTCTAATATGACCTTGAAAACAGGTAAACTCTCTGTGTGCAGAGTGAAAATTTAAATAAATGCAATTAATTAAAATGAGTACGGGGAGAATTTAACCAATATATAATTGAGTTGAAACAGCTTAACAATAAAATCACTGACCAAGCAGCTATATTTTGCAAACTCTAGCTGGAAAAGCCACATGGCATATGTGTGGAAGAAGCCTTCCAAGAGTCATATGTAGAAGTGACATCAAAAGAATAGGATAATGCAGTAATTTGTGTCTTCAGGAACCTTTCTTTCTCTCATTTTGTGTATGTGAATTTGTGGGTAGAATCTGCTTTGCCTAACCGAATCAAGGTATTCCCATTCCCTTGCCACAGAGGCTGCCTGAGACAACCTGTTTTATGCCAATCAACACAGCATTCCCTTGGTTCTTTGCACACCTAATTAAGACCAGTGAGACAGAAAGAAAAGTTCCAGTGGTTATACTAAAAAGAGGTTACGCTCACATCAGGAAAGCCAGTCCATGACTTGAAGACATTATTGTACAATTAAACCCACCCTAAAGCTAGACAATCTGGTCATATAACCTAAATAGTCCTAAATGTTTTATAAGTATAATTTATATTTTTAAATTATAAAGGACTTCAACTATATAGAAAAGCAGGTACACACTAGGACAAATAACCATGTACTTCATTTATATTAGGAAATATCAACACTTTTCTACATTGCTATTAAATCCTTTTTTTAAAAAAAAGTGTTTAAAGTGTTGTAGAATGACAACTCACAGTTCTGCACTCAAATCATTAGGAATAGAAGTAGAATTACTGTGGAAGTGTTACTGATGAATTAATTTGTGTACTAGAGGCAGGATACCTCTACTTTTTAGAGAGTTCAGGTTAAAAGCCTAAGAAAATGCAGTAAATAATACTGCTTTGAATCTGAAAACATGATTGAAGTGATATAAGTCATCATGGAATGTTGACCAACTTGAAATTCTTATATCACACTAGGATTATAAGAATGGAGAATAAGCCACAGAAACAGAACACAATATTTTCCTTTATTATTCCTGGCCAAAGCTATGTCAACACCTTGATAAGGTGGCCACAAGTAACTTCTACTATTGCAACATCATGGGGCGCAGTAAATGATGGGTTCCCTTCTCTTCATATCCTCATTATGCTGTGTGTATGGGATTCCAGCATAAAGACTGATGCTAAAGAGAGGTAATTAAATTAGACAGAACCAAAGAACCTTAGAGACCATCATTCTGCAGCTCAGATAAAGCTGTCCAGGCAAGCAGCTGTGCCTCCTTATAAATGTTTTTTTTCCTGTTTGCATGAGTCCTGTTACAGCTGCCACTACAGATCTGAGAGTGCTGTGCCAACAGCTCTAATAACCTAAGACACACCTAACTTCGTGTCAAACTGAACTATTAGTTCAATTACAATTGGTCTGGGTTGTTTCCAGGATTTCTGGAGCCTAATAGAGATATAGCAATGTCCTACATCCCTCTTTACTTAGTTTCATCTGAAAAATCTACTTTCCCTTCCTTTCCTGACTTTACCTCAATTTGTATACAAATAGTAAAAATATATGCAGATAATATGCTTGCAAAAATATATCCATATTTGAAAATATACCCAAAAATATTCGTAGAGTCCATTGTTCTAAAACTTCATCCCAGAGGCCAGGAGTATAAAATCATGTTTGGAAACCATATTAGAGCTCATATATAAGCAAAATAACTAATATTGGATTAGAAGTATCCTTTAAAAAATAAAACTATATAACAATAGTTTAATTTATTTTCTTTCTGTATTTCATCACTTATCCCATTTATTCCAATTTTGTCAAACTAAATATTCAAAAATGTTTACATTCTTCTTAAAATAAATGTCAGCATTTGATTTATATTTTAAATATATCTTCTCTTTTCTAGGTTATTATAGGCACTCACTATATATTGAATACAGGGATGGATGAATAAATTAATAAATGTCAAAATGTTCACATTAAACATTTATCTTCATATTTTGAGCAACCTGCTTGGCTATGAGAAATAAAAAAATGTATTCACATTTAACACACATAAATTTGTCATCAAATTGCAGGTTTTAAACCTATGTTTCCCAGGGCAAACCAGTATTCAACAAAATAGCATCTAACTCAAGTTGGAGAAATTGAATAGTGATGATAAGAAGCTATGAAGAATCTACTAAATACTGAAACAGAGTTGCTCAGCAAAAATTTAACCCAGAAAGGACAAAGATTTCCTTAAAAAGACAGTCAGTATACATTAGTATAACTGATGAAGAAAGGCCAAAATTTTAAAATGGGACTCACATTACCAGAAGAGAAAATAAAAATTAAAAAAACAAATAAATAAAAAAAACTTAAGAGCTATTAGTGTATTTGTGCAGACACAAGAAAGTGGCCCGCCAGCTCCAGATATTTATAGAATATAAACATAGTGAGTTAACAGCGTTTCTCAAACACTAATGTGTAAATGAATCACCTGAGGATCTTGTTCAAAATGAAGATTCTGATTTACTATGTCTGGGGGAAAGTCTACATTTCCAAACTTCCAGATAATGCCTATTACGGTGGTTCATGGACCATACATTTTGTAGCAAAGACACAGGATCCTCAGAATGAATAAAGAAGATTCAGGTAACGACCATGTCTCATAGTATATATGTTGTGCATATAATTTGATTATGTGCACATATACATACATTCATCTACAGTTTAATTTTCAACCAGTCCTGTTGTTGTTGATTTTTATTATGAAGTCTCATTGGTTGGCCAGGTAAGTGTCCTTTTCATATGAACCCCATTATGATAAAAAAAAAAAGTGTATTGGATAAAGAGTCTTAGGAAAGTCACAAATTCTTTGAGCATCAATTACATCATCTATGATTTGGGATGTTCACCTAGACTTTATGAATCCTTGCTCCTCTAATTCTAGCTGAGTAACTAGAAATGTTGCCTAAACCTTATGAGCCTCAATTTTCCTATTTCCAAATTATTGATAAAATATATACTTTTGAAGATCGAACAGGCTAATAATTTTTAAAAGCTTAGTACAGTCTTTGGAACATCATTAATTCTCATTAAGTGGCAGTGTTATAAATACTAGTAAAATAATCCAGTACTATCAACCATTTTTTTAAAGGACTATTCAGGTTTATTATTATTTTTAATGACTCGAAAATTAGTCTTTTGTCTGTGAGTGTGCCTGAAGATAACTATAAAACTTTCTATTTCATTACTTATTCACTTCTGTCGCCTTGTTTAATTCTATTCATTGCATTTCTTACTAAGAAGCTTAGTATTCCAGCCTAAAAATGTCTTCATAAAATATTCTTTATTATGCCAGTAACTCATAAATGTAGGTCAAGTAAATACAAGTGATGTGTGAAATGAAGTCTTCAGAGATAATAGTGCTACTGACCAAAAGTTAAACATTGTTAGTGTGATTATGATGGCCTGGAGGAGCCATCCTACCTTCAGAACAATGCTTTTCCTCCTTTTACAGAAAATATTCTGGGGGTTAGAGAGCATTTTTTCACTTTCACAGGAGTCCACCACTTGCCATATTTTCTTTCACTTGGTACAATACAGTTGTTTTTCTTTAAGTCATTATAAAACATTAGCCCATTACAGCACATCAAGTAATTAGAGCACTTGTTACACATTATGGGCTTCCAGAGACCTGAAGAAACAGCATGAAACTGCCATACAAACTTACAAATAGATGAAATCAATACACAGTGAAACCTCAAAAACTCTTGCCATGCTAGTTTAGATTTTGTGATTTATCAACATATGTCTGACTAAATTTGCTTTTGCATTATCTGTGGAAGGAAAAAAAAATTCTGATAAGCTATTTAACAAGGTCATTTACTTTTCTTAAAGAAAGCAGTTCTGCACCTAATGGTGTTTCAGTCCTCAATGGACCACATATATATTGGTGGTCCCATAAGATTATAACAGAGCTAAAAACTTCCTTCGCCTAGTGACATCATAGTTGACATGTCCTAGCGTAACAATTACTCGTATGTTTCTGGTGACACCAGTTGTAAACAAACCTACTGTGCTAACAGTCATATAAAAGTACAGCACATAAAGTTATGTATAATATATAATCATTGATAGTGATAATAAGTGACTACAGAATTGATTTATGTATTTACTATACTATACATTTCATTGTTATTTGAGAGTGTACTCTTTCCAATTATTAAAAAAAAATGTTGTACAACAGTACATTGTGTTACGCTGGCAGCCGCCTCTCACATCTCATGTCTACCTTGTTTCCTGACTCCATCATTTTCTCATGGGCTTGAGTTAATCTCTTGTTGTTTTATAAATTTAGTGTAGCCCAAGTGTACAGTGTTTATAAAATCTACAGCAATGTACAGTAATGTCCTTGGTCTTCACACTCACTCAACATTCACTCACTCACTGGCTCACACAGAGCTACTTCCTTTCCTGCAAGCTTCATTCTTGATAAACGTCCTATACAGGTGTGCCATTTTAAATCTTTTATATCATATTTTTAATGTACTTTTCTATTTTGGTAAGTATCCGTGTATCTAAACATAGATATTGTGTTATAATTGCCTACAATATTCAGTACAGCAACATGCTGTACTGGCTTGTAGCCTAGGGGCAATAGGCTGTACCAGGTAGTATGGGTGTGTAGCAGGCTATGCCACCTAGTTTATGTAAGTGCACTCTATGATATGCACACAATGGCAAAATTTCCTAGTGATCCATTTCTCAGAATATATATCCATAATTAAGTGACACATAACTCTATATTATATTAAGGCATTTTAAACAGGTCCAAGGGGAGAAAATACGAACACAGCTTTCAGTTCATTAAAACAGACCTTGTAAATCTTTGACAATATTGTTAATATGCTTTCTTGAATATTACAAAATAAAATTTTAGAAATCATTCAGAATGTCTTTAATTGAGAATTTGTTAAGAAGGGGTAGAGAGCTGAACATTACCGGGTAATCTGTTAAATTAGAAGGTTTTACGGTTTAAGAAACTTACTTTGTGGAAGAACTTGAGCTTTCACTCACACAGACTAAATTTCTTTCACATTAAATTTACCTCGTTCAATACCAAGAAACCTGAAATTCAAGTGTGGTACTGCATAATTGATATAGTCGCTTTATTCAAATGTGTACACTTAACTACTTCAATACAAACAAGGGATTTTTAAGTGCAAATATAAATATTTCATTTGCATCTTAGAACTATAATTTATCCTGTTTGGGTTATCAGAAGCTGTGGCAGCACAAAGGACAAACAAAATTTACATCATGAGGCTTCAAGTGACTAGACACTAGCTTGGAAAATAATACTAAATTATATCATCATTTAAAATGATAAATATACTATGCTGGCATATACTTCAATACACATCTGTTTATAATGTTTGTATATACACATATAAATTTATGCATTGGTAATTTAAAAAACAGTAGCAAAATAGAAGAAAAAGCTTTATTTGATTTTATAAGTCTGGAGTTAAAAAAAAAAAAGCTACCTAGATTTTATGAGTGCATCACTGTGCATCCACAGCATTGGCTCTAAATTTCAGTTTGCATCAGACTCATCTGAGAGGGAGGGCTTGTTAAAGCAGCTTCTGATTCAGTTGGCCTGGGGTGGAATACATGAGTTTGCATTTCTAATAAGTTCCTCAGCTTATGATGACACGGCTGGCCCTGGCAACGACACTTTGGGTGCCACTGTTCTAGAATATCTAATTTTTATTTGGCGTACACCATAACTAGATGTTCCCTTTGAACTCTTATTGTTCCCCATTATTACAAAGATTTACAGAATTTGTCACCATGCTCTAATAATCATATTGTTTAAACTAATTATTAGAATCATTTGAATACTTTAAAATATATAAATACCTGGGCCTCGTATCATTCGGCTTAAGGTGAAGCCAGGGATTCTCCATCAGTAGTTCTCAAACTTTGCTGCTCATCAGAATCTACCAGGGAGCTTTTCAAACACCTAAGGCCCAGGCTGTATCCCACACTGATTAAGTCAGAATCTTGGGGTGGGATTTGGGTCTCACTAAATCACCAGATGGTTCTAGTGTGCAGTTAAAGCTGAGAACCAATCTGCACTCTTGAAAACTGTAATGTCAGGAGTCTATATTCCAAAGTATACTCTATTGCTCTCTTCCTATGGGGATTACAATATTCACATACACACACACCAAAACTGATCTCTTTTTCTTTCTGTCAAATTGCATCCTGATCACATATTTGTGTTTTCTCTATCACACTTAAACTTCTAGTTTTTAAATATTTATAAATGTACTGTTGTAAATACATATATTTCAATTTCTATTTATAAATAAGACATGCTATTTTATTAGATTATTTTAACATTTTTTGCCTCTTGATGCCAAGAGGAAATATATTTTAGTAAGGAAAAAAAAAAACCCTACAAACTTTTGTTAGTTTTGAGATCTTAGACCAGAGCTGTCCAACAGAACTGAATTGATGAAAAATTTCTGTATCTGTTCTGTTCAATACAGTAGCTACTAACCACATGTGACTTTGAAAACTTAAAATGTAGCTAATGCACCTAAGAAACTGAACTTCACATTGTGTTAAACTGTAATTAATTTAAAGTTAAATAGTCACATGAGGCTTCTGGCCACCATATTGGACAGAATAGCCTTAAACAATAAACGTAATCTGGCACAAAACTGGCCTGAAACAGTACTAGCAAATATCTTCTAAACTTCTTGAAGATTTACTATGTGCTACATTTCACATTACAAAAGGATACGCATTATTTCATTTGATTTTCATGCTAAACTGTTGGCAAAATTTTTCTATAGAGCCAGAGAATAAGCATTTTTGTGCCACGCAGTCTCTGATACAACTTCTCAACTCTGCTGCTGCAGTGAAAGCATCCATAGACAATCTATGTATAAGTGGGTGTGGCTGTGTACAAATGACACTTTACTTAAAAAATAGGCAGCAGGAATGACTTGGCCAATGCGACATAATTTCTCGACTACTGTTTATGATAATTCTATATTTTATAGGTGAGATAAAAGAAGAAAGTGAGTGCATAGCCACTCCAAGCAAAGGTCTCATTTCTACTACAAACACTTGCTTCAATAGTCACCTCCCTGTTTCTGCTTATCATAATATTGGAGCCATAACAGGCAATTCCTTGACATTAATTATCCATAAGAAACTTCTTTCTTCACTGTCTTCCTGGTCATCTGTTTAGAGACAAATGTCCTTATATTATTATTAGGATTACTATTACAATGTGTTTGTAAACTGGGACTTGATGGTTCAATTTGTGGTTCCAACTAGCACACAGAAAGAGGAATTATTACACAGCAGTTAAACATTTATGTTGAGTGTGTGTATCTTATTGTTAAGTACAACTATAAAAGCTGATCTGCCTTATACATTTATTAATTCACCTAACAGTAATTAAATGCCCATTATGTTCAAGGTTAATGCTGGGTGCCATTGTGAAATACGGGAGATTACAACATGATTATTCCTAGGGAACTTAGAATTTAAATAGGGAAATGCAATGTACATAAATGACTGTAATACAAGAGAGGTAGAGCCTAAGTATTTAGAAGTCCAGAGAAGCTAGACATCAGTTTTCACTAGATTTGAATTCAATTAGTGTTCACCTACTAACTGTCTACTTTGCTGGGAGTTTTGCTAGGCTACTGCTAGAAAACTACAGAAAAATATTAGTTTCTTCATTTCTTTAGTTTTAAGATATTATTAAATAGGAAAAGCATAAATACAGTCTTCAAACAACTGATAGAAATACCAAAGAGCTAATTTCAAAAGTATTCCATAAACTACATAACATAGCTAGTCAAGGAAATCAAAAGTAAATAAAGAAGATGACTGCAAAATGTAATTAGTCTGTGAAAACTCACATTCTATAAAAGGACCAATGCAATACTAAAAAGTTTGTGTCTACACAAGAAGCAATGTCATGATTTATTATGTGACATCCTGGTTTACAATATAAAAGAATTTTAGGTCAAATTGACATAACTATCACTCAACAATCAATAGGGTCAAAGGCTTTAAAGTCTTTACATTGTGTAATATAAAACAAATTGTGTCAAAATGTGTATAGTCGACATAAAAAATCTTAAATCTCTTGAGGTAGAATTGTTTGATGCTTGGGGTAAAGAATTTTGTGGTAACTATGAATAGAAAAAGATGGCCAAGTCTTTAGTAAGTAAATTATTAGTGGGACAAAAGCCAAGTTGGCATATATCTGCTGTAAAACAATAGGATTCGATACAGCAGAAACAATTTATCAAACTGTAACAACAATGAAAATCCCTTAGTACATACATTAATTTTTCATCCATACTTTTTTAAAATGCCCTTTTCTATATTAACAGTATACTTATTTTCTGCTTCTTCTCCTCCTCCTCATTTCTCTCCTTTACCATTCCTTGTAAATGCACCATGTGGCCATTTTCAGGTATTGCTTGGCAACTCTATTAGATATTTTACTTTTTTGGTATTTAAGTGAATTATAAATATACTGGCATTAATCCAAAATCTAGACTTGAAAATACCATGGTGAGGAAAAGCACATTATTTCACACCTGTATGTCAGATGGGAAGTAAAAACTATTTTCTCAGCATCTAAATAGGTTGTAAGATACTGTGTTTTTACCTGAATAGAACATAGTATTCTCAGTTACAGTAATATTTCCCTTAACTGTATTCTTATTTCATTGTGGACATGTCATCCATCTGTTATACTGATATTTTAGCCAAATTATGCCATCCTAAATAAGACCCTATTTTTCAGAGGTGAAATTTTAGGTTCTTTCAAAATCCATAGGTTGCCTAAAACAAGAAATATAAAAATACTACATCAGCTGACAAAAATTATTTTTAAAAAAACCCACAATTATCTTGATTTTCGCTGGAGTTTATTATTATTTTTTTAAAATTTAAAGTGTCTGTTTTCCCTCCTATAGAAATAGTGTGCTACAAAACAATGCTTTGAGGAACCCAGAAGCAACAGTATAAAAACTCATTAGCACATAGATTAAACCACCAGAAAAAGATTACTTTATTGTTTCATTTAAAGACTATAATTTTGATGGTAATGGGTTGGTATATTTTAACAGAGCGAGGTGCAAAGTCAAACAGTATAACATTAAGAGGAGACTTGAAACTCTCTTTAGAGGAGGCAGGCACACATTTTATCCTAAAACATAGTCATCGAGATATGTTTTTTTATTATTATAATCATTGTTATTAATTATAATGCCCACAGAAACTATCGCAAATCTTCAAATCAAATGTCTGTTCTATATGTGATACTCTCAACTCCTATCTTTCCTAAAGTGGAAATATACTACATTTGGAGAGCAACTCTGCTACTGTCATATTTGAAGGTCAGCAAAATTAAACTATATCCTGAGAGATCAATAATGGATAATTGACATGCTAAATGCAGGCTTACAAAGTATTACATACTCTAAATGATGCAGTTCAGATGCACTCTTAGTGAAAATCTTGCATAATATTCTTAGTTTTTAATGTTACATAAGAAGAAATATAATTTATGCATTATAGTTATTTGTTAATGTCACTTGTTTGATTGTAGATTAAATTCTTGCACCAAAAGACAGAAAATTAAGCCTGGAATCAATATAAGATATTTTTAAGAATTTCTTACCAGAGCAGTATTAAAAGCAGTTCAATAACACAGTTTAAAGTAGATCTCTTAAAAACAGAATGGCAACTTAGCATTAGGGCAAATTTTTCTTTAACTTAGATGGAAACTGATAAGCTCAAAACTGGTTAAAGGAAGTTTGTAAGTAAAGATAATAAAACAAAAATATACTGTGTTTTATATACTGTTGTGGGAATTTAAAAATAAGTTTTCCAAATATAGAACACATATTTACAGTTTTAAATTTGAACAGTCAATCCAAAAACATCCACTAATTACAGCTGCAAATTTAAAGAACATTTCACTTGAAACTTACTGGATGTCATTAACCAATGTCACCATAATAATAAAAAAAAAAAGTACAAACCATTTATTTAAAAAAAAAAAAAAAGAACATTTCTTGGTAGATAGCTAAATATTTTGGTAATTATTTTTCCCCCACAGGAAGTTTTTATTCTTCCTGACCAAGATCACAAATTTCAACAAGCATGGCTAGACATTGTGACTTCTTTTCATCACCTATAAATAAAAATGTCTAGTATGCTAGGCAGGTGATACAGAGACTAAGCAAATTTCTACTTGACATGTCTTTTTTAATTTAGTTGTTAGCTCTGAACTAAAGTGCAAGCCTAAGGTTCTGGTTTCATCACAGAAATAGTAAGACTAGATTCAAGATAGGGATGCCTTTATATCCAGTGAATAAATACACTTACCATTAAATCAGTAAATTCTTAGTGCTTGTATAGCTAAGCAAATCTACAGCATGCACATATGTGTGATTCATGTAAAAAGTAGCACAACTCTGAAGTCTGATTCCTGACTTTATAACTTGCAATTTAGGGTTTACATTTACTATCAATAATATCTTTTTCTGTGACATTTGTTTTTGTAGGGCACCATCTGCCACGTGAACTTCTTGTTCAAATGTATTGTTAACTGATACAAAACTTTAGTGTGCATCGGAATCACTTGGAACATTTATAGAAAACAGACACTTGGACCACACCCCTAGAGATTCTGATTCAATAGGTTTGACACAGGGTCCTTAGCCAACCTGTGAACTAACAAGTTCACAGGTGATGCTGCTCTTGCTGTTCCACAGAACATACTTTGAGTAACAGAACTTAGAGGATGTCTACCTGGAGATGACTGTGTATGTCTTCGAAGAGTCACAAGGGCTCTCAAAAGAAATTTTATTAATATAATGAAATCTTATCTATTTCAAATAAACTCTCCAAATTTGATGAAATTCTTGTTATTGTCATAAGATATAATAACAAAATGACAAAGAATGTTAATAAACCAACTAAAATCTGTTTTCCATAAAGTTTATGGTCAATATGTTATATTGAGATTTTTTAAAATTTTAATTGGTATATAATCTTTATTGTTTATATTAGTTTTAGGTGTACAATATAGTGTTTTGACATTTTCATGCCTTACAACGTAAACCTCATTAATTCTAGTAATCGTATGTCATGGTGCAAACTTATCACATAATTATTGACCATATTACTCATTGCCTTTTCACTCATTCCCTCATCCCTTTCCTTCCGGCAACCACCCCTTTGGTCTCTATTTCTCTGAGTCCATTTTTGTTTATTTTGTTTGTTTTTAGATTCACATGTAAGTGAAACTATACAGTATTTGTCTTTCTCTGCCTGACTTATTTCATTTAGCATAATATTGCCTAGATTTATCCATGGTATAATAAATTGCAAATTTTACTCCTTTTTATTACTTCATAATATTCCATCGTATATATATCTATCTCACTTCTTTATCCAATCATCTATCGATGGACACCTCGGTTGCTCCCATATCTTAGTTATTGTAAATAATGCTGCAATGAACATAACGGTGCACATATCTTCTCAAATCAGTGTTTTCATTTTCTTTGGATAAATATCCAGAGGTGGAATTGCTGGATTGTATGGTATATCCATTTTTAGTTTTTTGAGGCATCTCAATACTGTTTTCCATAGGGGATGCACCAGTTTGCAGTCCTACCAACAGTGTACAAGCATTCTCTTTTTCTCTGCATCCTTAACAAACCCATGTTATTTGTTGACTATTTGATAATAGCCATTCTGAAAATGGAGTTACCTCATCATGGTTTTGATTTGCCTTTTTTCTGATGATGAACTATTATAAATGCATGGGTAATTATACCTAAAAGCAGTACATCAAGAATTATGATTTAACTATAAGAAGAAAGAGAGAATTTAAATGATGACTTCTGGTGCAACCTTCAACTTGTAAAAAGCTTGGAAGTCATCACTCCCATTCTCACAACAATAAAAAAGCTGAGCAAACTGAAATTAAATGATTTTTCTTAGATCTATCTTATGGTTCAGGTAACAAGGCAAACTATCATTCCCAAATCTGAAGAGATGGGTAAATGCAGAGAATTACACATAATTTTGGCCTATGTGAGGAAGAAGCCCTAGAAGCCAGAAACTGATCAGAACATTTGAATGGTAAATGGATGAACTGCCAGAGGCTGAGTATAGACTAGTTAGAAAATTAAAGAGTCCTGGGGACTGTGTTTTAAAACGGAGATCTCACAGTTTCATTGGTTTTACCTCCTAGAATCCCATCAGGTTCTAAAGAATGAAGACGAAAATAATCTACTCTTGGGCAACGAAGGTGAAAAGTAAAAAATCTGAAATACCACTAGGACTTTCTCCATAAAAAAAGGTCTACTAGCACTCAGATTACTATAGTGAAGCCTTATCTGTCTTGAGGAAAAGGGACAATAAGACAACTGTTGTTTTCCTGTTCCACGTAATGGAGGAGGAAAAAAAAAAGACTAAGAAATTGTTTCGAAGGTCAAACCAAGGGACTTCGGCCCATTAAAAAACTGAGATTTGATCATAAGGTGAAAGAATTCTTCTTCTCCATCCATATCATACCACTACATTGACAGAGTTTTGGGTAACAGTGGACTACAATTGAGAAAGCTGCAAGAGACACACTCTATTTAAAAAGAAGTTTTTAGAGAAATCAAAGATATACAGGGAAGGAAAAAAGGTAAGTACAAGAAATGAAGTCTTTGAAGCATATAGCTAGGACAAACATTTTACAAAGCCCAGCTTCTGACCAGACAAATATAAAATCTCACATTAAAAGTCTAACTACTTCATTTCTACAACCAGAAACATTATGCCCTGTTTTCACAAAAAATTTACAAAGCATATTAAAAGACAGGAGAAAAAAACAATCTAAAGAGATAAAATAAGTGTCAAAAGCAGATTCAGATATGCATAATTTTTGGAATTATCAGATAATTTAAATTATTATTATGGTTAGAGTTATAATTGAGAGTAGACAACATGCAAGAACAGATGAAAATGTAAGCAGAGAAATGAAAACTCTAAACCAGAATAAAATGTTCTGGAAATAAAAACATAAATGGAAAAGAACATAGTCATGCACCACATAACATTTCAGTCAATAATGGACTGCACATACAATAGTGGTCCTCTAAAATTATAATGGAGCTGAAAAATTCCTATTACATACTGACATTGTAGCCACCAGAACACTATAGCACAACTCATTACTCATGTATCTGAGGTGATACTGTGTAAACAAACTACTGTGCTAGCAGTCCTATAAAAATGTAGCACATATAATTATGTACAGTACATAATACTTGACAGTGGTAATAAATGACTATGTATGGTTTATATATTTAAGCTACTATAGTTTTATCATTATGTTAGTGTGTTCTTTCCACTTATAGAAAAAAGGTTTGCTATAAAACGATATGCCATGTTATACCAGCAGAACTGCATACATGTGTTTATCGTGTCTCTTGATTGCATCACTCATTACCTCTTGTGCTTGATTAATATTTAAAATGCCCAATAATAATTTTAATGCAAAATATTATATATACACACAATTGTTCCCCTGTGAGCTACATGTTAGCATTTACCAGTACACTATTGCTTAGAACGGTCCTTATGTCTGTTCTTTCGTTCCCATCCTTGAAGGCAAAGAATGTCTGCTATATTTATTTCTCTGTTCTCATACTAGTAAACAGTGCTGGCAAGTAGTAGGTACTTAATAAATACTTGTTAAACAAGTCAATGTGTGAAGAAATGAATGAGTATTATAATTAGCAATCCAGTAAATAGTTATATCTTCGATTGGATCTATGTACCTTTGTGAGAGATTGAATTAATATAGCAATTTCAAACATTTTTTTAAAAAACTGAATTTAGAAATAAATTAAAATTACTCTACTGCTTTGATTAATGGTAATTTTAATAAAATATTTTTCTTGTATAACATAAATACAACACATATATTAAAATGTTTTTATATCATCTTATTTAATGTCTACATCTGAAGATGTTTATGTACATTTCTATTAGAGTAGATCATTTCTTAGTTATAAACACATAGATATACACACAAAAATAATATAGAAATTGAGTGTTATTGACACGATTAAGTAAATTTGGAGAAAACTGCCTTAAGTTTTATTTCAATTTGAGTATGTTTGAATTTGCATTTTTCATACAATACATGCTATATGAGGCTGGAAATTCTTTAAGGGCAGGAATCATTGTTCATTATACTTATATTCCTAACACCATGCACAACTGGAACTCAATATATATGTATTTGAAAGAATAAAAGTCTATTAAATTGAAAATAATAAAGGCATTCCAGATTATTAAATAATAATATATTGGTCTTAGGCTACTACAACACATCTTAGGGGCAGAAATTTAAAAATTACAGCACTTAATGCAGATATCTTCTAATTACACAGTTTTACATACCACCCTTGTACACTTAGAATGGTTCCTATATTTCAGTGAAGCCTTACTATTCAGACTCTGAGACTATGATAAAGTGGTTGCTATTCACTGGGCAACAAAATGGCCTGAAAGAAAGAATGTACAGAGCTTGCAAATCAAGTTATGAAGGAATAGTTGCATCACATAACAATCCATTTTCTGCAAATCTCACAGCCACAATTATACTGCCTTGATAACACATTTTCTGTAAAGATGTAATTGTAACTGTGTAATTTGGAGGACTGAGGGTGTAAAGCTGATAATGTCAGTATTAATAACAGATGCCCATAAATCAGTTTAACTTCTATTTACAGTTGAATGGCTATAGTGTGCATTTAAGACAGGAGGACACAACTGTTACCACTATTTCCTACCAGTTGATTTGTGTAAAAGGAGAGCATATACCTAGGTCAAGTCAAGGTCACAGCATCACACAATTTAGTGTAATTCTCTCTTTTAAAACTTATCTATATTTGTATTAAATGAATTTGACAACTTTAAATGTGTTTTGAAATAAAAAGTATATATGTTATAGACAATTTAATGATAGAAAGATAATGCTATGTTTTAGATATATGTACACATAGATATGTATATATGTGCTCTTGAAACTCACACATATGCTATTAAACACTTCACATATGTTACGCATATTACATATGCTGTAACACTCAAAACTGGAGTGAGCTCATCAGGTATATGTTTTTAAAATTAATTTATAGATAAGTAATTTCCTAAACTATCTGAACCCACACAGCTGGCAAGTCGCAGAGCCATAATATGATATCATCTCAACTCTTGGCCTGCTCTCATATATATTATGCTGTGTCCCATATTTCTACTTATTACTATATTTTCATGGTTGCATAATCTTTCACTCTTTTTTCTTCTCCATCCCTTCAACAGATTATAGCTTTCATCTGTTCTTCATCCATTATATGTCTCACATCCATTCCTTTTGGATCCCATTTTAGTCACTCAAGTTTAGACTCTTTTTGCCTCATATCTTGACTATCAAACTGTATTTCTGCTTCACTGTACTCTTCCTGAAGTTGCTGATGTAGCATCTCTAAATACTACTTTAAGCCTGTCACTCATTTGTTAAACCCCATGTCCTTCAAGATCTCTCTCCCCAATCTTATTTTCTGAATGTATCTAATCTGCTTAAGTGTGAAATGATCTTGTGCCATCATGTGATTCTCATCTCACCTTTGCTGAGGCTTTGTCATACATGCAGTGTACTCTCACTTCCCTTTCAAACAGCCGGAATCCAGTCTGCTTAATTCCCAACTGTGAGCCCACTCTGAATAGCAGCAGCATCGTTATTGTCACTGTTGTCATCATTGAGTCATCACCATCATCATCATCATCATCATCAACATCATATCAGCTCTATTTGTGCAAACACTAAAAGCATCTTAATCCAAAGAGTAAACACAGAGATACCCCGGCCAGTCAGCAAACCACTTCCTATTGTTCCAACAAGAAGCTAAGACAAAGTGAGAGAGAGAGCATTTAGAAACCTTGATATCAATTTAACATTGCTGTGACATTAACATGTGGGGATTTTAAAGTATCAGTTCTTAATAGGTTAAAAATTAAAAACCAAGAAAAAAAATTGGTCCATCATAGATGGTTTGAGAAGTATTGTTTTATAATCTTTCAAAATGTATTCACAAATTATATAAGCATTCTACTTATGCTGAGATATCAACAATAGATATTGGTTTTATCTCAGAAAAGTAGAAAAAAAAAACAGCACAAAACTGAGGGCCAGAAAATGTCTGTGATTTGCCAAAACATATATCTTATCAGTGGTATAATTTTTTAATCAAAATCCAATGATTCTTCCTCTCTTTCCTATTACTTATATGTGAGAGGAACCACACAGTGTGATCGTCTTTCTTCCTAATAAATATGGGATGAACAAAATCGCTTATCTTGGATCACTAAAGAACCACTGAATGCCTAAGTAACTTTTATCTATCAATACAAATTAATCAAACATTTGTCTTTAAAAAAATGAAAGAGTAAAATACACATTTATTCTTTCCATTAAGAATTACTATAAAGGTTGACTTACTTTCTCATTCATTCGTCTTTTCAGTCAACCAACATTTTCTACATTTGTTGAGCATCTTCTATAACCCAGGCTTTGGGCTCAGCTGGGTATACTTGAAGAACAAAACAGCTTTTCTACAATGAGTTCATAGGTAGAAGATAACAGAGGTTTGGATAAGTTTTCTCATGTTTCATGGAATTTTGCCTATAATTTGTAATCATTGGAAACTCAATTTTCCTGTTTTGTAGTACAAAAGCTTTGAATAAATTCTATCTATTGTGGAAATAAAATTCTGCACAGCTTCCCCTGCTGCAAGCTACTTAGTATTAGCTTCTGTCTAAATGTCCTCTTTTTTTGCTCTGTAATTGCTTTCTTTAGGGTCGCTAATCTTCCAGAGAATCATTGTTTACATTATGCCTTCGCACATTAATCAGAGAGGCATTTTTTACCACCTTTCTTCACTTCCAAGAAGGATTAAGAGGAACTGTTAACACAATTAAAGCTCAGTTTAATTTCTACGGTCCATTTACATTTGCAGTAAAACACCACGACAGTGGACTCCTATAGGGTTTAAAGTACCATGAGATCAGGTTTGTTCTCCTGCCCTAAGTGACCTGTATAGGAAGAAAGCAAGGCTTTCCATGTAGAACAACAACAACAACAACAACAACAAAAAACATTCAGATTCCCGAAACAGAGCATTTGAATGATCTGTTTGCATAGGAATAAACATCGTATTAACTACCCTGTTTCTACTCTCTGTGATCCTGAGAACGAACCCGACAAACATTGTCCCAAATATCTATTGCGGCCTAAAGTTGAGTCTCAAAAGCACAGTGGCCTGGAATTATGATCCACTAAGAAAATCAATTCAAGAGCAAATGCCCTCAATATATGACCCGTTCGCTGAGCCTGTGATTCTAGGTAGCACGCACATTCCCATAAATGCGTTAGATTAGCAGGATGACTGCTGTCACACAGACTTTGGTAGTTATTTAAAATTAATTAATTTAACCTGACCTTTCCCTAGAACCATAAGGCAGAATAGACTACTAGTGATAATTGATTTTGGTGAGCCTCTGAAATGTTCAAGGAAAACAGCTGTGCTGTGTAACAGTTCTTATATACACTGGATTAAAAACTATTTTTAGTATTTAGTTAATAAAGGTGATTTCCTTAAGGGACCTGAAGTGGAATGCATAAATTGCCATGCTATGCTGTTGGAATTGGGATTTGCATGGATGAACCTAAGAAAATTAACTCCGCCAATGCAGCCTGATTTTTAGAGCTGAGGCACTGGTATGCCTGCTTGTGAAGATATCTAATAGAGGTAGCTAGGGTCTATTTCATGGTTTCCCAAAATAAACCTACTTTTGAAGTCACATATGGACTTAACAAAACTATCACCCTTTATTTTGTGCATTGATATTTTATTATTTTTAATTACAAAAGCAATAAATGAGATTTCAGAATATAATAAGCAACATATACAAAGTGCTCCTTATAAATGCTTTACATACATCTATTTTTAGATGGTCATCTTTTCTCATTTTGACATTTTTGAGGTTGATGATGTATCATAATAGATCATCTTATAATCAATCATACTTCTGGTTTGCTAAAATATGGAAACTGATGTAATTGTGTAAGCAACTTTCTAAAGGAGTTACCGTTTTTATTTCCATCTTACAGATGAGGAAACTGAAGAACAGAGAGGTCTTAAGTAACTTATTCAATATGATATATTCAGTAAATAGCACAGCTGTTGTTTAAACATAATCTATCTGCTTCCAGATTCAAATTCTTAATCGCTATGAGATGTTACCTCATGGACTCATCTAGATATGACTCAAGTGGCATTTGAACAAGACTTTCTTAAAAGAAATACAATGATTAGTTCCATGTATGTCCCATCAGTATAAAGATGACATTAATATGTAAAAAATTAAAAATATATAGCATTCTGTGTTTACAGAAAAGTGTGTAATACTGTGAAAATCCTTCTTTTTGTTTTCATCACTCAATAATTTTTGCATGAAATTCTTTTGACTTTTAAACTTCCTTCTTAACTGCTGCATAGTATTCCATTACTTGAATGAACATGTAAGTGATTTTTATGTTTACATTATCATAAAGAGCACTGTAATGAAACATGTTTAAATGTGCCCATTTAAACAATTATTCTCTACATCAATATCAAGAATTAGAATTTCTGGGCCATGGATGTGCTTCTATTTGTTTTTTAGAAAATTTAAATATTTTAGCTGTAATACATCAGGCCTGTTATATAGCATTTTGTTTCTAAAACTCAGCAAATTATTTACCACTATACATTGCAACAGATATTTCTCAAACTAATTTTAAGTGCTTTTTTCTCTTATCTTTTATAATATATTTTTATTTAGGTCCATATATACCCTAAACATACTTTGTACAAAGACCTCTGCACATGTGGAGGGCAAAGGAATAAGACAAGACATGATCCAATAGTAGTTCTGTAATATATTACCATTAAAAGGAGATGCCCTTATTATTTTTCACCATTCAAATGCCTCTCAAATTTGTAAAACACATCAAGGTGGTGATATTTTGCTCAAGACAAATAGCACTAACAAGAAATCAAATGATATAATTTACCTCTTATTGGATCAAAAAAAATTCTGAATGAGAATTTGTGTTTGTCATATTCTTTCAGCACAATGAGTTTAGTACTCTTAGCACCAAAGTGTTGTTTTCATAAATTATTTTTGACAAACTGCAGCCTTGCCTAAATGAGAGAATGTCTGCTCAAGAGAGGACATACGGGATTCTTTTATTGCCATCTCTGGGATTAAAATGCTTGCTCTCAGCTACCTTTGCAGATGCTTCCTGTCAGTGCTCTTAATATAGTTGTTTAGCATTAAAATAGTTATGTCACCATAACACCTAATAAGAATAGCAGGGCTGTAATCTTGAAATGGTGTAGGTTTTTGTGTATTAACTGATCTGCTATAAACCAACCTTTCTACAGAGGTGGGAAGCTATTGAGATGAATTTATTAACTTAAATATCAAGTCCTTCACACAGTTTCTAAATACAACAGTTTTCTCAGAGCTGCTGTAACACACAATAGCACTTCAATTAAAAAAACAAATAGTCACGAGTTTTGGGAATAATGAAGATAATAAAAATAGCTGTCTGAGACACTGAGAGCTATATTTAAAAGGGCACTAGAGAGTCCTCATTTGGAAAGCTGCTTACAAACTTTAGCAACAGAGGATGCATAAATATGTGAGACTAGAGTTGGTTTTATGATGTTATTCCTTTAGTCTCATAATGGAGAGAAGGGACAGATTGTTGACATTCTTTCTCTCTTCTTAATGTACAAGTAACAGCAAAAAAACTTCCCCCCGTTATACTCACTAACTATACATCAGTCCACTCAATTAGTTCTTGGTCATGATTTGGCTCTACATAGCAAAAAAAAAAAAAAAAAAAAAAAAAAAAAAAAAAAAAAAAAAAAAAAAAAAAAAAAAGCTAATAAATTAATTTTTAAAATGTAAAAATTATTTGGAGATGCAAACAGTATTAAAGCTTGAGCAGTATTGCTCTATATCATGGAGTCAGTAATAATTTTATTTTTACTTTTAGTTAGACCATTAACAGTATGTGAACAGTTTCAACACTGTATTTTGCTTAACTAAATATGTGGACTTTGATTTAAAGAGCACAGCTACTTAGAAACATTTCCAGTTTCTTTATTTTGTCTTCAAAAAAGTGTACAAGTATCTTTAGATGGAGGTAAAAAGTGCATAAGAAAATCATGCTAATAGTGTTTACATTTAGAATACTCTAGAGAATTCTAGAGTATTTAGAATTTAGAATACTCTAGAGAATGGAGTATAATTTAACACTTTTCACTATTTAATAAAACTCATTTTATGGAACTTAGATTATTCTAAAAAAATAGCATTTATGGTTACTGGATATGAAAGATTTATGCTATGTCTTCTACCACATTAAAGAAGTGTATTTTTTTTCTGACCAGACAAGTGTCTAGTCAAAATGACCATGTCACTTACATATTCTGGGCATTTGTTTTCCATATGCGTAAAATGAGGTTTTACCTGATCGTGACATTTATAAAATACAGTCAGGTATAAAATTTTATGATTCTATGATTATACCACTCATTTTTGGTCATGCTATTTCATGATATGAATAAATACACAGTTTGGCAGACTTTCTTAAGATTCTTGAAGCTTGGAACCACAGAATTTTAAATAAATTTACTGGAAATGATGAGAATGGATTTTGGTAATACACAACCTTTCTGCACAGCAAAATAAAGCATATTGATTACAGAAATAAAGATCTTTTTATTATATTCCATCAAATTGTTGCACATATAAAGATAGAATTTATGTTTATAGAAAACATATTATGAAAACAATGCATTTCTGCCACTATCTTTGTGGTTCTTTCAGTAGCTAATGCAGGTTAAACTACACATAGGAACAATTGGTCTCAGATTGAGACATGCTACACCATCTCATCCCTTTCACTATTCTCAGCAGAAAATCATAGCTACTAAGTCGAATTTCTTGTCTTTCAAAATGGACCCATTTATCCAACATTTTATGGTATCCTTAAAGTATGTTGATGGAGGCATGCTAAGACTTTTAGAATTGGTGTGTGACACAAGACACACTGTCATGATGCAGGTGGCCTAAAAAGGGGTAAAGAAGACCGAGGGGTTTTATCTGACTGCTTGTTACTATTTTACAAGAAAATATTAAACAGTAAAGCCATTACTATAAATTGTATTTTATAATATTTTGGCAAAATATAATTTACCCATGCAAAAATAATCCTGTGATTTGTATACATACGAACAAGTCTATAATTTAGTAACACAGTGCCCTAAAAGTTCCTTTTTTAAAGTGGTTGTTTGAATCTTGAGATGTGTTTTCCATAGATACAGTGTTTTAAATAATAACTATTCTCTGGTGAATTCAGAAAACCCCTTTCAATTCAGCCTTTTGTTAAACTGATACCAAGTCATATGTTATACAGTGTGCTTTGAAAGTAAGTAGATAACTTTGCAAGTAGTTTTGCTAAGTAAAAAGCTATCCATTCATCATTATTGCTATCTATCTGAGTGTCCCTCCTAATGTCTATTTCATGAATCTAAGTTTCTACCCTATAGTTATCCCCTGAAACAGTTACATGATCTTGACCTAGATATTGTTTGTTCTTGACTCTGGCTAGTTAGAACCAGATTATACTAGCTCACTAGAGATAATTCTTAAAATTTTAGAAATTTTGTAAGCCATCTTTGTAACATAGCCAATATTAAAAATTAGATTACATATGCTTATAAGAAAATCATATTAAAAATAAGGTAATCAAGTCAAAACTTATCAGTTCTTAATTATTTTACTATTTTACTACTAATACTCTACTCTCTTGAGGTGTATTGCATATATATGTTAAAAATACTATACCAGGGTGTGGTATGGCTCATCCCTTTTCGACTCCATTTTAGGTGACAACATGCTGGTAGCTTGATATCAACCATGATGAGAATATCTACACAATGGAAATCAGTAAATTGATTGATGTCATTGATTGTTGATTTCCAGACTAGGGGACAAGAAGGTACAACCATGAAGCCAAAATTGACCTCCTATTCATTTTTGTTAATACAGCTTAATGAAATGCAGTTAAGCTCATTCACTTATATATTTTCATGGTTACTTTTACACTGCAATGGCAGAAGTAGTAGAGACTCAGGGACTATAAGGCCCACAGACAGTAAAATAGTTACTATATGGCCATTTAAACAAAAAGTCTACCAATTCCTGCTCTAGATTTAAGAAAATAATGAAAAAAATTGTTGTTAATTTGACCTGTTATGTCTGTATCTGTTACATTAGAATAGCACAGAAAAAATTATTTCCAGTATTCTGAAACTATTATCCAACTCAGTAAAAAAGTCAAATGAACTTCTAAAATACATCTTTGTTCTTCCACTTGTCCCTTATTTATTAATGTAAATTAAAATATCAACTAACTCTCATGTTAAACTGTATATGTTCACAATGATATGAGTGACTTATTTCTGAACTAATAATGAACATTTATTAGTAGTCTGATTTTGTGACACGATTATTAGCAATGCAATGTTATAAAAATGATCATAGATTTCACAAATTCATATACCAGAGTTTATAGTAATATGCTTATTGGAAATGGAGTGCACAAATTGGGATATACCTTCATTTGTCATACCATGGTTAAATTGCAACCATAGTTACAATAGTTTGTCAAAAACTAAGAAAGCAATTGAGACTCAATTAGCTATAAGGAATTTGCAGTGAAGAATTTTTAAAAAATATTTTATTATTATTTTTATCTTAGATGCTATCCAAGTTTTATATTAGTAACATTTATAATAAATTTATGAATATTGTTTTAGTCACAGTTCTCTAAGGAAAAAGAACCAACAGTTTATATATACATATAGATACAGACTGACAGATATCTAGATCTATCTTTCTATCTCTCTATCTATCCATCTATTTATTTATCTATCTATCATCTATCTATCATTTATTTTAAGGAGATGGCTCACGTAATTGTGGAGGCTTAGTAAGTTCAAAATCTACAGAGTAGGCCAGAAGTCTACAGACCCAGGGAAGAGTCCAAAGGAAGTTGGCCGACAGAATTCCCCCTTGCTCAGAGGAGGTCAGTCTTTGTTCTGTTAAGGCCTTCAACTAATTGAATGAAGCCTACTCACATTAGAGAGAATAGTCTGCTTTACTCAAAATCCACTGATTTAAATATTAGTCTCATCCAAAAACACTTTCACAGAAGCATCCAGAATAATATTGTCCAAATATCTCGGTGTCATTGCCCAGAGAAGTTGACAAATAAAATTAACATTTATATGTATGCTTTTTTTCCCCTTGGAAGTGCCATTTAAACATTAACTAGCATACACCGATCCTGGCCAACTCCCCACACTCTATATCTTCTAGTGGTCTGCCTATTTCATGTATGCTGTTTAGTTCCTACTTCAAAGTTATGACTGGAGTATGGGAGAAACTCCTTGGTATAGGTGAGGTCTTACACTCATTTTAGTGCACAATGATATGGATATAGTAGCTGGATCTGGGTGTGATTGTTGAATGGAGTGGAAAGGAAAAAGAGAAAGAAGCTTCCTTCCCCCTTCTTGGTTTAGAACTGGCAAACTTTTGAAATGAGCTCTATCTGTATTTGGCATCCTTAACACTCCCTCTGAGCAGCACCGTTTCTCACTGATGTCTCTGTGACTTGTTCTGGTCCTTATTCTTTCTGAAGAAAGAGGCCTCAGGTCAATGTGGAATAGATGGCTTTGAAAAACCACAGCAAATTTTATAATTATGAGTCTTATTAAATCTTAGAACACTTCCTTGTCCATATCAAATTGGATTGCATCTATACGAAGACAAGAAAGCATGGACAGCTGATATATATATTTGTAGAATTCTCTCTGGTTTCTATTTGGCAAAGCGATAATAAATTGATGAGATCTAAATTCAAACACATGATTAGCATTGGCCCTGCATAAGCAAATCTAAAATGAGTTGTGTATTTTTTTAATACTTCTTCCTACCTTTTGGTATTAACTTAATCTTTAGCTGAGGCCATTATTGGATATACAGTGTTGCTGTGGGTTCACTTCCAGCATATCCTTTCATTCATATGTGTGGACCACCTGGCTAGAACGTCTGTCACCCCATTTGATGCCAGACTTTTTCAAGAGAGTTGGCTACTGTTCCTTCCCTTCCTCACCTCTCCAAGGATGTCCCTCTGGAAGCAGCATTTATTAGTTCTTTCTTATGGATGTTTTATAGATATTTCAGGTTGCTCCATTATGTGCATTTTTGGAGAAAAGAAATGGTTCCTACCCACTGGGGTGGGAGTAGGGCTTACATAAAAATTTTACCTTTGGGAAATATTTATAAGGAGAAGAATTTACCTTATGTTTTTGTAGTTTGTAGATTCTCAAATGTGAAGTGACTATTTCATCTATTAAAATGTCATGAAAGATGTTTGATTTTTGTGAATTTAGTCTTAAATATCTGAGTGTGCCTTTAGTTATCTATTAGCAATAATTGTTTCTAATATTTTGGAAATCATTCAAGGGAACATAATTGTGCTGCTTAATGGCATAGTTTATAAAAGTGAATTTATGAAATGAAGAGATAATACTTGGGCATAGAGAATTTAGAAGAATAAAAATCAGCAACAACTAAAACCTTAAAGTTTCTTAAGTCTAGCAGATTAATAAATGCTGTAGAAACAAACCAAAAATAGAATTTTGTTTTATCTTTTAAGAAACATTTTTACAACAACTACATATCAGCTGCTACATGTTGGGGAGGCAAATATTAACAACACAGATGGTCTCTGTTCTCAAAAAATTGTTTAGAGACAAACAGTGTGATAAAAGCAAAAAATAAGAAGTAATATGAATAAAAATCATTCAGCAAAGGGAAAAAATAAATTTAAAATTGTCTAATAAAATGATTAAGACTTTGCCTAGACTCTGATGATTCCCAAATAAGGAATGTGTAGAAAAGATACTTCTAAGATGACAATCACTTTTTCTTATATCACTAGGAACAAAAGAAAAAAGAAAAAGCATAATTAACAAATTAGAAAAATGATTTAAAATGTTGCTTTAAAAATTATAACAGAAGGTTTTTAAATGGTGATATACTTCAACTGAAAGTATATTAATATATTATAAAATAACTTGAGTACTTATGGAAGAAAAGTATATCACAATGAATAAAATTTCTTTTAAAATAAAGTGATTAAGTTTTTAAGAATTTACTTCACTTTCATTTTTCCCTTTTATTCAAATTCAATAATTGCTCTTCTTTTTTGAAAGATGATCCCCTCAATGTTTTCAACTCTATGTAATTCTTCCTCAATTGTCTAAACTGAAAGAATTTTGTATCAAGAATAATAGCTCAAAATTGTATAGTTTCAAGAATGTTCATTACTTGATTAAATAGATTGTTAAATAACCACCGAGTTTAGGAAAGTGAGCTATTAAAAAAAAAAAAACTTTTATATTGGGTTAAATTGCAAAGAGACTAAAAAAAATAAAAAAAGAAACAAAACCAAAAACAAAATAAAACAAAAATGTTTCCAAGGAAAAAACCTGAAGACACTTAACAATGAACATTAGAAAAAGAAAGACTTTTGGAAGGACATGGGGAAGACAGAGGAGAGGGAGGAGTCTCAGGAAACACAGTGGGTGCATTTTTAAGAAGAAAGTTCACAGTGGTTAACAGAGATTAAAAAATGCAAGAGAGTGGCCAGGACTGAGAATTGAATGTTGGACAGAGTAATCAAGAGTTTATTAGTCATTTCCTTCAGGTTAGTTTTTAGTGTTGCTGTAGAAACAGAAGACGAAGCTGTGAATTGGGAAGTGGAAGAAAATGGAAACAAGAAGTCTAGCTACTTTCTTCAGGAAGGTTGGCTGAAAAGGAAACAGAAATAAAGTGTAGGGGCAGGTAGACAGGTCGTGGACAGATATAAATAATAACAGGAAGTTGAAAGTGAGCCTGTTTTTCATTTCATCCAAGACTTCAACTTGATAGTGAAATAATAAGTGGTGAGTTTTTCCAAAGTGAGATGCCAGCTCACCTAAGTTCAGGGAACCTAGGAGGTGACAGGGCCAGATCTGTGGTGCTTATCTGAACCCTCACATGTAAGCAATTACCTACCTGTTCAGAAAGCAGGACTTGTAGGATGATATCTGAAAAATTACTTTACTCTCACTACCCCTGCATTACAATGAAAGGGACTGTAGGCATAGAGTTACTTGGGAAACTACAGATGATTTATTTGAAGAGAGTAGATAGTGTGAGTTCCTTTGACATCTGATGAGAAGCATAGTAAGAAAATTTCTCAGAGACCTTGATAAGAGCAATTTAGAGGACATAGTGGACACTCATCTGACGTTGAAAGCAGCTTTGTGGTACCAGAATAGAACATTTGAAATACCAACAACCCCTCAGATATCACATTGCCCATATAGCAGATGGGACACACATGAGAAACAGAGCAGGCCTGGCATGGCCGTAGATCCTGCCTAAGAAGCCCATCTGGAAAGTCAAGGAGACCTTAGCAGCAAGACGATGGAGGACAGGTGCCAGAAAACACGGCCTCAGTTAGAATCCTAAGAATCAGATGGTGGAAATTTATTGAAATAGATACTTTTATAGTAACCTCACAAAAGCAAGAGATGGCTTTTCATGTCTGCCAGGCCATTGGAAACTGGCATTTTACCTTAACAACAAATAGGAATTGGTTGACTCAACTATTTTCAAAAAACACAGAGAAATCTCTGTGGAAGAAAGAAGCTCTACATAGAAACATACAGAAGAGCAAGTAGGTATGGAGAAAAGAGTGAGGTTTTGTTTTTTTCTTATGTTACTCTGTGTATTCTTTTTCTAGGGCTGCCATAAGAAACTACCACAGACGTAGTGGCTTAAACAACAGACATTTGTTGTCTCACAGTTCAAGAGATTTGTTGTCTTTGATTGATATGCCAGCAGGGCTGTGCTTTCTCTGACTGCACTGGGGTAAGGTCTGTTCTAAGCAGAGTAACTTTTCACATGGCATCTCCTTGTGTGTACATAAGTTTCTGTCCAAATTTTCCTTTTTTATAAAGACATCAGACATATTAAATTAGGGTCCACCCTAGAAACCTCATGTTCACTTGATTACCTCTTCAAAGATGCTTTCCCCAAATAAGGTGACATTCTGAAGTACTAGAGGTTGGAACTCTAACATATTTTTTTTGTCCCCAGAAGCACTTAAGTGTCTGATAGTGGGGGACAAAAAAGTGAATTTTTGAAGCAGAGCAGCAAGCCAACTTGGAATTGAATGGCTATAGCTTTGAATTTTGCCTCTGACACTCACTGTATGCAAACATGCATGCAGTATGTTTTCTAGAAAGTTCGATTTCCAATGTTTATAAAATGATGAAAAAAATACTTTCTTTTTAAGGTCTTTATGAAAAATAAAGAATAGAAGAAAAGTGTTTTTCTAATGCATTGCTTGACATACAGTAGGTACTCAATAAATATGTATTTTTTATTATTTTATTTTTTTAATCTACAGCACTTGGTATTCCTAGGTTGTCTCCTATCCAAGTACTAACCAGGTCTGATCCTGCTTAGCTTCCTAGACCAGACAAAATCGGGTGTGTTCAGCGTGTCATGGCTGTAGACTTAATAAATATTTTTATTGTTATTGTTATTTTTCAGTGTTAAGATTCCCATCATCATCTTTTATTCAAGGATGAAGGTTTCAAACCTTATTTGAAGATTTGATGGATGGTTGGAGTAAAAAGATATGGAGGAGTTCAATGTATTTTTATTGTTTTTATTCTTCTGTGTAAAAATTACCAAAACTTAGCTGCTTAAAACAACACATGTTTGTTATCTCAAGGTTTTCATTTATTAGGGTTCAAGCATGCTTAGCTCAGTCCTCTATTCAAGGTCTCTCAAGGTGCAATCAAGGCTGCAATCAAGCTGTTGGGCCATATTCTCATCTAGAAGCCAAACTAGGGAAGAATCTACTTCTAAGCTCCATCAGGTTGTTGGCAGAATTCATTTCACTGACGTTGTCTGGCCTATTACTGGCTATTGGTTAGAAGCTAACTCAGATCCTATTTGTATCCCACTGTTCCTAGAGACCACCCAGAGTTCCTGGCCACATGGGCTTCTCTAATGTGGCCACTTGAAGACACTAAAGATAAATCTCTAGCTCCAGTCTGTTAAGACAGTCTTATAAAGGGAGTGATGTATCATTCCCTTAGTCATATTCTATGGTTAGAAGCAAGTCACAGGTCCTACTCACACTCCAATGCAAGAGCTTACACAAAGTTGAGAAGACCAGAAGTAGGAATGGCTGGATGTCACCTTAGGGTCTGTCTGCCACAGCTGCATTAGCAAGTCCTCAATGAGTAACCAGTTCACAAAACTGATTAACTTGATAGGTTTGTTCTCTCATTATCCTATAATTATTTATAAATATCTTCAGTTACTTTTGACCACTTGTCATGTTGGTTTTACTCTTCAAAGCAGGTAGGAAAATCACAAATACATGATTTAAATGACACTTATTAAAAACAAAACCAAAATAACCAAATACAAAACGGTCCATCAAAGTATGCTTATAAGTCAAATAAAAAAGTCCCAAACAAAAACTTAATTGTCTTAAAAGAACCACAATTAGACATCAATGTGGCCATTTTGCAGATGAAATAGAAGCCCCAGCAAATATTAATATTCTCTTACAGAATCCTATTATTTTAGACAGTTACTAGAGAAAGTTCTTTAATATTGTTCATAGGCAACAATGGACATTAAATGGAAATCTCTGATAAGAAATGTGTAAAGGCAAGCCATTTGCCAACATTAAAGTGCATGGTATTCTAACTTTCCAACATAGCATAAGCAAGGAGAAATTAATTGGAGATATAGGTAGGGAAGGAAAAGAAATTCATTTTGATAACCTTGAAGCACAGCTTCCAAGAAACGGTATGACTAGTTCAAATATCCCTTCCTCAAAAGGGTCTTCACTACTATCCTGATTAAAATATCTCTTCATCTTTCACTTTTCTAATCCTTACAGTCTTGGTTTTCCCTAAAAGTCCTAATCTCAATCAGACACTATATTATGTCGCTATTTGCTCATTATCTTTCTTCCTAACTGGAAGGTATATGCTATAAGCATAAGTTTTTGTGTCTAGATTGTGTCTATCTGTTACTTAGAATAGAGCCTAGCACACAGGAAACAACGTTCTCTGAAGAATGAACTTTATAGCAGCAGCTAATATCCAGCTAATGTTCTACCCAAGTGGTTGAATCAGTTTTAAATCAGGCTGAGAGGTCTTAAAATGTCCTAATTATCTGAAATATGAATTAATGAGGTTATATTCTACTATCATTATTTTTAAGTGGCATGCATCTGAAATTCTGAAGATGCAGTAAGTTTCTGTTATTTTAAAATGTATACTAATTCCCCAAATTCAGTAATCCATAGAAGGATTATCTGTCATTGATGTGATTTAGAAAAATTTCACTCTATCTGCTTAATAGCCTTTTGAATAGAGATCCAAGCTGATCACAAAACACTAAATCAAAAGAATATCATTAAAATCAACAAAGATATTGGTCTTCATGCGTGGATGTAAAATATCCATTTTAAGGTAACTGTATAGCTCATATGATATATATTCATTTCAAGGGCAACTAAAATTTACTTTAAAAATTAAGTTTCAATATTTGCTTCATGGGTTAGGAATCATTCAGAATGAAAATATTATGAAAAGCAGTAGAAATCAAAACATCTCAAATGAAACTTTATTTTAATAATTGAAATGAAAGAATCAAAATTTTCAGAGGGTGAGAGAAATGCTTGCCTGAAATCTCAGACCTTTTAGATTACAGCCTTGAAAACCTACAGTGTCACAGATATGCTGATTCAGCACAGAAACCTCAAGGGAAAAACTATAGTAAATGACTGCCTCAGGTTTGCCCAAATAAATTCCTCAAGAAATCTCTAAGGATGCAACAATCCAGAAAAATCATTCTCAACATGCACTCTTATCTTTACCCAAATATAACTTCTCCAAATAGATGTGTTTATGTGTTTAAAACTATTATTATCCTTACTGATTTAATTTGGTAAAAACAAACAAACAAAACTCTTGTTAATGTAATCATGACTCCTCTTAAAATCTACTTGAAGAAATATCAAGATTAAGATTTATTGGTTTCCTGCCACAAGTCTTACTTATACTGAAAGGAGCTAAACATAAGTCTTTATTAGTTCTAAATTTACTTTAAAAGACACTGACTCCATCAATATTTTTACTCCTTTTACCTCAACTGGTTTGTAATTTCCAAAACAATTTATTTGCACTGAAAGATTAAGTCCAGAAGTAAAGTGAAGGCCAGTGTTTTTCTAACCACAAATTGTGACCAATTAGTATACTGTGAAATCAAGTTATTGTTTTATGTCTTACAAAATGAAATAGAATAGAATGCAATATATCAGATTAAACTGCATGTTGTAAAGATAAGTATTTTTTGAAAACAGTTTTTATTGTGTTTATCTGTATTTGATCTCGTGTAAAATGTGTTTTTGTAGAATAGATTCCTATCAGTAAAGTTTGAAAACACAGAAGTAGAAAAGAAAATATAATTTAGAGGCAAATGGGCCTAGCCTGAGTGCTGGCTCTAGCACCTCCTCTCTGACATTGAGTAAGAAACCTGTTGGGGCCTCAATTGCCTCATCTAAAATGGTGATTTATAATTACATGCGGTGAAGTGGGAGAATATTGGTAGATTATAACTAACGCAAAACAAACAGGACTGACATCATATCTCATCCACATCTGCTTTTATCACAGATATATCTCATTTTAGATATAAATTACATATTTATGGAAGCAAAGAAGACCTGGCACAAAATTTAAAACATTGGTATAAGTACCAGTAAACAAAAATGGTGTTTTCCACATTGCAGCTGGCCAGCTGAATCTTAATGAGCACCCGAGTTTCATTTTGTTGGACTGTGGGGCGGGAGCAAACACATGAGACATGCAACAGTGAGTCATGATCTCCATGAATAACATTTTAAAAGGCTAAACAATAAAAATAACTTAGCATTTATGTGAAATATAAAACACTTTAAAAATTTTGTATATCCTCAAATAATTAAGCTCATTGAATGTTTTTTCACTGAACTTATTCAAATTAATTATCTTAAGAAATCTATCCAGAATTTTAACTGTGCTGAGAATATCAATAGTGTCCTGAAAGTTAAAAGTTGTTTTATAGTGAAATTTAAAATTGAGAGCCAATGACAATCAGAATTCCCCTGTTGTTAGGGCTAATTGTTCAGAACTTAGAGAACTGATAGACAGTTCAAATTTTGTCAAAGTGACTATTTTAGTATGTGACTTAAGCAATCATCAGTTTCCATTCTCAGGCTCTCAATAACAAGATCACTTGAGATTGAAATAAATTTTTTGATTTTCTCATCCAAAAGGAAAATTATTTTAAGTATATAGGCTATAGATCAATCTAAAGATAATCACTACCTCAGATAATTTACAAAAGCAACTTTTTAATATATTTAAAAATGTCACCTACCTTAGCAAGTTCTGAAAGGTCCAACGACAGAATACTTGTATATGTGCCTCCAGGGAATTAGATATATATTTCACATTTTTTTAAAACTTGAATTTTTAAACTTGTATAGCCATGTACATTAAATCATATTTTAAAATTGCCTTAATCTAGAAAAATTCTGTTTTTCCCCTTTGAAAAATATAACAAGAAAGAGAACAGAATTATCTTTATCATAATTAAAATTAAAAAAAAATACAAGCTGCTAAGTAAATAACAATTCCAAAGTGTCACTAATACTGTCTTAAGAACTAATGTTATAATTGGCCTACTCATCTAATATCACTACTTGGAAAACATGTTTTAAAAAACCTTTAAAATGATATTGTCATAAATGCAAAGAAAAATTGTTGAACCAATGTTTCAAGCCAAAAATCCCTCAAAATTTTGGATTTTCTATTTCTTTCCCATTTGCTCTCTCCCTTATCTTCTATAACATAACTTGTCTTTGTGATAAAAACACAAACTCAGAGCTTTAGCTGATTTTATTTCAGCTTACAGACTAGTATAGCTATCATTTGATCAACATAACTCACCTTATTTTACCATTAAAGATTTACTTTATAATTATTTTTTAATTAATATACTTTGACTGGTGGCAATTTTCAAATTCATGGTTTATGGGCTCCCTCCAGTGGCTAATGTAGCATCCACAAATCTTTCAAAATGGCCAATTTAAACTACTAAGCTTATTTCAGTAATGATGAACCATTGTTTCAAAATCTCTGAGTATAAATCTTACAAGAAACAATAAGCATCAGGTGATCATGTACCCATAAGACATTTATCTGTCTATTCATTTACTAAGAAATGGTAGCACTTAAAACATATACCAGGCATCGTGCCAACCTTTAGAGATTCAAGATATGAAGTAACCTCTCTCTAGTGCTCCCTTTGAAGAGGTGACACGAATGTTTATAAACAATGATAAACACTACCAATCAAAACTCAGTGAGGTGAGCACAATAATGGTGGCATGACAAAGTGGAGTAGACATCCCACAGTTAGTAAATAATCCTAGACAGATAGACCAAGGAAGGTCATTCAGTAGATCATAAAATATGTGGTTTGGAAGAAAGGACATTCTGAGCAAAGAGGACAATATCTTCAAAGGCCCAGATTAAAAAAAAAAAATACTTGGGCATATATGAAAAATTAATCATTTCTTTGGACTGACTAGAGTTAACCTGGGTAACTGGTAAAAGCTAAAGATTTTCAGGAAGATAGAAATCAGAACATGGAGAACACAGGATTCTTGCAAAAGCTGGAAAATACCCTTCTATAATACTTTAGTGGTTCATTCCCTATTTTTAGTGGTTCATCCACTATTTTTAGTGGTTCATCCACTATTTTTAAAAAGTAAGTGACATGGATGGATTTCCATTTGGGAAAAGGAAATTGTAGCAGCGATGTGCAGACACATTGGAACAGGGAGTGAAGTCAAGCTCAGGGGATGCAGGTAGGTAATTCTGATGAAAGAACTAAATAATAAGAGAGAAGTGAATGCCAGAGATTCTAAGATGGAAATAAGCAGAGTCAAGGGATGTTCAGGTCTTAGATATATGACAGAGAAAGAAAAATGTGTCTATGATGTCTCCTAGAAGTCTGGTTTACATTAAATTCAAACTAGTGTCTGATTTGTATAATTTTTAAAATTTAAAATGATGTCATTGAAAATGTATGTAATGTCATCAATAATAATTATATTTAATGGATAGAATAGTTATTTGGACCATATTAAAATTAAATTTGGGGCACAGGTAAGGGATTCCTCTCTTTAACTTTGAGGATAGTAATGTTCCTGAGATATTTCTGTTCCCATGTCAATAAAAGAAATTTTGTCACACAGTGCTTCTTCTGGCAGGACTGTTAATTGAAATCAGAAGAGAAACTTGGTGAACCTGCAATTTCAGTACCTGGTTTACTCTACAAATATGTTAAGTTTGAGTGGGAAATGACAGTCCTTTGGGAAGCATTGACACTTTGGATATATGTCATTTATGGCTGCTGCAAAACTCCATAATTTGACAGTTTTCCATAGTATACTACCACCTTCCCAAAACAGAATTGAAAAAAGCTCTATACTTTTCCCAGCCTCACCTGATACTACTCACATACACATGAGTTGGGTTTCACAATCAGATACATCTATGGGAGACTTTGATTTTCAACTGAGTTGTGTGGAGGGAAAAAAAGGAAGGGACTGGGGATGTCCTCTTTTCTCTCCCCCTTATATACTTTATGAACAGGTAGCATATCCCTGGAACCAAAAGCTATGGAAGCAGCTTCCTATTTGGGAGCTCCCTGAGGTTGTGTGGCTTTAGAGCCAGCAACTGTGTAGTAGTTTCCTGATGCAATGATGCATTATTGTGACAGAGGCAGCAATACTCCTTACAGGATGGTGAGGGTTGGGAGGATACTGATATGATATGAGAAAATGTTCTTGACAATCACTATAGAGTCTATTAATTTCTCCAATGTATTAATAAATTTTTCTTGAACTAGGCAGAAGTGGTCTGTTGTCTGCAATTTTGAATACTGGCCAAAACACAAACTGCTGGTAGAAGTCATTGTTGGCAGCAGGATCTTAAGAAAATAGAAAATTTGGATTGGTTTTCTGATGGCGGATTTTGTAGGCAGTGAGGAACCAGGTATCATTATGGGATGGGACATTGGCAGTCTATAAAAAAGAATCATAAAACAGCATCTGCAATTATCATACAAGGGTACATGGAATACAGAGTCTATTGAAGGCAAGACTTTAGTTGATCAGATAGAGGCTTCAATAGACTTGCCACTTTGGGCTTTGCAAATTTAGAGGTTTTTCAATACCTGAATAAGGATGCTTACACCAGTGAATACAACAGTGATTCACTTGAGGTTGCCACATGGCTATTTTCAGACTACTTATGCTATTCAAAAAAAGGTAAAAGGAGATTAACAAATTGCCTTGGTGATTGATCTTGATTATTGTGCTTTACGATATTTAGGAAAGAATATATATTGAATCCAGAAAATACAATGTGATTATTTTGAGTATTTATAAGTTTATGACTAGCTGCAGAAATCAGGATTGTAGCAGTCATTCTTATTTTCTTCCCTCCTTACTGTATCACCTTCTTATCTACATATGCTAGCTTCTTCTCCTTTTTCCTAAATCTCTTACCCTTACTCTTTTATATAGGCTATACTGGCTGTTGTCAATTTTATAATTTATTTCTCAGATTTCAGAATATTGAGATAGGATTGTGACTGAGCCAGAGGAGGAGTGAATATCAAGCAGAGATTCTTGTTTTGGAATTAAGTGTGCACAACCTCATCTAGATGCATTCATGTGACCATCATGTTAATTTAACTTGGGCTCAGAGTTGAGTTTTATCACTATGCTTGTAGGAAAGGAATGAGCTCAATCCTAATCAATACTCAACATGGATCTATTAGTTTTAGTTTTTATTATTTGTTAGTTTTAAATAAGGTATACCATCTAGTTTCCATTTTTATATCAACCAAAACTTATTCCTCATTTTAACCCACCTAAAGTTTCTTTATGTAAACATAGATGATTAAATCATGAACATAGAGATTGTATTTTTACTCAATCAAATGGCAGACTATGAAATATGTGAATCAAACTGTACAATTTTTCATTCCTTTAGCATTTAAGTGTTACCTTTGAGGCCAATTATTTTTAAACAAAAAAAGGGAACAGTGTGCAATAAAGATAAAATTACATTTCAGTGATGTTGAATGTCACAAAAAAAATTCATTATTACTGAACAGCAAAGACACCTGGGCACACATTCACTAATAAAACCCCCTGAGATCTAGCACAATGGCACTACTCTATACTAAAATAGCTCATTGTAATGGAATTTTCCTAATATAGATATCCTGAATGTGATTTCTGGAGAGTTTCATTTTCATTGCTATTGGAAGACAAACTTCATACGTAAACACATAAGAAAATGTTGCTCATGCATAAACTGCTTTCAGATTATCTCTGTATAGTTTAATATTGTTTCATATTATTTAGATTTATGGTTTACTGCAATTCAGTTATTTTAAAAAGACTAAGAAATATACATATTATAACTCTCCATTATCAGAATTTATAAATGCAATATCTCCAGATATATTGCATTTATCAGTTAGGATGTTTTAGCTCCAAGTTACACACAAAAAAATTAAAGATTACAAAAATAATAGTTCATTTTCTCAAATAGTAGGAGGTCTGATGGTAGCTATTTTCTGGACCTATTGATGTAGTAGCTCAATTGACAGACAAGTTCTCTCTGATTTTATGGGCATTCCTGTGATGGTACAAGGGCTGCCACAATTCCAAGCATCACATATGCAAAAGGTAATATACAAAGAGAAGGAAGACAGGAGACATTTCCTCATGTTCTTCTCCAATTTACTGAAAGGAAAATCTAATCTTATCAAAGGCAATCAGAAAAGAGATTGTGATGCTCAAATTAAAACAAATATGAGTCATACTCCAGGGTAGTGATTCCCATAAGAAGAAGGTATGGGATGTGGGTTGTCCTCAGGGGACAGTAGGTACTGCATGTAGACATGTTTGGTTGATACAGCTTGGGGGCTGGGGTTGTTCCTAGAATATAGTGACTAGAGGGCAGGAATTCTACAATGCTCAGGAAGATTCCTCACAACTAAAGATTATCTGGCTCAGAACAGCAATAGTACCAAGGTTGGGAAGGCCTGTCCTAGGATTTCACTCACCTTCCCTGGTTAGATTTCTTTTTGTTAAGTGAACAAAATCAAGGTTCTATTAGCAAGAAATCAATAGTCTCTCCCACAGGGGAAAGGAGTCTATTAGATAAGTAGTTCTCGAACTTTAAAAAAACATCAGTGTTACCTGGAGGGCTTGTTAAACACAGATTGCTGGACCCCATTCCAAGATATTGTGATTCAGTAGTTCTGGGGTGAAGGCTCAAAAATTTCCATTTCTAACAAGTGTTCAGGTGATGCTTATGCTGTTGGTCCATATACCACACTGTTGAGAACAATTATATTCAATCACACTGGGGGCTGTGATTAAGTATTCATCAAATTGTGGCAATGGGCAACTAACTTAACTTCTCTGGGCATCTGCTTCCTCAACGGTAAAATAAGAAATATACTAAAAGTATAGTCTAACCACAAAACAAGATACACAAATTTTAATAAAAAGTGCTAAAATGTTCAACCTAACCAACTAAGAAATGCTAATTAAAACAACCAGGAGATACTGTCTATATTTTGACTTAGATAGATGCAAACAAAAAAGACTGAATGCTGGAAATCAGGGGAAAACAATTGTAGCCACACCTCACACAAGTTAGCAAACTTCCTGTAGAATGACAGAAGCAAGCAAGACAAACTTATGGGGAAAAAAATCAAACAGGAAATAAAACGAGATATTTACTGGTCCTATGGAAGAATGATAACCAGCCCTGAAACCAGAAAACAACATTATGGCTATTTCATCCTAATGATGTTCATGATGATTATAATAACATACCTTTGCTTATTAACATATTAAAAGATATTAGAAAAACATTTAAATAGTTTGGAGAAAGTGAGTAATCCACATACTTTATAACTGCTCACTCAAGTATAAAGGAGAAATAAGAAAACAATAGATAAGAAAATAGTAAGACCTTACGAGTCAAACAAGATGAAATATAATATGGAACTAAGCCAAAAAGGTAAATTGAAGAAATAAAAACAGTGGTATTAGAGTGCAGTCATCGTAGCTGATATATTTATGTACACATATATAAACCTGCAAAAAGGAAAAATGATTCAATTGTTCACCAGGTAGTCCTGAAAAAAGGTCTGTAATGACTGACTTTGGCCTTGGACTAGCCTTGGCTGGTGATTACTAAAGTCCCCATAGCCCGTGATTCTTAAAGACTTCATCTAATTTGGTGCATCTTACAGTCCCTCAGGAAAGCATTATTATTTCCATTTTACAGATGAAGGCACTGAAGTTCAGAGAAGTAAAGTGACCAGCCCAACCTGTGCTCTTTGTATTATAATTTTGGTGTTGCTCTTGGATGGTGATAATAAACATCATAACGTTAATGACTAACATTTATTGAGTACCAAGTGCTGTGCTCAGCAAACTGCCAGAATCATTCCATTTAATTCTTAATATAATCCTGTTATCTATTCCCATTTGTAGATGATAAAATTAAGAGGATATGTTCAAGGTCACAGAACTCTTAAAACCAGGTCTGCAAGATTCCAAAGACTATACATAAAACCCTTCCTCCTATTTTATTCTTTAATAGGAGGAAATAAAAGGGAATTTAAAAAAATTCAGAGACAGAAACAAATTTCCACTAAAGTTCACTTGATCAGTTGGAAAGAAACATTTTTCACTTTGTTAGGGATTAAGGAACTGGTGGGAAGGCCTTATTTGTCTTGGTATAGCTTTTAATTTCCACCCTCACCTCCTGACCCTAACCCCTGGTTTCAAATAAAATTTTTCATCATCAAATTCACTAATGGATTTGTCTCCAAAGTTTGAAAGAGTGTGAAAAGTGGAATTAAAATAGATTTAAAAGCTGCCTCTCTCAAAAAGTACATTAAAAAGCTAGGAATGTATACATTAGGTAATAGTAGAGGTGAGATAATTATGAGTGAGATAATTACAAGAGTAATACCAATGGCTGGCATATGTTATGTGCATACTGGCTGCCTGGCCCTGTACTATCTACTTTAAAAACATATTGCCATTTAAGCCTCATAACAATCCTCAAAGGCACATCAGTATCTCTTGTTTCACAAATAAGAGAAGAAATAGTTACCTAATAGGATGACTTAGAATGGTCATGTGTACGCAACCACTGTGCTAAATTGTAAAACAAGCAGCTTTGTTGTATGTAAGCTATGAGAGGGAGCAGTATTAGGACTCAAGTTACTAAAGGAAGATCCAGATTGACAAGTTATTTTAAGGGTGAAAAGGCAGGTAAAAAGATTTTGGTAATGGGTGAAGAATTTTAGTAAAAGCAAGACACAGATGTGCCTAAGCCTGGTATTAAAAATGCCATGTGTAAATCATTCACTTGCCAGTAGCAGCTTCCTGGAATGGCAGGGATGTCCATGGTCACCCTTTCCACTGAATAATAGGCTGCAATGGTTTGTGTTTTTTTGTGTTACCTAAAACACAACATTAAACTTCAAGTTCTACTTAATAATGAAGGGTGTCCAAGTAAAATTTGATGTTAAACTTACATAATTAGATCAAAAGCTGCTTTTTCTGAATTTGAAAAAAATATATAGAAGTATATATTACCTATTTGCATTTAGAATTTTACTCTACTCATTTCCACTTAGCCTTAAATTGAGTGCAAAACCTTCAAGGATACACATTTTTTTTTTTTGGACAGGTGCCAATGACACACAGAGGCCCCAAAATATTGGCCAGTCAATATGAAATAGCTTAATATCTGTTGGGAATAAATAAAGTTATCTGACTTTATGTTTTGTTCCTTCTTTCGTTCGTAGAAAAGTTGTTTTCAATGACAAAAAATGGAAGCAGGAATTAATGGAGTTTGAGAGTAGGAATTAATGGAGCTTTTCCAATAATGAACAGAATATCACTGAAAATTATTTTTCTGTGATTATCATTTGTATTTATTTTTAATATTTTAATTTATTTTCTAGTAAGTAAGGCAAAGATGTCTAAAAATGGAATTTTAAGAAAAGATTTATAGTAGTTATTTAATAGGAATAAGTAGCTGCTTTACTTATTTTTATAGAATTATAATGGTTTTTATCTTTTGATCAGACTCATCAGCATAAGCCTCTTTCTATTGTCTTTGAGACCACGACTCAAAATTCACTGTTGGCCTTCGTTTCTGGCATGGTGATTTATGAGTAAACAACCTTTGCAGTGCTAGCTTTGCAACCCCACACTTATAAAATGATTGCACCTGTCACACCATGACGTGAGGTCTTGAGACCATAAGATAAACCAAATCACCCAGTCATCTTTCTAAAAAGGGATGACCCATTTTAATATCTAGCAATATGCACAAGCTCTTCAGCTTTAGGGCAGAAATTGATCACAGAGTTACATGTGTGTGTAAGGAGGCTTACTTCAAATAAGAACCACTGCCAGGGGCAAAATACAATATTTGATGCAATGATTCAGTCATTTACAAAAGGACCTGAGCTCTATTGTGTCACACTCACACCTGTGCTCTGTTTTATAAAGATCCTCAGAATCTTTGAGGCTGGCTTAATAGCCCCATCACAGGCAGGCAAAAGGCCAAGTGCCTAAGCAAGCATCCTATGAAAATCAAAATTGATGGCTGTCACAGAACTTTATTGGTTAACGGAATTGTTCTGAATTTTGATTGTGGTGGTGGTTACGTTGGTGTAAACATTTCTCAAAATTCGCTGAACCATACATTTAAAATGATGTGTTTCATTGTGTGGAAATTATACTTCAATAAAGCTGATTTAAAAAAATGACAGCTGTCCATGTCGACCATGAACACATGCCCCTCTGGCAAAAGCAATAGAAACCATGAAGTCAGCTCTGGGTGCGCACTAATAAAGATTAAATATAGCATTTAAGACTTTGTGCAGTCGTGAACAGAAAGACTTCCTTGTGAGAAACTGGCAGTGGTAATTAAAGATCTTCTGGGAACTTTATCTTACCCTCAAAGAGAAAAATAACCCCTCAACATGAGTCTCTGGAATTTGCCTTTTCCTTTATTAAACCAGTCAGAGAGTACATCCACATATTCAATGGCTTTCCAAAGGTTTTTATGCCCCTATATGCAAAGAACTCATAATTAGAACTGGTAAAGCTCAAGTTCAACATGCATATTAACTATGAAAAGTATGTCTTCTTGTTTCAAGGAAATAAAACATAGTATAGTTCTCTGAGATAGTGAAAATATATCTAAGAAATATAGTTATAAAGGCTAATTTCCTAAATATGTAGTATTGTACCTACTGAGAGGTAACACAGTTCCAGAAATCACCTTTAATGGGTGACCTTGGCAAAGTCATATCATCTCTCTAGATCTATCTCTATTTTTGCTTCTGTAAAATAAGCAGGCTAGACCAGATAAAGCTTTTTAGCACCAAACACCATAAATCATACTTATCCTATGAATTAGAAATGCTATATTTACTAACCGGAAATTCTCTCTTTTTAGTACTTAATACTTTCTTTTGTTATACTAGATTTGGAGAAAGAATGGTGCTGATGAGAGAATGAGAAAAATTTTTAATTATTTAATTGAGACACGGCAGAAATTCTAAAAATGCCAATTTCTTTTCGGCAGACTGGATATGATAGGAGAAATGTTCTATAAGTTGGGGTTGTCATGAAAATATTAGAAGAAAAAGCATGTTATCAATGAAGAAAAATAAAAAGAAACTATGAGTCATCTTCCTACCATTTAAACAAAAGATCTGTAAAAGACTATAGTATCTTTCATCGGAAAAAAATGAACACATCTTTGACTTTTGTGAAAATAACTTTATGTTTTAGAAATTATGACATTATAGAATGTTGGATTTACAAGGGAATATGTATGGTTATCAATGCCAGCTTCCTATTCAGTCTGATGGTGTCTCATATTGTGACATAAAATACAAAAATAATAAACCTACCTTGATTATTTTACTATTGTAAAGGAAAGGCACAAAAACAACTTCACACAGCTGTTGTTCTGCACATTTAAGTCAAGCTGTGATTAATATTTTGGAGATAAATATTCAGACACAGCAGCTGGGGCTTTCTCTTATCACATAATGGCTAAATTTTATCCAAGGTTGCATTTATTCATTTACTTTAACTTGTCGGCATCAGAGAATCTTTCTCAATTTCAAACCGGAGCATACTTCTCATTCTAAAAAGAGCTGATAGAATAATGAATTTGCCCAGGAAATCTAAACCCCTTAGAGTCTGGTAGAAGAAAAACAAATGATTGAAGTCCAGAGTATCAAAAAAACTATCTAACACTTGGACTTAATGTGCAAAGATGGTGGCACATTTTTTCAACATCATCTGAGGGCAAAAGCCATCCAAAGATTATCTACAGGAATCTATTCAATTCAATGCATTGTTTACTATTGATTAAAGGTCTCAAACTTTGTGAACCTATTGGTTTTTTTTGGTCAACCTAGTGCTTTTTTTTCTGATAGCAGTGGAAAATATATTTCATTTTTTTTTTTTTTGCTAAAACTGATAACTCCAAAATGTATGGACTTTTGTATATTTACCAGTAGTTTTTTCTTATAACTAAGTTATCTTAACCTAATTTTACTTTGTTGATGGTCTATATACATCTAACTTCTCAAATACTCTGAATTGACTGTAACATTTTACTCTGACTCATTAACTATGAGTTAAGTGAAATAAAAGATTTCACATGTCCATTTTATAGTTGCCTGACAATTATAATTTTACCTTTTGAAAATTATATTTTAATGAAAGGACAAAATGTCAAATAGAAACTGTTAATTGCTGTACTTTTTTTAATAAAAAAGATTAAAATGAAAGAGTTGAGCCATGTAAGTGAAGGTTATATAAATCTTGGATGTTTGAGAAAAAAAAACTTACAAAGAAATGTCTTAAAAGTGGGTTCAAGCCCCATAAAAAAGGTTGCAGTGCTGTGTATGCAGTTCCCTCCACTTGGAAAAAAAACTTTACTTGCACATGCTTAGCTCTTACTCATCTCTTAAAAAATAGTCATATTACTATTTTGTTTGCAAGACTACCAATAGTTCCCCCAAATAGAAATTTTCTTCAAATCATTTGGGTCATCCTTCTTTAAAGCATCTACTATTTTGTACTGTAATTCATCTGTTTCAGTATCATTACTGACTCATTCTCAGCTTTATGCCCACTGAGTTCCTTTAAATGCAGGCCTGGCATTTACTGACACATGGTGACATAAGATGAACATTGAAAGATGCATAATTGCTCCTTCACTTATAGATTCTTAGCTGGTTGCATCCCAATGGAGCTTCATAATGGATAGTTTAAGATAGACCCTTGTCTGTCTGTCTGCCACACTGCCTTGTCCCCCAGCTGCAACCTGTATGAACAGTTGAGAGACTTTATTGTGTGGTCAAAGAGGACACATCCCAAGTTCTTGCATTCACAATCTTCAGTCTTTAACCTCTGTACCCTTCAAAGTCCACTGGCAGGTTAACTTGAGCTTTGTGGTGATTCTAGAGTTCTGTGCTGCCCCCTGTTTCCCACTGCTCAAGATCTAGTACTAGTCATAACTCTGCAGTACAGTGAACTTTTGAATCATCAATATGCATTTGCCAGGTTTGAAACATTCTTAGGCACACAGTCAGTCCAAAGGGGATGCACTTGAACACTCTTTAATGCATATCACCCTTCGCAAATGTTGTTCCAGTTTACTCTTCCACCAGCACTTCCTCCTACACTCATTGAAATTCAGTACTATAAATCTTTTACAATGTTTAATACTAAAATACAAGAAAGAACTATCATCCCAGTAATATAAATGTTGCTACAGGTTGTGCATATGATTGTGCCCTAGAGCTTAAATCCTAACAGGATCCAGGTAGGAGATGAGGGAGGCCAAGGGGAGTCTATAAACTTGCCTGTTGGAAACAATAGGCCTAGGAAGACCTTTTCTCATGGAAGGATAAGCAACTCATGGAAATAAAAGAACAAGGGGACTGTGAAAGGATGAAACATTTAAAGAAGAAAGAACATGATACTCAAAATGAAGAGAAAAATATATTTAAAACATTACTGATAGAAACCAGAAAAAATAGTTGTTTAATGTGTTAATATATTTTTCAAAAACAAACAATCTCAGAAACAGAAAAAGAAAAATGAAACCAAGATGAAAGTGGATGATTTGAATATTAGATGGGTGAATTGTTAAAAATGGAAGGAAAAAGAAAAATGTAATCATAGGATGAAAAGCCGCATTGAAATAGGAAGGAGCCCAATGGATATTACCTGAGATATACCTTTTCTATTGAAAATGGTGTTATGTTGTTTATCATTCATTTATTCTAACAAATAATTCCGGGCACCTACTTTGCATGTTAACATTTGAGAATAAATACTGAGAATCCAGTCTGTAAAGAACTTACCTGGAGGGAGGCCAAGTGGAAACACTATAACAGGCTGAGTTCTCAAACTGAGGCTGGGCATAGGGCTGTAGGAGCACAGTGAAGGAAGGATTATCTAACTACACACAGAGTGAGGAAAGTCTGCACAGAGGATGCAACCTATAATTCAGAATTTAGAGAATGAGGCAGATTTGGCCAGACTCTGGAGGGGTGGGAAGAATTCCAGGGAAAAGAAACAGCACAGGCAAAGTTCTCAAATCCATCTCCATCTAGACTGAATCACCCTTTGTATATGGGTCCCTAACATTGTGAGGGATCATATTTGCTTCTTAAATAACGTTTTCTAGAGAAACACACAAGTTATGAGCATGCATACCTATATGTTAACATTATGATGATTTCGGCTGTTAAAAAAGATTGTATCACTAGAGAATGTGAGAGTTATTTTTTTTTCCCACGGGCCAGCTATATTTTGCATGGCAAATAATCACAAGTTTTTTTTAGCCTATGAAAACATTACAAGAAAACTAAAATTAGTATTTTTAAACATATGGTAAAACAAAGTAAAAGGACAGTTCTCAATATTTGTTACTTTTTCTCTAAAGTTCTCAGAGTCTAAACTGAGTTAATCGCTCACTGATAGCTCAAATGTTGAAAACACAGATGTTCTATTTCTTTAAATAACTTCTTTTCCTACAGAATGGCCATGTCCTGTGAGATACAAGTCATCCAAGTATAATATGGATCACATATGGAACTAATCACATTCTCTTTTTGAAACCACATGACAAAACTCTGTCACTGCACAAAATACAATCTTCTACCCCGATTTTCTCTTCTTTATGCAGCAAATATTCGGTTTAACAACACAAAATAACTCTGATGTTCTGAGAATTTCGTGACATTTTGTTTTCCATTATGTTAGATAGGAATGAAAAAGGATCAAACATGATAATAGCATTAGAAAATCTTGGCCTCTCAGATTAGGTAAGAATCATTATTGGTAAAATCCCTGAAACAATCATTTTATCTATAAATATAGTTAGACACTGAGTTCCGTGGTAAATTTGCAAAGAGAGCAGGTTGAAATGGGCATTCATTTTCTGCTTCATCCTGCGAATCCCCAGTTCAAGGCTCTGAATGAAATGTTCCAAAGTCACTATCCTGTTTCCCATGGATAAATGTAGCAGGAATAAATAGCACAGTTCTGATAATTATTGTGGGAAAGAAAGAATACTGTATATGGAGCAGGAAGACAAATTCCAGATATTTGAATCTAAGAACATTCTAAAACATTACTTAAATTTAACAGATTTCAGTTTTCTTGGGTGAAAAATGGGACTACTGATAAGAGTATACCATGCAAAATGGAAAGTGAGAATATACATGGGGCTACTCTTATAAACAACAAAATATTGTCATCCTGTATTTATGATTATATGGGATAAGAAATTACAAAGAATTGCTTTTGTGACTTTGACAATTAGCATACAATTAAAGGTGGCTCAAGAAAAAGCATAAACTGTTTTTTTAGATGCAAATATTATTTAGATAAGTACTACTTTTCAAAGTGTTTAGATACAACTAGTTATCGGTTATTTTACAGGCATACACATGCATGCACATGTGCTCAAACATACACACAAACTGTCAATTGTCTTTCTTCTTTCTAAACTGTCAATGTCCTATTTCACTCCCAGGATAGGACTGCTCTACCACTCAAGAGCTATGTGGCTCCAGGGTTTCAGTCACCCATTGTTGCTGGAAATAATAACATTTGCCAGGCATTATATCTGTTTAATGTGCTTATTATATAAGTTCCATATGTTCCACGCAGTTTGAAAATTTCTGAGATAGGAAAGAGACAGTTACTTATTAAAAGCTGTTAAAATGATAATCTTGAAATTGTTTAGCTCAACAAATAACTTGATAATGTTAAAATATACAGAGTTTTTGCACTTACTCTAAACTTTTAAATATTGTCTCCTGTGCCTACTGCTAAAAATACAAATACTAAAAAATGAAATTTACTACTTTCAAGAAATTATTAAATTTTCATTTTAAAAGTCTTTGAAAGTCTACTCAGCAATCTGAAAACACACTCAGAGACCAGTAATAATTGCATCTCATGTATGATAATATTCATATGTGAATGAAGAGATATGATTGACAGATCAAAATATAAATATGGAAATGTGAAATGTGACATGGGCTAGGGGAGGGGAATTAGAGAGGGCTGTTATTGCAGAAAGCAAGAAAGAAGGCAAAAAATACTGCATAAATTTCCTGAAAATGAAATGATGGCATTTGAGGAACAAAATAAATATAACTCATAATTTCAAAATGTAGGGTATATAGGCTTTAAAATTAAATTTAGTTATAAAATTTCATCATATTTGATGACTAAGTATTTATGTACAGTTGTCTGGAGTAACAAATAAATATAATGCTCTTTAATTCGTATTTTAAAAACTACATGGCATTTTCTGAAGTTCTTAAGAATAAAATGTGCATGTGTTTGTATGTGTGCCATGTGTTGGGGGAGGAGGCTGCAGAGGAGATAGGGTCTATCTATGTGCTTTCAAAATGATATAGTTTAACACTTTCTTATATAATATTGGAGCTTCTAAAGCTTAAAACAAATCTATAAATACTAATAACAACTAAAACAGAAAATAGCTGTGTAATGATTAAACAACAGAAGTAATTGCTATATTTAAATAAACATAAAAAAATTGGATTTTACAAGACCTCATTAGCTCTCATTATTATATTTAATACTTGTAAGAAATATTAGTAAAGCTTATTGTTGTTTCTAAATGAAGTCCAAAAGATGTAAAGTGTTTTACAGATCACTAGTTTCATGGTGACGATGTGCCCATGGTGACATGGCCATGTTGAGAAGATGTTAGAGACTTGAGTTCTTGCTCTGCCATCTACTGTGACTATAGGCAAGTTACATAGGTTTTGTGTTTGTAATACGGCCATAGTCTTAATATTCACCTCATGATGTTGTTTGAGAATCAAATGATCTAACATTGGTACTCATAAATCATTCAACATGACAAATTGGAAATGCTCAACATATTTTAGCATTCTTAATGAAAACTAAGTTACATTACAGAATTTGTACTTTTTTTAACATTTTGACTAAATTTTTAAAGTTTTATTGAGATAATTGACATATATAACATTGTGTAAATGTAGATATGCAACATGATTATTTGGTTATTATGAAATGATAACCACAAAAAGGTTAGTTTACATTTGCATCATCTCACATAATTACCCTTCTTTGTGTGTGTGATAAGAACATTTAAGATCTGCTCTCTTAGTATTGTACAATTTTTTTTACTGTTAAAGGCTGATTAATAATCTTTATTTAATTATTTGCCAACAAGTAATTTTCTTAAAATTGGAGAGATATAAAGGATTTATCATTTATCTATAAATAGGTATTTATCATACTTAGAAAACATCTCAAGGTTTAAGAAAATTATATTTTATGACTCATCTCTATGATCATTTTTAAGTTTCTCAGATGTCATTGAAAATGGTTTTGTGGACATTTATCAATATATCAAACTAAAAATAAACCTGAGAGTGATTTAGGACTTTGAAAATAAAATAGATGAGGATTGAAATCAAAATAACATCCTATCTCTGTTTAACAATACCTGAAGTAAACAAAATTAACCTAGTTTCTTGCTCCAAAAAATTCTTGCTCCTGGAATCTATGACTGTATACCAACCTAAGGAGCGTATTTATCAAGACTAAATATTTGCTTATTATGACTCATTTCAAGATGCTCATTTTCCTCTTCACACCAACTAAAAACTGAACTCTGCTCAATTTTAATCATTTCTGTAACTTGCAAGGTCTGTCTTAAAATTATTCAGCCCAGTCCCTAACACTGGTTAAATACTCTACCCTAATTTTTCTATTCTGAGACATTATTAACTCAAAGTGATACACTTTCTTGCTGCAGTAAGTCCAATAAACTTAGTTTTACTTCATCAGCAAAATTTTTAGTAGACTTTTAGATAGTTGTCATCAATTTTTAAGACATTATTTATGATATTTAGAGAGAAGATTTGAATATCTTATACCCTCATGATGGTAAAAGAAAAAGTGTTCTTTTTTGGTATACAGATAAATCTGATTATGTGCAGAAGAAACTAAACAAACTATCATGCTTTGAGCTAGGAATTGTGTGCCATTCAAAGCAATTCAGTGGATTGTTCTCTGTTGCATGCAAGTCAGGAGACAGATATCTAATTATACATCAGGAAGAAATGGATACCACTAAAACTGGCCCCACTCTTCTGAAACTGCAACAAGGAGAAAATCCAATTATTTTATATTCTACAATATACTGACAATAAATTATGTTACAGGTGGGTCTCTATAGAAAATCTGTTAATAAAGTGGATTGGCATTTCTATTCTATTATGTACTCCTTTGCTCTTGAACATTTACTTCTCTGAAATAGCATTTGGCTCCCTAACAAGAATATAGAGAAAAACCTTAAACTATCTTGGCTTCCAAAATTAAGAAATTGAAATAGTACTGACAATCTTACTGTGGTTTGAGAAGATTGGAAAGAGAATTGCAATGATGATAAGAAAAGAGTAAATTGTTCACTTTCTAGATAGGGTTCTTACTTTTGCAGACCAGTGGATAATCACTCTGGATGAGAGTTCTGGAAAAGTATTTTAGAGGAGTGATTGAAACAAATGGAATCTCCTGGCTGGAGAGGCAGAGTTCCTCCAAATGTAATCTTGTTACTTTCTCACCAAGAGAATAAATCCTCATGAGCACTGGGTGTAGGTGCAGTGGGAAAGGGAGATCAGGGAGAGGAGAGTAACACTATGCTGTGCTTCAGTGTGTCCGAGATATAACTGCTTCACCTTAAAAACAGAATAAAATTTTTGCGGCTTTATCTTCCTCATATAAAACTACTTCCTCAGATTATATATCTGCTGTTGTATAAAATAACCAATAATAGACAAATTCAGGACATTCCACTTCTCAAACTCGATGTCAGGAGATTACCTACATGAATTTCTGAGTTTTGTATTGCTAAATCATTCTAAAGCACTTATTAAATGACTATTATAATACCGGTATTACTACCATCCTTAAAATGATGGTTTTTAATATTCCAGTAGAAAAGGTATGTTTCAATAAGATGATACTCATATCATTTTATTTTGTTTACCTTTGGGATACTTCTATAGCAAAAGCCTTGTCTTTATTAAACTGTAAATCAAAAGTCATTTGTTTTTTTTTGTTGTTGTTCATACAAGTGTAATTATATTTTATCAATTTGGGTTGAAAGTATCAAATATTTGGATTTCTAAGGATTGGTCAGATATCACTTATATGTGGGATACATATCTAAAAGCAACAAATGAACAGGACAAACAAACAGAGACTCAAGGACATAGACAATGGACTAGTGGTTACCAAAGGGAAGGGGGCCGGAGAGGAGGAGAGAGGCAGATAGGGTAAAGGGAGTCAAATATAGGGGAGAAGGGGGAGTGTGAAGTGGATAAAGGGGATCAAATATTTGGTAGCTGAAGGAAACTGAACTTTGGGTGGTAATCACACAATAGAATATATAGATGTCAAATTATAATGTATTCCTAAAAATTATATAATTGTATTAAACAATGTTACCCCAATAAACTTAGTTAAGTAAAGGAAAAAATAGAGATCAGAACTTTTACTTGGTGGGGATTAGTAATTCCAGCTTCCTCACCACTCACTCTGTGGCCATCCTCCTAGCCTTTGATGACAATGCTAATTTATCATAAACCCATTCCTCATAATGAACCATCTGTCTAGATTTCCTCATCAGTAGTTGTTAAAATTAGGCAAGGATTTGTTGGTTAGTTATTTTTATTCACAACCACATTAATGTGCCCTAAAGTAATCAGCTTGTATTATGTGGCCTTTCATGCAGGGTGCACAGATTTGCAGCTTGTTTGGTTTAGCTAGGCTCATGCTTGTGAGGCAGCTGTTAGGCATTTAGTTAATAAAATCCTCTTCCCTCAGGGAAACTGTGTTTTGCCCATCACAGGGAGACACATGTACCCTACAGTTCAACACTGAAAGCATTTTAAATCATTCTTCTTTTTTATTTTTTTATGTTTTTAATTTTTATAAAGCCAGCTCCAGAATTTTGGTACACAGGTTCTCTAAAACTAGCTAACTGCTTCAAGCACGACAAAACTTGGCCACTGTGCTTAATTTTCTTGAAGGGAGTGGGTTAACATATATTCTATTTTTGAGATAAATCACATTGACTTCAAGTGTTAGTAAGTAAATCTTTGAATGTATTTAAACTATTCAGCTTCTAACCCATCTTTTGTTTAGTGCTTCTATGTCACCTTTTTTCTTTGGGGGTGGGGAGCGAAGTCTTATCTGTCCTTTTCAAATACTGAAGAAATGAAAATATGAGATTAAACCTTTTCTCATTTGATTGTGTTTCTTCCAAAAGATCATATCAATGAAAACTCATTCAAATACCTCATTAAAATTCAGTCCCTAGATGAGCAAATTTAATTGGCATGAAGTCAAGATACATAATTATTTAAATTATGAACATTTCTGGAAACAGTAAGTTATGATGAAAGGCATCTATTTACATTGTCTCATTCCATTATGTTGGAAGTTACAATAAAAATCAATATTGTGGATTACTGCTAAAAAGAAAATAAATTTAAAAGTATGAATACATAGCATTTTTAAAATAAAAGTTTTATTTAAAATATCTTAAATGCACGTTGGTTCATTTGTATTGAAAAGAAGCTTTATTGCCTAAAAGATAGTCATTCTTTCTGAAGAGTTCAGATTAAATTAATAATATTGTGACAAATTGCTCTGATGTTTATCACAATCAGCTTTTGACATTTAAAAAATGGTAAAAAGAAAAAATCAAGAAAAAATATGTTGAAATAGTATGTATGCACATTCCACAACTTGGAAAGAAGTGTGAGACTTGGTTAATGTGTCACCAAAACCATTAAATAGAAAGTCAGAGTGTAAAAATTACTTTAAAAATTAGTAAAATATAATTTTTTAAAAAATTGCATGTTTTTAAATAACCTTCAGTTCTCTGTCAATTCATCCATATGGTATATTTTTCTTACTACCCAGGGACATTGGGTGGTATGCCTTGACAGTACTGTGGTTATCTGAGAATAAGATAAATACTTTCAGTATCTCAGAAAAAGGGTTTATAGTTCATTAAAATTCATACTCTGCTTTCATTTGCCAAAAGACACCTTGGGTTGAGGTAGTTTTCTTATTTTAAAAATGGTATTATTATTACTGCAGATATTTGCTAGATACAACAATGTGAACTGAATTGTAAGCATAAAACATCTCATGGCATTGTATAACTTTAGAAACACTATCATGCTTTTTTTAAATGTAAATGTATCTCTCAATTTTATTCTTTTATGTTCTTGTTTTAACTATTAATTTTCCATTACCAGATAAAATTAATAAATTAGAGTTTCTAAATACTGTCTGTATTAATATTTTTATTAGTGGTTACAGCAATATAAAGTAACTACTTCATTCAAGAAACATAAAGTTACCCCTCCCCTCAAAAAAAGAGAAAAAATGAAAACATGAAAAACAACAAAAGTAGTACATGTCCTTTAAACACAAACAACAAAGGGGCCGATTGAATACAAATTTTGAAGATACACTATCAAGGGTTGTTCGAAGTTGGGACTTATTTAGAAAGTAGGCATAAAGCAAAGATACTGTTCACATCCCATACCTTTTATGAAACAAACTCATGGCAAACAGGAAAGTTGGAAAATTTTTGTCCACAGTGTATGAGTTGCACTATGCATATCAAGACTTGACTCAGAAATTATGTTTTCCTGTTGAGATCAGCATGGCTCTGACTCTTATTAAATTGGCCACTGGCAGCTTAAGAGCTAAACTAGTTCCATAAAATTCTAGCTTAAAACAAGAAAAGAAGACCATTAACAATCAGGTATACATTAAATTGTTTTAATACATAGATTTCAATCTTCTTACTTTAATATCAGAAATGATTTTTTTCTAAATATTCATGAATATTGAAGTTATGTTAGGCCACATCAAAAGGTTAATGTTTATCAAAAGATAATAACTCTATATAGGTCATGTTATACTACAAGAAGGAAACAAAACTTGAAATTTATAATAAAAAATAAAGAAAATTACAATATTGGGAACTAATAAAATTTTCCTGGATAGATGTTATCAACTTAAGTAAGAATATTGTTTACACATTTTTGTAGTTTTTGGATCTTATGTCTCATTTTATTTTTGTTAGTTCTGATCTCCCATATTATTTAGTTGCTTTTCCATTAGATTGATTTTATACTTGGCTGCTTATGATGCATATTTGTAACTGTGCATTTATATTTAAAATCTGATCTTTACATAAATATTTATTATAGACTTTAGAGAATAGAATAAGTAACAGAACAACAAAAAAGACATATATTCCTATACCCAAAAGTAACTATTTTAACCAATGATAATGTGCTTGCATATAGTCAGTTCTATGTATATCCTTTGACATAAATTTTTCCATTGAAGCATGTATACTGCTTTGTAATCTTACTTTTAATTTTAATACTCTAATGCTAGTCTTTTCAAGTAATTAAATATTCTCTTCAAAAATTTTTTATTAATTCATAAGAAATATTGTAAAGGTCTACAACAATTTTTCTGCCCAGTTCCTTAATGTTTGATATGTGGATATTGAAAGAAGCTATTATTATTGTGGTTATTATTTTGGTTCTTTTATTCAAGAACACAGCAAGTGGAATCAGTGACTTTTTCAGTGGAGTTTATAATTCTAAAATTGCCATCCTTGATATTTCAGAAAATTGTAGATGGTTTGCCTGAGTGATATACTTTTATTCTTTAATTTGGAAAATGGATGTGAAACATTCATAACTGTCATTTTGACAATAATGTCAATAGTTTTAGTGATCAGTATATCTGATATGAAAAGTGAAATAATGACAAAGGGGATTACATGGTCTGTGGTTTTAAAAAACTATTCATTTCCTTTGACATTGTTCCTCTCTTCCTTTTTATTCCAATATCATATTACAATTCTACAATATATTTATCTTTTGTTGGCTATAGTGTGCAGTGAGTCATTTTATCTTCTTTTCATTTTTAATCATTTTAGTTGAATTGGCAGTTTGAAATGAATTCTTAACATGAAGATCCTGTGATATTAATCAATGTCTTTATCTATAGGCTCAGCCTTTGTTATTTATTAGCTCTGAGGTTATTTCAAATGCTTGCCCTAGATCCCAACATCTAAGAGAAGATATTCAAATCCTTCCTACTCCTATTAAATAAAGACAGCTTTAATTCAAAATCTCTTCACTTGCTATCAGATGGTTTCATAATGCATTAAATAGTATCAGAAATATAGTCTTCTCTAATAACATTCATTTGAATAGTTGCCCCTCATATCTTGTCTTTGACAATTCTATTATAAAATTGCTGAGAGATTTAGAGAATGTTGACAAATGTCAGAATTTAGTCCTCATTTATTCATTAATCAACAAGCATGTATTATGTATCAGCAACCAAGCTTGGCACTAGGAGTTCAAAGATGTAATATACAGTCATGTGCCACTTAAAGACAGTGATATAGTCTGAGCAATGAGTCATTAGGTGATTTTTTTTCACTGTGTGAACATCATAGAGTGCACTTACATAAATCTAGATGGCATATCTTACTTATACACTTAGACAATGTGGTACAGACTGTTGTTCCTAGGCTATAAACCTGTAGAGCTTATTACTGTACTAAATATTATAGGCATATAACACAATGCTAAGTATTTACATATCTAAACATATTTAATCATAGAGAAGGTACAGTAAAAATACACCTGTATAGGGCGCTTACTGTGAATGGAACTTGTATGACTACAAGTTGCTTTGGATAAGTCAGTGAATGAGTGGTGAGTGACTGTGAAGGCCTACGATGTTACTATACACTGCTGCAGACTTTATAAAACTGTACATCTGGGCTACACTAAGCTATAAAACATTTTTTCTTTCTCAATAATAAATTAACCTTAGGTCACTGTAACTTTACAACGTTAGGAGATAGCCATCACGCATGACTTTGTTTTTGACTGAATCAGCATTATATGGTGCATGACGGTACGTGTTGCCTGGCATTAAGGGGTCTGGCATTCCAGCTGTAGACACAGACAATGACAATTATAATGCACTTTGAAATTGTTTTATAATTTCCTGGTGGCTGGAATTGGTTATCCAGGACTTCCTTCTCTATTGAATAGCTGTGTAAAGCGCCTGCCAGTGGTCAAATAAAAGAAATAGAAATTATAACTATACATAATCCATAGGGTTGGTGTAAGAATTAAATGACATTCTTATATAAAGAGTTTATCACAAATTCTGGCACACAGTAAATATTCCATAAGTTAGTAAAAAAATAATACTTTATTTATGAGAGAATAAAATATATAGCCTTGTGAAACACTGGACTTTGAGGGGCTTACATTGCCTCTTGATATGGAGAAGGCTTTTCAGAGAAGGAAATAACTGAGCTGTGACTATAGGGATAAGTAGGAATTTATTTTAGAGAACAGGAGGCCTTTGACCCAGAAGGTACAGCTACAACAAAAGTATAAAGAGGTAAAAGTGTATGGCACGATCATCTGTAAATTATCCAAAAACAGGAAGCGATAGGGTTGGCAATTTTTCAACCTTTATTTTATTTTATTATTAGTTTCAAGTACACAGTACATTGATTAAACATTTATATAGTTTATGAAACGATTACCCCTAATTGCTCTTTCTCTCCTCTGGCTCTCCACCTATTATGTTACTGCTAACTGCATTCCCTATGCTGTGCTCCCCATCTCTATGACCATCTATCAATTACTAATTTGTACTTCTTTAACCCATTCTCCCCTTTCTCCCAGCACCCCACAACCTTCCCCTCTGGCTGTTACCAGATTGCCTTCTATATTTGTGAGTCTGTTTTTGATGAGTTTATTCTTTTTGTTCCTTAGATTCCAATATAAGTGAAATCATATGGTATTTATCTTTGTCTGATTTATTTCACTCAGCATTAATAATCTCCAGGTCCACCCATGTCATTGCAATCATAGGATTTCATTTTTTTAATAGTTGAGTAATATTCCATTGCATATATAAACCATGACTTCTTCATCTAATCATGTTGATTGCTATTTAGGTTGCTTCCATATCATGGTTATTGTGAATAGTGCTGCCATGAACATAGGGATGCATAGATTTTTAAAAATTGTTCTTTTGGTCTTCTTTGGATAAATACCCAGAAGTAAATTGCTGGATCAAAAAGTAGATCCATTTTATCTCATCGTATATTCTTGTCTCCTTTCTCATATATTAAATGAGCATATAGACATGGGTTTATTTCTAGGCTCTCTGTTTCATTGATCAATGTATCTATTTTTATTACTGTAGCCTTATAGTATAGTTTGATACCAAGTAGTGTAATATCTCCAACTTTGTTATTCTTTCTCAAGATTGCCATGGCTATTCAAGATCTTTTATGGTTCTATATAAATTTTAGAATTATTCGTTCTAGTTCTATGAAAAATGCCATTGGTATTTTCATAGAAATTTCATTGAATCTATAGATTGGTTTGATAGTATGGTCATTTTAATGATGATGATTCTTCCTACCCACGCACATGGTATATGCTTCCATTTATTTATATCTTCTTCAATTTCCTTTTTCAATGACATAATTTTCTGAGAACAGATCTTTTATCTCCTTGGTTAATTCAATTCATAGGTATTTTATTGTTTTTGATGCAATTCAAAATGGTATTGTTTTCTTAATTTCTTTCTGAAAGTTCATCATTGGTGTATAAATTGCCACTGACTTCTAAATATTAATTTCATTTCTTGCTACTTTATTGAATTCATTGATCAGTTCTAATAGTTTTTTTCTTTATTTGTATGTGTGAACTCTTTAGGATTCTCTCTATATAGTATTATGTCATCAGCAAATAATGAGAGTTTAACTTATTCCTTTCTAATTTGGATACCTTTTATTTCCCTTTCTTGTCTAATTGCTGTAGCTAGGACTTCCAATGCAATGAAGTGGTGAAAGTGGGCATCCTTGTCTTGTTCCTGATCTTAAGAAAGGGGTTGGCAATTTTTTATGTAAAGTGTAAGAGATTAAATATTTTAGTCTTTGGGAGTCAGACAGTTTTTGTCACAACTTCTCAACTCTGCTGTGGTAATGGGACAACAGCCATAAAAAATATGTAAACAAGTGAGGGTGGCTGTGTCCCAATAAAATTTTATTTATAAAAACAAATTGAATTTCAAATAATATCATTTGTCATAAAATATTATTGTAGTATTACTAGTATTTTGATATTTTCAACAATTTAAAAATATAAAATCTTTTTTTGTTGTTGTTTGCTAATGGGCAATACGAGAATAGGCTGTGAGTTGGTTTAGATTGCAGACCATAGTTTGTCAATCTCTAGTCTATAAACTGAAATATTATGCAGTATTTAAAACATTGCATTTATTTAGAAGAATACTTAATAGTACACCCAGGGGCACCGGCTTAATAATCCTAAGCATAAAGAAATGAATGAAGACAAGAATACTTCAAAAAGTCAACAGGAGCTTATTCTGTATTAAAGATTGTATTTTACTACAGTGGTTATACATTTTTGTTCTTTCCAAATTCTAGGCTGAACATAAATTAATTTTTAAATTAAAAATATAGTTCATATTTTAATATGTACTCAATGTTATTAATTGATATGTTTCAATGAGTTTTCAATATATGTTCATTCAAAATAAAATTCAAATATTCAAAATCAAAATAAAATCTATATCCCCAACAATTATTTTTTTTACAATTGCTTTTATAATTTTAACCTGCATAGAGTAAAAAGTTATTTCATCAAAGATGAGTTTAGCAAGTTAACATATATAAAATTTGTGTTGTTAGAATTTTCATAACTTTCTAGTTATAAGCACAGTTATTCTGTGGGAAAAAAAAAAAACAAAACATAAAATAGTAATAATCCGTCCTGTACAATACTGACATTTGCTCATGAGGGTGGAGTAAACTCTGTCTGATAAATGGGATCCCAAAGAAAATACAAGGCGAAAGCATCAGGCTTTTAAGTGAGCATAAAGTTTTGGAAGTAATTATTTTGGTTATCCTATCTTAAAATCTCCAAAATAGACAAATAAAAAACTCCTTAGGAATAAAAGTATTCAAAATGAAACATGGTACTTCCTAAGAAACATAATCAATTTCAGGATCAATTCATTCATAAATGTTTATTAAACCTTAACTATATTCTAGACATAGATATACTCACTGAAGATAACATTGAGATTAAGTTGCCATATTTAATGGGGAAGCATTCCCTTTAAACCAAGAATGAGACTAGTATCCCCACTACAACCATTTGTTGTCAACATGAACATCCCAGTTGGTGCAATAACAATGTAAACAATTATTTCAAAAGCCCAAAATTTGTAAATGTCATTGCTTCTCAAAATACTCCAGAAAAGCATAAGAATATATGAATTATAAAAACTAATAGAAATATTTTGCAATGTAGTTAGATTCATGATCAATACACAATCAATTCTATTTCTATATAACAACAATAAATAGTTGAAAATAAAATTAGAAAAGAAAGATAGCATTACCTATCAATAAAGCTATAATAAAACGGCACAGAATCTTTTTTAGAGGAAACAGTACTGAAAGATATCAAAGAAGAACTAAATAAAAGAAGGGCAATGTATGTCATAACATTATTTTCTTCAAAGTTAAAATATAAATTTAATTCAATTTTAATCTAAATCTCAAAAAGTATTTTGTGGTGTTTGAGAGGATGGTAAAATTTGTATGAAGAAAACAGTCAATAGCCAAGACAATTTTGAAGATGAACAAAAATTGTTATAAAGTTACAGTAATTTAGAGTATGTGGTATTGATATTAGTATAAAATATATAGTTGTGGAACAGAATGGAGAGATCAGAAATACTACCTATATTGATTAGTGTTTTAAAAACTATTCAATAATTCACCTAGGAAAACATTGTTAGACTAGTACATGACACAATATACAAATATAAAATTTCTCTACTAGCATTTTATGCTAGTAGATATATAATTTTCTATGGTACAAAATGTAAAAAAAAAATTATTTTGGCTCTGACAGATGGTCCTGAGTTTTGGCCCATGAGAAAGAATAGATTGTTACTAAAAGTCAGTCTGATTGCATTGCTTATTATTCAATCCCAAGATTATGGATACTCTGTGACTCCAGGAACTCTTAGCCTTTGATATCATATGCTCTTTTAGTAAAGAACACCTGAAGCTCTCTACTAAACTATACAAGAACACGTAAGTGAGATTCACTGAAGATGCTCTAATGGTCTCTCATTTCTTAACTCAACTATCATAGAATCAGCTCAAAGTCCTTGGGTCCAGTAGTTTCTCCTTCCAGTAAAACATTGGTTATCTAACCCCACTCCTTCAAAAAAAACCTCCAAGACAAAAAACACCCATACCAAAAACAAAACAAAAACCTACCTCCCCCTTACCTCATTTAGCTTTGAGTGATTAATTATGCAACTACTGTTGAGAGGAATTGTTATTCTCTTTAAGATCACGTGAGACTCTTCAGAGTCAGATTTATATCACAATACTATCTGACTCTAGTGCACCGAGCTCTCCATATAGCCAATAATATGATCCTAAGGATATGCTTGCCTTTCTAGAATAAATATTATATATTTTATTACCATTGTGGGCTACATGAATGTAGGCATTTGCCAATACTTATTGAACTGCACCTGTAAGATCCATTTAAATTATCCTATGAAAATTATATCTCAATAAAATGTCCTCAAGAAAAAAATAATAAAGTGGTATGATGACAGGGAGAGCTTGGTTAAAGTTTGGGAACTGTTTTTTTTTTTTTTTTCAGTATCTCTTGGAGACTGCAAAATATACACAAATATTAATGTCTGATGAATGCTTCAAAAAGACTTGCAATTAGTTTTGTTAATATACACAGTATGATACTGGCATAAGGAGAAGTGATGGACAGAAATTAATCCTTGTATTTATAGCCAATTGATTTTTTGGCAGTGATGCTAAGACAACTCAGTGTGACAAAGGATAGTCTTTTCAACAAATTATGCTAGGAAAATTGGATATCCATATGCAAAACATAAATTTCAACCCTTACTTCATGCCACACTCACAAAAAAACTAACTCAAAATTTATTATAGACCTAAATGTAAGAGAGAAACTATAAAACACATGAGGAAAAATGTAGGAGAAAATTTTTAGGTAGGAAAAGATTTTAACTAGGCAAAGATTTCTTAGATATGACACCAGAAGCACAATTTATTAAAAGAATTATAATTTTGACTTGATCAAAATATAAAACATTTATTCTTTAAAAGACCATATTAAGACAATGAAAAGCTAAGCCACAGAAGGGGATAAAATATGCAAAAATTATATTTCATAAAGGACTTGTTTCCAGAATATGTAAATACCTTTGACAACTCAATTATAAAAAGACAACCCAATTTCAAAATTAGGCAAAAGATCTGAATATCAAAAGAAGATATACAAAATGCTAATTAATAAACACATGAAGAATGGTCAACATCATTAGTTCATAACTAGGGAAATGCAAATTAAAACTACAAGGAGATATGATTTTCCAACCAATACAACAGCTATAATAAAAAAAACAGACAGTGACAAGTGTTGGAAAGATTATAGAGACATTTAGAATCTTCCTGTGTAGCTAGGGAAATGTAAAATGATATAGTCATTTTATAAAACAATTTGGCAGGTTAAGAAGTTAAAGTTGTCAGATGATCTGGGAGTTTCATTCCGAGGTATTAGCTAAGAGAAATGAAAAACATAAGTCCACATAGAGATGTGTGTGCAAATGTTTATAATAACTAAAAGTTGATACAATCCAACATTTTCATCAATCAGTGAATGAATGATTTTTATTTTATCCCTACAGTAGAATATGATTCAGCAATAAATAGCAACATGCTACAAAATGAATGAATTCCCAAAACACTATGCATAATATACAGTGCATAGGCACAGACACTGTATGATTTCATTTATATGAAACTCTATAGAGATAGAAAACAAATTAGTGATTATCATGATCCAGGAGTGAGAGCAGAACTTGACTGCAACAGACATGAGTGATATTTTGAAGATGATGGAAATGTTCAAAGTGTATTGTGGTGATGTTTGCACAATTCTGTAAATGTAGTAAACATTTTTGGATTGTATATATAACTGGATATATTTTATAGCTTGTAAATTATACCTTAAAAAAGCTATTTAAAAAAATGGGAGGTGATCAAGGCAAATAAAAGAGAACAGGCCCATTGTGATATAGAAAAAAAAAATACTTTGAATGACATCCTTACAATAAATTACATATTTAGCTGCTTTTTAATGTCCCTGAATCTAAGCCTATGAAAAAAATATGAAAATGAAATTAAGTAAAAGCAAGTTTTCAGTACAAGATGCAGCACTCTGTAGCTTAAAATAGAAATAGTTTTTTTTGTTGTTGTTTTGTTTTTTTTACTTTTAAGTGATGGGCAGCATCTCTATCAATCTATCTGCCATAGATATTATATCTCTCTACTCAGCTTTTGATTAAATATAAAAAGCAGTGAGTTTGAGGTTATATAATCCTTAACAAGTATCTGGAGTTCAGTTATTCTATGTGGCTTATTAGGTGGGGAACCATCAGCTTTAACAGCCATTTAAGCTGGTGTCAGGATTACTCTTTTCTTGAGAAAGGTAGTTTGAAAAAAACACATATTGGAATAAAAAGCCGTCCCACCTTATTTCTTGACTTTCCAGTTTCTCAAACAGAATAGGTGAACTACTCTAAAAAGTAAGACATGTTTGGTCTTATTGACCAAATATATATAACAGCATATAAAACAATTGTACAGCTGTGCTTATTCCTTTTCAGGGCCATGGTTATGATCTTATTTTATATTAACTATGACATTAATAGTTAATTATAGATTGTTACCAGAACCTAGATTGAAGTATTTAATGAAATTGGCTATAGGTACAGAGATCATAGAGCTAAAGCAGATGCACAGCTTTCTCCAAACCAGCCTGGGCAAGCTTCGCTCAGGTGATGATGGTTTAAACCCAAGGAGAAAAGGGAGCAACTTCCTGAATCTTGCAGCTTTGGACTGACTCCTGTGTACCATTTCCCCATGTGCTACTGACACTCTGGCCCTTCCAATATTGACAGATGCTTCAATTTGGGGAATTACATATTTAAAAACTAGTAAAACTGCTTGAATCACTTCCTTGTTTCCAAAGAACATTTTATGTTGCTTTTCCTCCTTTCCCTCTGTACCTTAATCTTCTTTAGATCTGCAATCTAAAAGCATCAAAAAGATTAATCACAGCTTCTTTTGTTTCTCTGTCTCCAAAAGGAATTTCTTCAACTTTGTCTAGACTTTGCTATTTAACATACATGCCTTAATTCACAATACATTTAAAATCATGTAACTGTGAGCTGGTTTATAAATATATAGTGATACTGATGAGAGATAGTGTTAATATACAGAATTTGTACTCATTTACAAAAGGGGCAATGCCTCATGGCTTGATATCATTAGCATCTCAGGGCTAAATCTGTTTTGTGTATACTGGTCCTAACCTACTGGTATTTAGCATTGACACTGGAAACAAAAATATAACATTTTTGAGAAAGTCAAAATATTTCCAAGTCACTTCAAAGAAGCCAACAAACAGTAAAATCTGCACAACTTTCATATCTCCTGGTCTCTTAAATATAGCATTTAAACTTTCTTAATCTTGATTTCCTCAGGTTCAAAAAGGAGTTAATTTTAATTCTGCTTAGATCATAGGATTTTGAATGAGATAATGCGTACAAGGTACTTAGCAAAGTTGACTAGTGCATTGTTGTCACTCAAGTGATTAGTTATTTACATAGTAATGCATTGGTAATAATAAAACTAATTTTGGCAGAAAAAGTGTTGAAAAATAAAAATGTAGAGAGAAATTTGTTTTTCAGTATTAAAATTTGATTATTACCCACAAAGGAAAAGAAACAGTATTCAACATATCCTTTTTTTTCCCTTAGCAATGAGAAGCAAATATTAGTATTGTTAAATCTTATTTTGGAAATCATTTGAAAACGACTATTGTTGAACTATATTTCTCTTTCTGGATAGAAATATATTTAGAGTGAGGGAAAGTCTACAAAACCTGGGATGCCAAGGGCTGTATTTGGTTAAAATATGCTCTGTGTTCTGTGTATTCTCTCCACATAAGAAGAGTTTGCTAGAAATAACAGTTAATAGATTATCTGGGTTCCAAAGAAATCTATGCTGTTGCTTTTTAAGTTACTAGCAGTCATTATCAATTATTTATTCTGAAACTTGTAACAGAGATCTTGGCTTTTTACCAGATGACCCCTTATTATAATAAATTGATGTAGCTTTAAGTTCTATGACTTAAACTGTTTATTAACTACATCATGGAGACATTAAAATATATTAACAATCAAAATTTGTCTACAGATTGATAACACAGCATGAGAGAATCCTAGTGCTATTAAAGGGTCTAGATTTTGGGACCAAATTGCACCAGTTATGGGATAATTAAACAATTTCAGCCCCGGGGAAGGCTGCTTTGGCTGGCAGCCTGACTGTACTAACAGATGAACTTGTTTTGCAAGCAAATGAGTAAACAATCTGTTAAATATAATTAATTTGTTTTTACACATTTTCTTCCACTTTTTATTTACCAAATAATTCTCATCTCCACTTAAACATAGAATACTGATTACACAAATATGAGCTCCCACTTAAGTGATATAAATAAGAAATGGAACAAAAACTGTTTTTTACTTCACTGTCCCATGGTATTTGGTGCATTGTTTACTCTTAGTTGTATTGTCACTATTGAGGATGCTCCTTAAAACCACACCACAATTAATTTACCTGATTTGTCTAATAAGTTTCCTTTATAGATGATGTATCTAGTTAAATGTGCAATTATCTAGTAATAAATTGTACAGAGGAAAAGACAGTGAAGTATTTGTCCTTAGATTATGAAAAGTTTATGCTGTTGGCATTAATGATTAAAAAGCCAATTTTTATGCATGCCTTAAAATAATCTTTATGAAAACATCCTTTCAACAAAACTGATTTATTTATTTTATATAACAAACACATAGCACCTACTAAACAATGTGCATTGTTCTAAGTGATTTGTAACTTATTTATTTCTCATAATGACCACAGGAATAGGTATTACCCTTATATGTTGAAGGACATGGACATAAAGTGAACTAATTCACTAAGGACACAAAGCTAATATGTGAGTTTGAACATAGGCAGAGGTCACATGACAACATTTAGAATCTATTGGTGCTTTCAATGCTGTCTCCTTTGAGTTCATTTCAGAACCATACACTTTAAAGATTTTTTGACTAAATACAATTTTCTATCACTCTACTTTCTTGGACAAACTGAAAGTCATTTGTCTGTCTGGAGGTAATCCTTTGTTAGCACATAGAAGAAAGACAATATGGGCAGACTCAGTTTTCCTAAAAGATCTTCCTGAAGAGAGCAAAGTTAAAGTAAATTGAACAGACAGTCTAAGCTTTATCTTGCCACCTTATTTTCAATTGGCCACACCTCAAAGGAGTATCTTCTCTTGCTGGCCCTTGGCATAAAAGTGTCCTAAGAGCCCCCGCACATCATATGATGTTTTGGAATTTTTCATAACAAAGTGTAAAGAAAGTTTGGTTTATTTAAGTAGAGTCAGGTTTTCAACAATCTTGAAGATTGACTTTGAGGTGTTCAGTCTAAGTTGTAAGAGAATAGAGGGCCACTGAAGGTTCTAGAGTTGAGAAATGACAGATGGAAGCCATGCCTAAGGACTAGTTTGTGGAATGCTGAAAAATGAATCAAAGTAGACCATGAATATGGCCAGAGAGACAAATTATACAGGTAACTTGTTCAGTGAGGAGGCCAGAGAGGGAGGACAAGATAAAGATAAAGGTCTATGGTAATTACAGAGCTTCAAGCATGCATAATCAGAAGAATCATTTCTCTCCCATTACAAGATGAGAAAAATCTTGTCTGGTAGGAGAGAAGGGAGACAAGAAAGGTGGCATAGAGTTGGAAAAGAGAAGTGAATACAACTTTTGAACAATATACATAAAGACTTATTTGATTATCATTTGCATCATGAGGCTAAAATGCTCAAACTTTTTAAGTAGAATTTTTTGAGATGTATAATTTGGGTGGGGGCGGGCAGAGCTATGCAAGCACTGGTCTGTGAGGAAGAAAATTTTATCACTATTCTAATTCTTTCATTGTAACTAGCCCTACTCTGTGAGGTAATCAATCTAAATTGGTAGCTCCTATTACTTTCTCATGGAACCCATATGTTTCTTCATAGCATTATCATAATTTGTAATTATACACACATTTACATGTTTACTTGTTAAATGTCTGTTTCCTCCACTAAACTGAAATCTTTATGAAGCCATGAACGTTATTTTATTTTACAGCTATGTGTATTCCGTTATTCACATAGTTTATGGTACAAGATAAGTAAATTAACCATTCAGGTCTCTTCTGCTCAATAAAAGCTAAGTTTGTTTGTTTAAATCTTACAGACTACAAACAAGGTAATACCTGGAAGATGCTATTCATTATACTCTGCTAAAAAAAAAATGAAATTCGTATCTATAAACTACCTGGATTTTATTGGAAATAAAAGATTAGGAACATTGCAAGTAGATTAGCACTGAATCACCAAACTTAAATATTCCTTCTAAGTGGTTAAACTCTATTAACATTTCAATTGATCAGGTTCTTGGATATAAAATATTTATGAATACAAAAGGTTATAATTTAACATTATAATAAGCAGAGAAAAAAGCACTCCTCTGAATCAGAGACATTTACATTATAAGTAATAGAAGTTAGCCGAACAGCTGAAGTACTAACAACAACAAAAAAATATGTCTTGAGATGAAAAAAAAATGTGTGCTCATAAAATTTCAAATACTTCAATCAAAGTATGGTACAACATACATTAATTTTTTCCCACAGATGAAAGACCCAAATAAAGCAAGCTTGAAAAAAATCAAAGTACAATAAAGGTCTGTGATCCAGAACATCTTCAATCATAGCCTCTTATTCTGCTATGTCATCTAATTTCAACATTCTCCACTCCAGTGCCTTTGACCTTCGAAAAACAATAATGCCAATGACTTTTACAGTTATTTGCCCCATTGTACTACTGTAATTGAGTTCATCTAAGAACCTGTTTGATATTGTATAATAATTGTTTGTGCAAGAGTTATTTTAGCCACACTAAGTCTTTGTAAAATCTAATCAAGAAACTTTGTGTTATTAGTGATAAAGCACCTCAACTCTATTAAAATATTCACTATTGTTTAAATTTTAAAATATATGTATCTTTACTTTTATGTTTAGAAATAAAAACACAAAGGACAGTTTTACTTTATTATGTTCTTTGGTCTTGAAACGAAAAAAAAATCTCCCTGCTGAAGTGTTCCTATTAGTGTTTTTTTTTTATTATTGATGATGATGAATAAAATATACATCAGTAATTTTAATTGTTTTATACATTCTCAAAGTTATTATTATCCCAACATTCTCTTAAAATATATTTAATATTAAGTATGTATGCAGCTTAAAGTACTCTTCAAATAAGCATATTTTTCAATTATCTCAAGAAAAAAGACTAAAAGTAAAAAATAAAATTTTTCAAAAACTCTCTCTGCGCCTTGCAACAAGTATCCAAGCTTTTACAAATGCCAGACATTTAACTTCCAGAAATATTACAGTGCCCAGTCTCTATGTAAAAAAGATCCATTTTTTAAATTTACTTTAATACTCAACACAACAAAACCTCAATGCATAGAATATTCTGAGCAGTCTCCTTTAAAATGTAATTTTATTTATTAAAGATGCCCATTTAAGTTGAAAAACTCTAAAACCAAAGTTGAAGCAGACCTTGTAGCTGGCAAGGCCCTTCTCCCAGTCAGGCCAACATCTGAATAACTACCACCAAGAAAGTCTTTATGTAGTAACACTGGTGAACCTGGCATATGAGAGTGCCCCAGGTCAGTCTATCTAATACCATCAAAGTGTATCTCTTCCAAGCCTAAATGAACCTTTTGTGAATGTGTGTGGACTGCAAGTAGGAGGAGGGTGGTGGTTGAAAATTTAAAGTAGATAGAATATTTCTAGTCAATTATAGCCTGTCTGCCTCTCATATATGAATTAGTCCATTTCCAGGCAATCATTCATCATGTACGTCCCAGATGATAAAGATGTGATTTTTTAAACTACTCTCTACTCTCTTACCGTAAACTACTGTGTACATTTCAAGTATTTCTATAGTTTGGCTACATTCCTCCTCTTCATCTGTGTCAGACACCAGTCATGTCAATCATACTTATTGCTCATCACCCTCTACACATAATATACTCCTTCATTCCTCACTGTGTTTTAAGTGTACTTTTCCATTCCAGCACCCCGATCTGAAATGTTCATCTTTCTAACTTTACTCAATACGAAGTTCATCACCCCTCAAAGTCAAGATCAAGTTCACCTCTACTTTTCCCTATCTAATGTCAGTCCATCATGATTATATTTATTCTACTATGTCATTACTTTGAACTTTAGTACATAAGAGTTTATTAATTGTTTCAAGCCCATTGAGTAGTCAGTCAATCAACTGAACTGTGAGGTCTCTCAGGACAGAGCCCATATTTTGTGCTTCCTGATTACTAGCAGTGCTGGATATCATATTGAAAGGGCAGGCTTTATACTGAACTGATTTTCCATGCTGGCAGCTGAACAGAAAGTAGAAATCCATTCAGCAAAGGCAAGGACAAGTGGATGGCAACATTTTACTATCATTGCTAGGGTAAGAAGAGTGGTAATAGCACTAACTCTGCCTACTGAAATACCAAGGAATAACAACACTATAAAGTAGGTATTCCTATCTCCATTTACATGTGAGAAAAGGGAGCCTTAGAGTAAGGAACTTGTTAAAGACCATTTGTCAGTTAAAAGCTGTGAAACTTGAATAAAAATGTAGTTTGGTTGGACCCTAAAGCTTTTACCATGGAACTCTAGGAAGATTTTGATCTCTTAAAAAGTAGATACTTGTTCATTAAAACATTAATCATCCACCAAAATTACCCATAAGCAATTTATTAGTTATACATTAAAAACAATAATCATTCGGTCGAGCCTTGGTGAATGCTAGGTATTGTAAAATACACACAAAATTAAAAGACAACTCTGACAATTAAGAATAAAATATAGATGAATGGCAAGAAATTAAGAGTTACAGAAAATATAATGTGAAATGTCTTAAAAATAATGTGATGTGTCCAATAAGTGGTGCCATGAGTTTTTATGGGGGTTAAAAGCTTCAAGACAAGATGGGCTAGGGGAAAGACCTTGAAAAATGAATGGAAAGCATTTCTATTTCTGTAATGAAAAGAGAAGGCTTCAGAGATGAGAGGAGATCTGCTTAAGCAAAGAAGTTTCTGGTTCAGATGACATTGAGTAAACTCACTTGACAAAGGAAAGTGATGGATGGAAGGCTGGAAAGTTGTCCTAGAGAAATAGAAAGACAAGCCCTTCTGGACTAGTGTGGTAGGAATAGTTGGAACTAAAACAATGTTCTCTGTGCATGCCTCACTTCTTTTCAACTCTTTCCTTTCCTCTCAATTCTTCCCTGAGCCCTTCTCTTTAAGAGGTCTGTAGAGACTATGGTTTTCTTCATATTCTTTTCAAAGTTTCTAGCCAAACATGAACTGTGGCACTGTTTACCAGTATTACTCTCTCCTCCCCAATTTTCCTTTTCTTTTATGACATGTGAAAGAAAAATTGTAAGTGTAATATAGTATTAGACAATGTGATGTAGCAAAAAGGTATTCACAGCTTCTTAAACCAGACATAGCAGGATTTGACTCCAGTGCAGATGTCTAGTGGCAAGTTGCTTGTTTTCCATATATCTCACATTCTCAATCTATAATATGGTGAAAATAACAACTATTTGAGAAGTTTAGTGTTAAAATTAGAAATTATATATGCAAAGCACCATTTTTATACACAGTAAATACAGTATTAGCTCTGAGTATTATTGATTTATTTAACATTCATGCCAAAAAGTTTATATTTTATTACATAAGCTCTCTTTTTTATAGTACAGCAATGAAAACAAAACAAAACAAAACACAGTCTACATGCTGTTAAGGAACTTGTTTTGGTTAGGGAGATAGAAAACATTCAGATAATAAACATGCAATATAATTTTAGCTATAGCTAAAGGCTGTAAAAAATGACAGGCTAAAAGAATATGAAGAGGAATGGGAGTATGGTGGATTTAGGTAGAGTGGCCAAGGAAATCTCAATATGGAGATTTATTCTTAATGAAGAAAATATACTATGCAAAAATATGCTATGTAAAATATTTATCAACAAACAGATAACACTGAAATAGTTTTGATTACTACAAAAATATTATCAATTTTATATTAAATGGGATCAATACATCACAAAGGAGCCATCCAAAAACTTGGATAATTAGTATTTTACCAATGACTGAAAGACAAGGAATATTTTTTCTGAAGTTTGAAACCAGTGACTGATAAAAATGAATGAGAAACAAAAACAAATTGTCTCTGAAAGTGTGATTTTAGCCAGTAAAAAATGTGATACATCTTCTTTTAGGTATTTACCTTATGCTCTTTCAAGAAAAAAACTATTAAATAAAATGTGTTGTGGTTAAAACAGAAGCATTAGAAAACAAACAATCTGGGTTCCCAGGCTCTAATTTTTCTTAGCTTTGTGACCTGGCTTATATAAATTGTATGTCACTTTGTTGATGATGCCAATTTTGTGGAAACTTCATTTTTATAAAAAGACCAACATATCCTATGGTAAAAATGTTATTTCTTTGGAAATAGAGTGATATTATTTGTATAGACTATGCTGAATCAGATGTCATTATATTAAATTTCCAGCTTAGCAAAAGCAAGCAAAGAAAGTAGTGGTCTATAAAATATAGTTATTAGGTTGGATATTTTCTATGGTTGTTTCCAATTTTAATTCCATGACTGCTTACTTTCTTTTATATATTATATGAGAACTACCTCAGTGTATAATTAATTTTAGGCAACTAAATCTTTAAGCTTTATGATTGGAAAGAAAAATAAAATAATATATTGTGCTTATTCTTTCTTTTTTTATGGACTCAGTTGCTTTTACAAAGTAGAATAACTAGATGCCATCAGGTTCCATATAATTATCTTCCTTGATTTTAGGAAAATACTTTACTAAACTTTTCTATAGTAAAGAAAATGTGTACGACATATTTGTGTATGCATGTGTATTATAGCTGATAACATGGCAAAGTTATAACACTGTAAAATCATGTGTTATTATTTCGAGCAACTGATAATTTATTGACATTTTTATGTGATAATTTTTTAATTCTGATAAATTAATAAATTCTCATTTTCAGAGAAATATCCCCCACTTGATACTCAAGTAGCTTGCATTTGAAATAAAATGATAGTTTTTTTTCAGCAGTTGAAAGAGAATAAGCAAATAACCGTTGTTTCAAGTTTCTTTCCTAAAAGTATGCACTAGTAAAAGGCCCTTTAAGATTATGTTCCACATTCTAATTTGTAGTGAGTCATCCTTCTGTCCTATAAAATATGATACAAAAAGAATGCAGAGACTCATCCTCCAGCTAATGCATTGTTTAGAGACTTACTAACTTTGGATGAGAGCACATGGCCATGAGGACACAAGAAAATCTGAGCACTGCAGAAGCAACCACATAATTTGCTTCTTGATTTATTACATCTTTGGCAGGCAATGCTCCAAGCTTCCATGCATATATGGGCAATTGGGGCATCTGTGATGAAGTGCTGTTGACAGAAATATGGCCCGTGGTAACATGATTGCTATAATAAGGAACAACGGTAAGTCAGACAGCTGTATCAATGGTTATTCTTTGCTTTGATATTTCAAAATGTCAATGCACCATCACAAACTGTTAGGAGAAAAATGTAAGAGACGTGGAGAGAGGAAAGAACACTTCTATCTGCAGTTCTTTAATCAAGTCATTGTTTGAAATGTCCCTAATCACAAGTATATAACACATGCAGTTCTGCTACTTCCCTCTGAAAAAATAATGAGGATTTCATCAAAAGCTAATGCCAAGTTCATCAGTCCTATTTTGAAGACATCATTTTTTTTTTTTTACCTTGTAAGACATTACAGCTTAACCCTTCAAGGTCTATACTAGAATCTTCTTGATAATATCTAAGAACTTATAACTCCAATATTGCTTCATATAAAAACTTATATTTATAACATATGAAATTGCATCAGAGAAGCCAGAAAAAGTCATAACTTTAGGCTGAATTTAGCTATTATGTATCTGAAGACCTAAAAATAAGGGAAGAACTAAATTAGCTCACTGATTCTACATTTTGGTTCTGTCTAACCTATAGAAAAAAAAGTATCTTAAAGAAAAAATTGTTTCAAATAAATATTCTTAATTTTACTCATCTTATTTTTCATCTCTTTATCTGTGCTCTAGTTTATCAAATATCGAACTTTAAAGTATTAATGACTTCTGTAGAAATAAGTTCAAATATACAATTATCTACTGACTATAATATATTCAGTACATTTCATCAATTGTTTAATTCAGGAATCAATCTACATAATGAACTATAGAACTAATTCTAAAAGAGATGAAGAACATGTAACTAAAATTATGCAGAGTATAGCAGGTGAAATATAAGGGAGTTATCTTGCTCTTATATGCATATAGTATATAAATACATTCATGGGTTAATATACTGTACTATACCAAATATAAACATGTATATTTTTCTCAACAAGAGTTAATCAATTTAATAAACCATATATACTTTTCTTTTTTTTTTTTTTTTTTTTTTTTTTTTAGCAAAGAACAAAAGAAGGACTCTGTATAAACAGTAATTCACTTCTGGTGGTTCTATGCAATGGCCAGACTAAGCTTGAAAATACTGATGTATTTTGTTGTGTATGGAAATACAAAGAAATCGTTAAATATTGTTACATTCCACGATAAGAACTATGATTGTGCTGAAAATTCAATCAGGTTCCCTTGCCAGTCCAATAACAATAATTTTAAGATGTTCACACCAACAAAACCAGTGAACCATGGTATTGCATTCAACAAATAGAATGAAGCCAGATACTAAGTCTATGATATAGAAAACACAAACCTATATTTAATATTTCTTTATGTTTTCAGCTATTTTGTACTTAAAAGGACAGGTTTTAAAAATGGAATAAAAATTCATATATATAGCACTCTGCTTTTTTATAGTCTTACATATTAACTTACCCAATACCATGGCACTTTCTGCTAATGAAAGGAAAACAGGCTGTACAAATCTTCTTAAGTCTCTTGTGGCAAAAAAACTATTACAAAAATGAAAAGAAGGAAGTCTCCGGAGCTTTCTCCCTGCCTTCTTGTTTTACCAAAGGCTGTTAAGATCATACTGAGAACTGTCAAAGCTAAATAAACCACTGGCAATTGGGTTTATACCCTTTGGGCAGTCAGGGGATGATTCGACTTTGTCCAAGCACCAATATATTAGAAACAATATGAAAACTCCAAGAGACTGGAGCCTGGCTTATAACTGTAGACAAAGAGGCACTTTGTGCTTGTGGTTTGCAAGAAAGGGCTTGTCAGAGATAGTTAATTCAAGCAGCCTGAAATTACATCAAACCCGGACATCTAAGTACTGGTAATCTGCAGCTTTGCACATTGTATTTTTAAAGCTGTTCAGCTGCAGGGTGAAAGAACAATCTGGTTTCCAGAATCATTTAGAAATGTGAAATTTCTTACCTCCCATCTCTGACAAGAAAATACTCATTAACTTGTATGGGGTGAGGTGGGAGAGGTGACTTCCAAGCCACCTCACTTTGACCTTGAAGGTCAAAGTCAGATTATTATTTTACAATATCTTCTGAACAAATTTATTTATATTCAGAATAAATGAGTAAACTCATTGAAAATTAGAATTATGGAAATATGGATATATATGGAAGGTACCTGGGAAGTCAAGGCCTTCATCTACATTTTACAGATGAATATACATGAGCTTTACAAACTGTTTTAAAAATCTCATTTACATAGAAAATTTTATAAAGCACTATCAGTATAAATAATTTGATGTTATTGCTTATTTTCAATTTATATAGGTATATTTTTATTAAAAATATATAATAATTTTAATGTTTCTCCAACACTGAATGCATACATTCACTGACTGTATACACATGTGAATATATGTACGTTCAAATGTGCAGAGAGAGAGTGGGCAGGAGAGAGAAGAGAGATTTTCCTATGCCAAGCAAGCACCAGCTGGGACAGGAAAATAGTATCTGACTTAACAGTTTATGAATATATTTCTGTCCTTCAGTATTATCGGGACTTCAGTAGAATTTGTGTAACCTATATGGATGCTTGTGATTATAAAATGCATGTTTATGGTGAGATCATGTTAGTTATATGTTTTCTACATGGAAGAGCAAAATTTTAAGCCTGGTTCTTTTATTTATTAGCTGTGTGAACTTTGCCACCTCATTTAAAAACAATTTCAACTTCTATAAAACAGAAATCATAATGTCTAATTAGAAGGCTGTCAAGATTAAATTATTTCACTCATGTCAAAGAATATGACATAAAATAGGTAGAACAAATGTTGGTTTTCCTAGACTCAGAATTTTACATAATGGCAAAAAGGCATCTTCAAAAACATATTTTGTACTTGTATCCGAATGTGTCTTTGCTCAATGGTTCCATGTCTAACTGATGTAGCATCTTAATTACACTCTTAACTAGAATTCTCATATTAACCTATATCATCAAATTGCTAAACTTTGTGAAAATATTTTAGTAGATATTTAAGTATCTGAACTAATATATCAAGTTTATGACCTGGTACTATGTATTTATTCTATAGACATTAGTAACTTTGCTTCATTTCCTCTTTAAGCAATTCACATTAATAATAAAGTCCATATTCTGCATCATGGTGCTCGATTTCAGAGCTCTCTAAAAATTATGAAATCAATTCATAGTAAGATGAATTTAAGCTGAACCCAGTAATCACCTCTTAATTTTACTTAATGCAGTGTGTATATTTAGATGACAACTTAGCTGATTTAGCTGACCCTTGCTCAATTCATGGATCAGTTCACTAAATGTATTTATACGTTTCTCCAAAGTCATACACCAGTGAACTACAAAATTAAGATCTCTTCTTTTGAGTATCATTGATTCTTTGATTTTCCAACTATTCACTTTTAACTTAACCATTTCCATCCTTTATTTATAATGAAACAATTAGTGAAATTGAATAATGGAATATTTTATACTATTTATGTACAAAAATATTTTTACATCTATTTAATGCTTTACATTTTGTACCAGAAAACTAGTACATAAATCAGTCTATACCACTACCTATTGCTTTACAGGCATGCCAGTGTTGAAACTGCATTTTATTATATTCTAAAACTACAGAGTCATTGAATGGCTGCTTCGAATTTTTAAAAATTTTCTCTATTATAACTTCCTAAACACTGATTTTTAAAAAACTTACACTATATTAAGAATGATTTTCTAACTTTGCAGAGTCTTCTATGAAGGCAATTTTAAGAGGCCATATAGTATTGCAACGGGTAGATCTACCATAATTCTTGAAATAATCTTGTCTTGGATATGTGAACTAATGCCAATTTGATCCTCCTGACAAAACATCAGTTTGAGTATTCCTGAAAAACATCTTCATAACTCTTTTAGACTTATTCCTTAACATAAATATTTCAAAGTGACATTTTTGGGCCAAGGTGATACGAATGTTTCAGTTGGCTCTCATGAGACTTTATAATAATTCATATAGCACTTGTGTATAAGAATGCCTGAATATTTTTCATGTAACTCTGCACACTATGTCAAACTAATAGATGAAAATATTAAATTTTAATTTAAATAGAATTTTGAGTTGTTTGTTTATAAATGTTGACAAAATTTATATTATATTAGCCACTCTCTAATGAACTTGTAACATTATATATATATGCTCTTCTTCAAAAAATGGGACTGTGGGTCAGTCTTTATTCTTGTCATATTTTTAGTATATATTAAAATAAACCCTCCAAATTTTATTTGCTTTTTTTATTTGTTTTATTTGCTTATATGCAATTGGTTTAGTTGTTGTTGTTGCTTTAACCTGTCAAGTTTATATTCTTTTATTTAGTTCGTGTAAAAAGAAAGGGAAGAAAAACTTTCCAATTCATTAGTAGTTGCCTAGAAGATATCTAAACTGAATATTTTATTCTCCCAAACCTATTTCTAATCAGCTGAGGTTGTTAAAGAACCAAGTACTTTGAGGGACCTCAGTATGTCAAGCCCTCACTGGACTGAAGACTTTCTTGAGCGAATAACTTGTTTTAACCAACCATATACCAGTGATCTCAAACAGTCTATCTAGAAGGCAGCTTTCAATCCTTAGAGAGGATAAGTATAATAAAGACCCTCTCCCTTTCAGGGCTTAAAAACCCCGACTTCACTTCAGCAGAATACTCTGTGTCCTCCAAAGATCTGTGTTCCCTTCCCTAGTAGCTTCCCCACTCTCAAGACCTGGTGGTCTTTATTCCCTAACATCCCATTTCCTTGATTCCAAGAAACCATACATTTTTAAGACACAACATGGATTTAATATGTCTTATTGGGGGAAGACATTACTAACATAAGCATGATATAAAATCACATTAATTTAAAACCAAAATTTGATTTCAGAATTGTTGAAATGTAGGGAAAATAAACTCAGGCTCTAAGGCCAAACAGGTTGGATCTGAGTCCTGATATTATGATTTACTGTCCCATGATTTTGGAATTTTCCTAGATCTTAGTTTTCCCATCCTTCAAATAGAGATAATAACAGAAACCTACTCAGAGAGTGATTAAACAAAATAATTAAAATTAAGCTCTTCATTCAGAGTTTGGCACTAAACAATCACTTGGTAAATGTTGATTAATATAAGTATAAATTAATTTTTGAGGATTGGCATCAAAGTTTTTGTTATATAATAGTATAATAAAGTGTATCTGATTCTTATCTTTTACGATGCAATCAAAGAATTTCTACAAGTAAGTGTATCCATTTACATTGTATTTCCACAGATAAACACAGAGCAAAGTTTAGATGCTAAAGGTAGAATGTCTAGGTACATGAAAAATTTTGATGATCTATGAGCTCATTTCTAAGACTTCCAGAGAGGTTTCCCATGGTGCCTTAAACTCATTCTCATCCTCTCCCCTTAGTGAACACATTCAGCTAGCACAAAATCAAGATTACAGGTGGCTGATTTCTTTATTCCTAACTTTATGTTCTTCATCATGTTACAAACAGCCACAATTATAAAACTTGAATAGTCTACAATATTATCTCGTCTGATGTCTAGATTTTCCTCAAGTGTCTCCTTACCCCCCTGTTTCTGTCTAATGAAATGCAATAAAACATTTCTAAAGGTCATGTGGGGAATGCACATTTCAAGTAGCAATACTTACAAACTAGAGGCTCAGAATATACCTTTTTTTTCTTTCAAAAGTCACATCAAGCTCAATGTATAATTATTTAATTTTCAAGTGCTAATCAAACATCTGGAAAAAAATGAAATTCACTTGGCTCTTTGAGTTTCATTCTGATTTTTCCTGACATCATTATCCTTTGACTTGTCTTTCATGGCTACATTCATTACGGTATACCACACTTGAAATCTCTTGAATAACTATAATTTCAATAACATTAAGTAGTTACCTCCAAGTAAAGCTTTTTAAAAAATTTCAACAAATGACTAAAATACAAAACTTGAAAAAGCTCAGTTACCAGTGCATATTGTCAAATAATGTAGCTTCCAGGAAAATGACATTAACTCATATTTTTGGTTTGACATAAATCCTATATTTTCTAAAGATCCAAGAAATACAGAGCAATTTTTACACTGTCATTTAATTTTAGCAAATATATGCCCAGCCATTCATTATTTTAATGTTCATATAACTAAAATGAACATGGGGGCCAAGAGAGAAATTTATTTAGGTTTTCACAAAGATATCACTTCAGTATTTGTAAATTAGAGAAAATTAGAATAGACAATTCTAATTAGAATAGTAAACACACACACACACACACACACACACACACACACACACAGAATTAAAAAAATAAGGGCACACATAGTCTGCAACAAAACATTACCAGAGACCTGTTTTAAAATGAGACGGTTTTGCTGAGCTATATTTATAATATTATGAACAAATAAGAGTTGGCTGTGAACACAAAACAAGGATACTCTTAAATTATTTTAATGGAATTCCTTAAAGAAAAAAGTCAGATTTGTTTTTAGTTTATTTAATTATAAAATAGGAGCTACCTTCCCTCCCCATTCAGAAGATAATAGAGACACAAGATATGTCAATGAAAAACATAATTTTGAGTCACAGTCTTCTCATTGTTTTGCTGAATAACTTAAACTGTGCCTCAGTGTCTTTTCATTGACAAAGGTCTTAATAACGGTAACTACAAAGGCTGAATATTTAATTTTAATACACTTTATTGGGTGGTGTTTGACTCATGGTAGGTGGAATTTATCTCTAAGTAATACATTCCAATAATTTTCTTTTCTTGAAATAATCACATAAAAATCAATTTGCTCAAAAATGTAGTTTTTGATACATTCTCAAATGAAGCTTCTTCAGTTATTCCATAGACTCGCAGGGATCTAAAGGACAAGTAGGACAATTCCTCATTCCAGAGGGTTCTAATTTCTCATTTTGTGGTATTTTTAGTGTCTTGGCAATTTTTACATGACATTCCTAGATCAGAAATATGTGAGAACTTTATTAAATAGTTGAGCCCCAAAACTTAATAGTTATTTATGTCCTAACAACTTAATAGCCCAATGATTAAATAATATATATTAATAAAATTAAAACATTATTTCATTTTATTCTTAAATTACCAGAATTACTTACTAATAGAATGCACACACCTGTTGAGCCTGACACAATTTCTCAAACTTTGAAATAAGATTGATTGAACATCCTCTCCTTCATTTCCTGTTCTTCATCGACGTTTGTATTATACTTGCTTTTTATCAGAGCAACTACCAAAAACTAAGCTTTACAAAAATATGACATCATTGAAAGTAATGTATGTGATCTGATGTTGAAAGGTGAACAGCCTCAATCATTCATGCAGTGTCTGAAAGGCTATGCTGTTTTTCAAAATATTTAAATATTTAGTGGTGCCCCTGTGAGTTTCCTGAAGTGCTTCGGAGCTCTTTCAAACACAATTTTGGAACTTTAACCTTAAACAATTGATTTTTTTTATCATGAAAATTAAAGATATTTTATTATCATCAACAAAGGTTTTTGTGTCCTACTATAGGTAGAATGTCATTGTGGAAAGCTATAAGATCTTTCTTCAAATAAAAGAAAACAAATAGATGAAAATAATCCTTTTTTTCTCCTCATAATATCCACACAACAACACGAATTTGGATGCATGGCTATTGATGACTGGCTTCTTATCCTTCTTCTGAGCCTTGGTTGGGGGAAAGTTGGTGGTATTCCAATGGCAGCTGAAGTTACTAGTTTCTATTGGGGTGTGGGACAGGACATGAAAGAGAAAACAGGCTGGATGGAAAATGCACATACCTCCAGCCCAAGAAGTGGAGAGGGAGAGGATGAGTCCTCTCATCTCCAATATTCCTTCATACCTATCTATTCAAATTCTGACCAATATGTATCAACTAAACAGGTGATTTTTTAAGGCCTTGATGGTTTCCAGGAAGCCACAGCTAGCCACTGGATCCATAATCATCTTTATCCATACCACTAGGTGGGACAAACTAAGCAAGAACTTGTATTCGTCTAAATTTTTCAATCTATTCCCAAATTTTTAGTCAGCCAGCTGCATAGTTTCATCCTGGCAATTTCATTAATTCATATTTTATAGAAATGAACATTTTGTATCTATCCATTGAGTTATGATAGTAGGAAGGTTTAATTTATCCTTTATCGATATCTCCTGGAACTCAGTTCTGTACCAGCACATGCTTGGTACTCCAGGAGTGATACAGATAGTTAACGCTTCCATAATTCAGAGAAGAGAATCTTTTCAGTCTTCTCATAAGTATGTAGAGTGTATTCATCCAGAGTCCTAGCTATGAGCCAGATCCTTATCTCCAGCTTCAATATGGCACCAAAATGGAGGCATCCAAACTTCTGCCAATAGGGCCAGACTCTGGAGAACTTGAGAAGCCTGGTGGAATCTTCAGTCATGCCAGAAGAAAGGTGTCCACCTGGGTTAGAAAGTATGCCCTCCTACTCTAAAATATAACTGAAATTGGAGTAGGTATAGAGAATGTCAATTTTTTAATATTTATGAATTAAATCATCTTACTGAATTTATAATGTTTTTTAGTTATCATATTATTGTCAAATTGTGTTACCTTTGTGTAATATTTATACCTCTTTTTTTCTCCTTTTTAAATTGAATTGACTAGAACTTTCAGAATAATTTTTAATACTACTTATAGTGAGCAGATTTAGATTTTTCCTGACTTTAGTAGAAATCCTTTTACTATGGTACTATTAATGTCTGGTAACATAAGCTAATTTAAAAATTGTACAATAAATATTAATATATTTTATATTTCCTTTTAATGTATTGTCATAAATACATATTTTTTTTTACCATCATGACTATGTCTAAAAACAGTATTTTTTTCTGTTAAAATATTCCATTACATAAAAAAAAAAAATGTGCAATACAACAGAAAACAAATTCTATTTATGGTGCTTTGTTGTTTTCATTAAAAAAAAAATAGTGACAATAATTCAAGACAAGTGGCATTCCTTAAAACCGCTCTATGTTATTTATTACCTTTTATTTTCCTAACAGCCAACATTTGAATTTATGGCCTAGCACTAACTAGTTTTTAACTAAAAAGTCAAACTTAAACCATTGAAACATACTTGAATGAGCTCACTTTTTAAAAAATTTAATTAGCATTAATGTCTGTAGTAACAAGAAGCATTAGACAATTTAAGTTTAATATTTTCTTTTTTATGTGTTGAAATCAAAGCACTTAAAAAACAGGCCAAAACACAGACATCAGGGCTCTGATAACCTAACAGATGGTGGGCAGACTATAAAACAGAGATAAGACTCTGCTCATTTAATCTTGCTACTTGTCAGCTGTGCTGATAATATGAGGGGTGGCAGAAACTGTGTAAAGAAGGTGATGAAGTGTCCCATTTATTTAAATGATATAGTCCTTTATTAGTGCCTATTTATCATAGATAAATTAAAGTGAATGGTGAAAATATTTTATAGTCAGAGTTAAATAGCAAATTGTTAGGTCTCAAGAAAAATATTATAGCAGATCTTAAATGACCAGTAGGTCTAAAAGAATTAGATCTTTCAATAATCATTGTTGCAAATATTCAGAAATATTTAGATCTCATGTGGAATATTTTTATTTGAGTTTTTTTTTTTTTTTTTCCATTCTGTCTTATATTTCAAACTACATGCTGGCTTCAGATATCCCTTGGTTTCTTGTCAACTTCTCTCGGCCTTTAGGTAAAATTGAGAATATAAACCAATGTGGAATTATATTTCTGAAAGAAAATTATCAAAACACTGAGATAACACTGTGATGATCAAACTTGACCTACTAATTTACTAAAGACTGATTGTTCTTTTGACATTGTATCCATTATCTTAAAAATGCTATTAATCTATCAGACACTCCCTTAAATCTGGATTTTACAAAATTATTTTTAGAGTAATTACAAATAACTCTGCTTCTCTCTGGATATTCTCTAAACTTGGTACTCTGATTACTTCTCTCCTTAAGGTCTTCCTTATTTTGCAAGTGACCTAATTCAGTAATTGCAAAACTCAGCTATCTTCTTCCCTTAAAATTCCACTTCTAGTTCACAACCTTGTTATGCTAATGGCCCCACAACAACTTTATTGCTTCCTGGTTTCAAAGTCCCAGATCTCCTCCAATCACTAAGCTTCATAAAACCTCCTACAGGATGAACAATGATGTCATTGGGGGTTATAAGGACTCTCATCTACATCTGTAAGAGGAGGACATTCTTCTAGAGGAAAAACTCTCTGTTGCAATTCTACTGAACAGTCTGAAAATTAAAATTATGCTCTTTTCTCCCTCCATAAACTCATGTGGCATAAGCCTTCCCAGGTGCCAAAGAATATACATAAGATACTACTGGAATGGTGTGCTGTGTGGTTAGGGAAATGACTGCAGGTTTTGTCTCCAGTCCTCTGCCTCTAAACATCACCATCTGTCCACCCCTTATTACTGCCACATTTTCTCCTACATGGCCTTTCTCTAAGGTCTTAGGAGCTGATAATGCATTTTAGTCTGTCTGTCTGGTATTTTGCTTTGGCTTTTTCCTATTCATTTCTCCATTGTATCCCAAAGGGCTTCCTCCCAGCACTCTACTGGTAAATAAAACGCCCCAGTAGTAAGCACACTACTTACATTCAGTGTACTAACAGACCACCAGTTTGAGGATGCAGGTAGCAGACCATTCTTGATGAAACAGTTCTATTTAAATCGACACACTGATTCTCAAAATCACCCTCATGTGTCCAAGAGCTACCTACATAATTGCATATATGCATTCTCACACATACATTAAAGAGGAGATGGTGGGAGAAAGGCAGCTATGGAGACATCCTCTTTTAAGAAAATTGTTAGAATTTATTGGAATGGACATGTGCAAGCTTATCTCTCTCCTCCCTGAAAATTTTTGTCTCCTTAATGGTTTTCAAAATTACCATAATTAAGCCTTGTAGATCACATTTTGTCTTCCCTATCTAAGAGTACCAGCTTGTGCAAGTGATCAGTAAAATCATTTTGATAGCTGATCACAATAAGAAGACCTATATTGTGTAGTTAGGAACATTGGATAGTGACAATAGAAGTCAACACCTTGCCTTTGCTCTCAGACAGACCAGAGCTCAAGCTTTATTGCTTTCCAGTAGCAAAAGAGCTTGTATAAATTTCATCTCAAAACTTCAGTATCTTTCTCTCTAAAATGGGAACAACTGCTTCTCCACAGGCTTGCTGTGAGAACAAATGAGACTGTACTTATATAGTGCTACCCTGGTGGGCACATGTTATATAATTAATAGGTAGTAGCTCTTCTTTTATTGCCATTATCATTATTGTTACTGACAAGAACCTGTACACCTAGTTTAAAAAATGCTCTTACTCAATGAAAATAAACATTTTCAACTATAATATAATCCCAAGATAGAAGAAGATTCTGTTGCCACATTATATAATAACTAACTGGATACCTATTTTTCCAAATTATTGCAGAATGTTTTACAATTGAGATAGAAGTCCAAATAAATATTAATCCAGAGAGAGTTGTATAGCAATCAGAAAAATTGGTGTTTAGTAATCAGAAAAAATGCTAAATATAAACCATGGTTATTTACAACATAATTTTTCCCTCTTAGTAAAACAATGTTTTTTTTTTTCCATTACACTAATACAAGGAAAATAAACCATCGAATATAAATAAACCACTGTATTACATTTTCTAAAATGGGAAAAAAATACAAATTTCATAATACAACATTACAAGATAACAACTACTGGGATTGCAGCATAAAATATAGGTTTCTAGTATTTGTTGTTTTTATTCCATGTGGTTAATAAAGTCACATTTATAGTGTTTTCCAACCACTAGTTGTTACATAAATGCCTTAGCTCTTACCGTATCACAAATAATATGTGATATTCAGGTCAAAAATCTAGTTTTAACACTTTGAGAGTACTATCCTTTTCATTATTCAGAGATCTATTTAAATTAGATAATCAAAATGAAGACTACTGCTTCCCACAGACAGGAAAAACATACTTCAAATAAGACAAAATGCATAGTCAAAAATAAATGAACATGCTGAATGCAATTAAAAAAATGCACAAGATTTATTTTCCATCTGTCAGGCCAAAACAATGAGAAAATAATACATAAAGTTGTAAAATATCAGTGTTTTTGAGGAAGAGTCAAAAATTTAACCTTTTTCTTTCCCTTCTAGCTGAAAATGCAGGCTATTAAGACATTCATTCCAATTTAATATTTTTGGAGCACTAAAAACAATTATCTGAGGTTCTTGCCCTAACTCAAGTTCAAGGAGTTAAAGTATTCAGAGCTCATGAATGTGATGCAGGAGACTCTGTCACCAAGTCTCCTCCCATGGAGGATGGGGGATGGCCCCACTGCAGGCACAGGGAAAAGGAGTCTTGGGCCACTGTGACTACCTAGAACAAGAGAATCCTGGAAGGCAGCTTATCTAACTGCTTTCTTTACCCCAGGACAAAAGAGAGAATCTGACCCAGAATGATAAAATGACTTGCACAGAGTGGGTATGATCTCCACAAAGGGCACAGTCTTTTCTATCTTACTCAATTCTGGTTTACCAGATTTACAAGAGTACTTGACATAAAACATGTCTTGATGACTAGTTATTAAAAGAATGAATGAACAAGAACTTTTTTCTGTTACCAATTTGGCCAATTTCAATATCACACTTAAGGAACACTGGACTTTACAAAATTTTAAGTTAATAATTGTTTTCTTCTCTTTTTTGGTTAACAACTGGTATTTTGACAAAAATCCTTTAAAAAGCCAGTTTTATTAAAAATTCTAAGTAACTGTAGAATTAGTTCAATTGCAATAAAACAAATTATAGCAAGGAGGTAAAAATGTTCTTAAAACAAACTACATAGGCAAATTAAATGAACACATTTACATTTCATTTATCTAGAACTATAAGATTTCTAAAGTGGGGTAATATAAATTGTATCGTTAGACTGTTATATTTCAGTTGATGAATAACTGATTTCCTATTATTTTGTAAGTGAATAGACTGAAGCTTATGTATGTATGTATGCATGTATTAATATTTAATCATTAATAAATGCACACATACACATGATTTCCCCCAAAATGCCACCCCAATTCAGTGTCAAGCATATGGTAGCAATAGAAAGTAACTCCTCCTTACACTAGAATACAAACTAAATACAAATGACAATAGTTAAGGAAAGGACTGCTTCAGGTTATAGTTCCAAAATCTAGAAAGATTATATTTCTGCAGCAAAACTGACTTGAAAAAAGAGAGATAAAGAAAGTTCATCCTTGAAATTGTGAATAACAAAAGTAACACAAATTTATCTTTTAAAACCCAAGCATGTTCACAAATTCATGAGGACTCATGCATGTATACATTCATTTTCTAATTTATGAAACCATTTATCCAACCATCCATTTGTCTATCCATCCATCTGACCATCCTTCCATCCATCCATCTGCCCATCCATCCATCCACCATCCATCCATCCATCTACGTACCTATCTACTCATCCATCTATCCAAGCTTTTGTTTATCCATTCATCTACTGAGTGCTGTCTTGTAGATTTAGTGGTAAAAAATATTGCCCTTGTGCATCTTTAATTTTAGAGAGATATACAAACATTCAATAACTAACCAATTAAGTATTAGATTAAAGTTGTGATGAATACTACAAGTATGGAAATATAATGTGCTATGACTGCTTATATCAGAAGTTTCTAAAATTATTTGGGGATCAGGAAGGGCTTTTTTGGATACATTAGTTCTGAAGGCGACACACAAATCCATTATTTAATGGAAGACCATAAGAAACGATTTTGAAAGGAGGAGGGATAATTGTAGAACTCTGAAATAAAAAGGACCATTAAACCTATGAAAGACTAATGTGACTAAAAGGAATAGAGTATAAGGAAAAAAGGTCACCCCAAAAAGAGGTGAATTGGGTTGTTGGGAGATTATAAACGGTCTTGTGAACCAGTTTAAGGAACTTGGCCTTAATCCTAAAAGCAATAGGAAGATGCTGAAGAATATAAAGCAGGGGTAAGACATGTTTATATGAATATCACTCAAAGATCTTTCTCGCTGTAGTGTGGGGAACAGATTATAAGCAACATAAAAACAGGCAAAAAAATGTTAAAGAGGCTATTGCAGGAAAGAGATGAGTATGTATTCAATGAGAATCCTGGTAGTGGACTTAAAGAGAAGTAGATAAATAAGGATTTCAAAGGTAATCAACATGATGTTCAGAAGGAGGTTTAGTCTGCATTTTAAATGCTTAGTAGAGAAAATTGGGTTCCTTACCCCTTTTTTAAGCACATAAAACTTGCAAGTACTGATTGTCTTTCAGACATAAACCAGCAATTCAGTTCCTGGAAGGGTAATTTCATACAATATTCATACTGGCTGCTGGCCACTTTTGTCAGCTGGTGAGGTGTCTGGTGTTCTGTGGAAAAGTATTTTTTTGTACCATATGATCATATAGTTTTTTCTTTGTTTTAGCTTCTTTGGTAAGCATATATTCTCACAGCTTTGTGGTTTTGAAATTGTATTAGGATAAAAGGATATTAATATACACTTGGGAAATGTCTTTTTAAAACAAGGTTAAATTCATTTTGATCTTGCAAAATATCTTAGAGTCATTATTAGTCTAATATGTACAGGGATACAGTAATGACATATGTCCCTAATTATTTTAACAAGGAAGTTTTTCCAAGATCATCTCTATCAACTATTGCTTTATGAATGAACTTTGGGCAATTCTTGATTAAACAGCAGTCTCTTGCTCTGAGCAGTATCTTTTATTTAATATTTCCATCCTGGCTTTGAAAACCAAAGTAGCCACAATGGTCTTTTCCCAAGAGAGTCAATAGGACTTGTCTACAAATACTTTAGAATGTTTATTTGCTCTTCAGGCTGCTAAAGCTTGAGCAAACTCAGATGTGCCACTTATAACTATTGCAGTGATCATTTGGGAGAAGTTTATCATCTGTTTAGAAAACATCTTTCATCCTTGCAATGGTATTGGCTCTGTATATGGTATGGTTGGAGGTAGGATAGAAAAAGTGGTCACGAGGAGGGTGAACAGTATTAACTCTAATTTTTCAGATTATAACCAATGATCTATGCATGGTAGATTGCAGAAAAGTAAAACATAGAAAGGGCAAATAGTTCCTATTGCTTCTATTCACTGCTTCCCACCCTTATCCAAATTTATATCCCCATTGCCTAAGAATCTGAACATAGTATCACTTATATAAAAATTTCTAAATTGAATCTACATTATAAAAATCTTTATCAATCAAAACACTGAACTCTACTTCTAAAAACAAACAAAAAAATTGGCTGCCCTGATGGTCAGATAATTTCTTTATCCATCTGCCTTTAAGGTATATACAATGAATATGCATGATATCTCTTTATGAGAGCTTTATACATTTCTTTTCTTTGATTATGAAAAATGTATGTATAGACAGGACTCCAGAGATATAAATTAAAAGCAACAAAGTATAAATAAAAATTATGGTTCTGGCAATGGTATCAAAATAAAAGGACAAATTCAGAGCAGAAATACAATTTCAAACTCAGAGCAATTTTAGAATGGCTACTAATGTTAATGTTATGTGATATAGTATAGTATCATAAAGGCATTAATGCAAAAGAGACTGAAGATTACCTGAAATATTTTAAATAAACAAACCATACTTAATAAATTTCATGTAAAGTGTTCAGTTTAGTGCCGAGAAAATAATAAGTGGTATATAAATGCTAAGTACTATCACCTTTCTTATTGAACTCTTCTAATTCAATTTTGTACAATAGTCCACTTGGCCCACAATTCAATTTATAAACTTGAGTAAAGAATGAATCAAATATCATTAACCAGGATAAAAAAATCAAGATTAGTAAGTTTAATCTCTTTCAAATATGAAATATAAATTTTATCTTTCTGTATCTCTTTCATCCACTAAAACCTGGAGTTGGCATCATTATATGTGCAGGAAAGTGAAAACATTATCACAAATGAAAAAAAAATATCCGTGAGCTCTTCATAAAACTTGCTTTAGAGAATTCTTCTAAAGAACTTGCTCCACAGTTAGTCCCTCAAAAAAAAAAAAAAAAAAGAGAAGAATCTTCAATTTCAAAGGTTTTGAAGCAACAGAATATCTTGTTTTATATTCAAAAGTAATTGCTATTCTTATATTTGGCTACTAGCAGATGAAACTGTGGAACGTCCTTAGAAGCTACAGAACTTAGGAAGATGCATGTGTTTATGTATTAAGCAGATAAAAATGACATTAGCTCTTAGGTTTATTTCATTTCATTTCATTCAGCTATTGTTATCCCTTAGATTTCCAGCATAATCAATTCCAAAATTGACCCGTGAAAGTATGAGGCTCAGCAGATGGAAAATTCTGTACTGAAAAGGAGTGAGCACAGTGTAAAGAGAGACCAAGGGAGATGAGGTTTCTAATCACAGTGCTGCAACTTAACAGCTTGTGTAACTGTTGATTAGTAGACTCTGATCCTAAGTTTCCTTATCTGTAAAATAGGTTTAAGGATAATTAGATTTCAAAGTTGTAGCAGAGGCTAAAAATTAAGTAATATGCATAAAGTACATGCCATATATAAGAATCATTTATTCAAAAATCAATTACTGAGCACCTAGTGTGTGCAGATATATTTCATAGACATATTCTATAAATCTTACAGAAAGTAACCAAGTAAATGAGTATGTTTTAAAAACATAATGTCAGAAATACACAATAAGGAATATTCTTCAGAATAACTGGCTTGTACACCTCACAAACTTCAAAAAAAAAAAAAAAAGAAAGAAAGAAAAGCTTAAGAATGGTTTCACAATAAAAGTCTAAAGAACAAACACTAAATGCAGCACATGATTCCAGGCTGGATTCTGAACACAGAATAAATGGCTACAGAGAACATTATTGGAATATTTGACAAATTTGAATATGAGCTTTGGATCTGGCACTATTATAACAATGTTAAATTTTATTTGGATTATTGTTCTGTGGTAAGATGATATTCTTGCTCTTATGAATAAACACTGAAGTATTTAGGGATAAGAGAGCAAAATGCTTTCAACAACCCTCACAAGGCTCAAAAAATGGAAGAAAAAAGAGAAGAAGAATGCAAAGAGAAGGGATAAGAGTAAAGCAAGTGAGCAAAATGCAAATAATTAGTAAATCTTGGTAAAGTCTTTACAAGAGTTCCTTGCACTATTCCTACAAATTTTCTGTAAGTTTGAAATTACATAAAAGTAAAAAATTTACTTTGTTTGAAGGAAGGTAGAGTGTTATTCCCTTTTTTCTGGAACCTCACTTTTAGAGTACATTTTGCTAATCTTATTTAGAATTTTGGCAATAGAAACAGAGACTTTCATTTGTGTATGCCTTCCATATTGAGTAGTACAATTCTATCTCAATGGATTTGACAAAATCAATAATTTATAGTATAGGACTTTAGGTAGAATTATGTTGCTGATGTGAATGAGTCAAAAAACATCCTTAAACACCTGGCACAGCTTCTAAAGCTGGTGTTTTATTTGGAAAACAAACTCAATATGTAGCAAATGCATAAAGCATATTGATATTTCAAGGCTAAGGAACTGACCTCACCTTTACTTCCCATAACAAGTGAGAGAAATGACAAACTTTAAGTTAATAAAGATGCATCTGTGGTTTTCAGTTTAATTATGCTAGCATTTCTTGGACTGGGTCAAATCTATAACATGCCTCACAGGCTCTATAATCAGAACTGCTCTTTATATTCATTTCTCGATCACTGTAATTAATAGTGTCACACATAAACCCACTGGTGTCAACTGCCAGATTTACTCCTGACTTTTTAGAATAAGTGTGTATGCACATGCATGTGAATGTGTGAGTTTGTGTGTGTATTTTAGAGTACACAAGCATGGATATAAAATAACACATATAGACAGATAAAAAGGTTTATTTATAGTATGGAGGAAATATGGTCAAATAATTTTAAAAAGCACTATACATGATATGCTCTACAAAGGAAATTTCTACCTTTAACTTGTGAAAAGTGGGTAATTGTGAAAATATGAAATCTAGAAGTACTGCAGTGGTCATTATTTAAAAATTTTAGTTTTGTTATTTTTGGTCTCTTTTGACCTTCTTCAGTCTTGAGCAAGAATATAATATCTGGTCTATTTTACTTAAATTCCTTGAAATTCCATTATGTGAAGATAATTTATTTCTTCCAAATTTACTGCTTTAAATATTGGCAACAGCTTAATTTTATTATCATTTGAGTATCTATTCTAAAACTTTGAGTAAATAAAAATTTAAGCCTGGAACTTCCACTGTCAGTTATGTTGGAGTATTTTACTGCAGATCTATGATTTGCTAATAAAACATATCAAAATGAAATTTTAAACAATGGATTTGAAAGCATCAGAAAGCTACTGAGTTAGCCAGTTTCGGAGGCCAAATCCTAGAGAGAAGGAAATTGTATTTAGGTGAGCTAAATTTTCTTCACATTGGATTTCTCTTCGGGACATTTACTGATTCTTGAAGAGTGCCAATATGCAACTAAACTGGGTAGAGAAGCTGCTAAGAGCCTTAAAACACAGAAGAGATTTTGGTGATTTCACAAGGTTAGAAAAACAAAAATTGGAGTTCTGATATAGCAAGGCATTCAGAACTTGACTGGCCAAAATTCCAATCATGAGGTTCACAGAAATAAAACTGTTCTTCCATTGAGCCATTATCTGATTAAACTACATAGGAAAAGATGCAAAGAAATCTAACAGAAAGCATATGAAAAGAAGGCGAATGTAACTAAAGAGTTGCGTGGAGTCTTCAGCAAACCCACAGTGCTAGGGAAACCGAAATCAAGTTTCAAGTCCTCCAAGGAGAAGTGGCACTAGCAAATACTCCAGACTGTAACTGAGACTCCCGGAGGAATATACATAGGTGTAGAAGCAAACCAAAGGTAGACTGAACCTCATCAAGATTGCAAACTAACATCAAGTTAATTCAAGATATGATTGGCTTCAGGTGATATGTCTCTTTTTGGCCTGTCAGAGGATAGAACAAATCATTGCTAAAATTTTTTAGACACAAGATTAGCAGTGAAACTAAAATTTTTTGGAATATTAATAGAACCAGAAGAAAAAACAGGCAGACACAAAGTGACACAAATAAGAAAGTTATCAACTAAAATTGTAAAATAACTGTGATCAATATCTTTAGGCAAATGGATGACCAGGTAGAGAATTTGAATAGAAAATAAGAAAAGAATAAATGAAAAATTTTTATTAAAAAATGTAAATACTGAAAGTGTAGGATGATTATAGGACCTAGCTGAAGAATGAATAGATGAACTGGAAGATTGATCAATACAAAGCATCTAGACTATAACACCAAAGGTAAAAACAGATGGAAAGTACAGAGAGAAGTGTGAGAGACCTACTATATGCAACAGAGAGGCATACGTATGTTCATGTGTATGTTAGTTATATAGTTTCAAACTCTTCATCAATAGCAGAATGGATAACTATATTTTAGTATGTTTATAAAATGGAAAACAATCTAGTATTGAAAAATAATATATTATCATTACACAAAAAATAATGATGAATAATTCCAACATAATATTATACAAAAGAAGCCACATACAAAAGAGTACATGCTTCATGATGCTGTTTATATGCAACTCAAAAATAGGTAGACTCAGTCATTATTATTAGACAGGAATTAATTACTGGGGCCACTGGGGGTGCTATTAATATTGTACTTCTTGACTCAATGGTGGTTACAGAGTATATCTGATTTCTGAAAATTCACTGAATTGTAAACATGGTTTGTGTGATTTTGTGCGTATATGCTATACTTCAACTTAAAAAAAATTTTTAAAAATTAAAACCTGAGTGTGTTAAAGTTACAGTTAAAATTAAAGTTTTTTATGATAATATCCATCACTTTTATCCTCCCATAGCTAATAAAGTCCCTTTGGATATTAATGGCTTTTCGCTTTCAAGGAATATGATGAATTAATGAGGAGAGAGAATGTCGAAATTTTTTTCAGAAAGTAATAAGCTGAATGGGGGATGTGTGTATATCTGAAAGACTACTCAATAGTCCCATATATCCTTAAAGAAATGAGCAGAATAAAGTTTCCTTAAGAACAAGCAAACTGTCCCACCAATTCTTTACTGCTTTAGGAATTCAGCAGAGCCAGGGATGGCTTTTGTGGCCACCAAAGACAAGAATCAGAAATAATAATAATGTCATTACTATGGAACTTATAAAAAATAATAGATCAATGGGCTTCTAGTCTGCTTACTTGTTTATCTGTTTCTTTTTATCATTTCAGGAGGCAAGATGTCCCCAACTTATTTGGAGCCTCTTTCACAACTTTATACTATTTTGATTAGAATCTCTTAATTCTAGACTCAGCTCCTAGAGTCTAGAATAGTCTGTTTCTTCTTAGTTGTTTATCTACATTCCCTAAGAAGATAGCTGTCAAAAAGTGAGTATTAACAAATACATATTTCTTATTACTTGCAGGTCTAAACCCAGGGCTAATATTGTAGCATTTTTGCTATTGTACATGTTTTGACTTTGCTTCTTTTTTCCCCTCTGGAAAGTGAAAGGCAAATAACCCAGGAACTATGCCATCATTGGCAAACATAGATTAGAATTTATTTGTCCTGGTGTGACTGAAGCTCTTGCTAAATTTTCTCTAAGATTAAAAGTTTTTCTGTGCTCTAGCACATATGTTTATGATCAGATTTTGCCTTTGTCTCAAGACCAGATTGAATATTAGTAAAAATGCCCACATATCTTTTTGTCTGATTACTCTTTGTGACTAAAAGGCATTTCCATCAATTATGTATGGATGGCTCCCCACAAATGTAGTCAGTAAGAACATCACAAATTGGCAAATTGACACTTTAAAAAGTATTTCTGGGGATTAAGTGTAGATGGCATGTGAAAGCCATCTTAAATGTTCAGTATTACCACAAATGTTTCCTGCATACCTGACCTCAATTCTATAAAAATATTCACAAATGTACCCTAGAAGAGTATAAAATCCATTAAGAATCAAAACACATTTGCTTCATGGTAATATCAAAATCAGAATTTTGGGTTTAAAAGTTTATTTGCTCTGGCTGCAGCTTCCAAGAATCCAAGGTCACTGGTTTCTATAGCTTGACATTGAATATGATAATACAGAGAACAAGAGAAAATAGTTGTCACTATCTCTAGTACACACCAATCTCCTATTTCAATGGTCACTTTGACCAAATGATATATGGTTGATGATTTATTTGCCTCAAGCATTTTCTAGGCTAGATACTAATGGTAGAAAAAAAAAGAATACAAGAGCTATTTTGTTACTGCGCTGTACAACTGCACCCAACAGAAGAAAAAAAAAATTCTGTTCTTATATCATGTCCATTTTATTCCATACATCACTATTAATAATAACCATATTGTGTTTTTACTATTAAATAAAACCTTAGAGGCAAACCTATTATAGAGATGAAGAACACTGAGGTCTAGAGATTGAGCTTCTTGCTCATGACTTGACAGTTAATCTGTAATTAAGCTAAAGCACAATTTAGTTACTCTGACCAACAATAAGGAGGTTTGCCCATAACTGCTGGGGTAGCTCTTTTCAAACTATGTGATTTTTGAGGTTCGAAATAAATAAAGAAAAAATAAAACTCTGGTCTCACTCTAGTAAAACTAGTATACTTTCTACTCTGGAATGTTCATTAATATTGTCTCTTAGTTCCCTGAAACAACTGTTACTTTTCAGATCCTCCATCTCAAGAGGAATGCTGAGAAAAGGAAGAGAGAAGAATAAAATCTTTGCAGGAACATCTGAAATGAAGAGGAGGTAAATATTCAGAGAAAAAAAGTACCAGAGTAGAAAAATATGACAAGCCTTACTCTATAAAGGACTTGTGTTGAAAATATATGTCATATATGTTTGCATGGAGAGTAACAATTGATATTGTGGTTTTAAAATACATCCATGAATTCTTTGATACTCTTCTCTTCAAATGGCAGAAACTAATTTTCCTTGTCATGATTTTGGGCTAGACTTAGTGATTCACTTCTAAGAAATAAACTATGGCAGAAATGATGGTCCCTTATTTCTAAAACTAGGACTTAGAAACCATTGTGACTTCCTTTTCTTCTCTTGAATCTATTGCCCTGTGTTAAGCGTGCTTCTATATTGGGGGTAAACTAAAGCAGCCTTTTAGAGAAGCTCTTATGACAAGGAATTAAGGTTTTCTGTCAACAATCAACACTAATTTGCCAGGCATCTTGGAAATGAATCCACCTACCCCAATCAAACCTTCAGATAACTGTTACCGTGCTGATATCTTGACTATAAACTCATAAGAAACCTTGAACTAGAACCACTGAATAAGTCACTTTTGAATTCTTGACTCATATGAACAATGGCATTAATAAATGCTTATTGTTGTAAAAACCACTAAATATGGAAATAATTTTTTACACAGCAATAGATAATTAATAATGTTGTCATGTTGAATTAAAGAACAGTGTCATAGTACTTATAAAATACAACTACCATTAGGGTAAACCTACGTCACATATCAGCCATTTTGTATGATTCAATCTGCTATACAGGAGCCCTACCAACCTGCTTCAGTCCTCATTTGGACTGGACTTTGGTTCCCAGGATGCCTTTGTTCAATATGTTTGTCATTTTCCCAATTATAATCACATGGCAATATAGTCATAATTTTCTGACACCATGTTCTGATGCAATAGTTGGAAACTATTTGTGGATTACCTCTTGGTTTAGACATGTAAAAGATAATTATTAGCAAATGATAATCATTCTCTTTTTTGAAAGGTATTTTGGTTTGGGGTTTGGGACAAATATTTGAATAAATAATGCTTCAAATATCTTACACAATCCTAAGTACAAAAACTGTTTTCATCTGATGCTTAGATGTTCTTAGGACATCATGTTTTCTTTGAATTAAAAAAACACAAAACAATAAAACAGAAAAATCACACAAACCATCTAGTCTGTAAATATATAGTTACCTTTCAATTCTCTCTTCCTCAGCGGGCCCAGGTAACACAAAATTAGCCTCTTGATAACTGTACTTTGGGCAAAAATTTTGCCATTTCTACATTTCTATGAACATTGTTAAGTGAGAATTTATTTCTGCTTCTAGTCTCCCCGGAGCTTGCACTTATGCTTAGTTTTATGCAAAGTTTAGGTGCAATCTTTCCAGTACCAGATCATAACAATTTTTCACTTTTTCGCTTTCAGTTTTAACTGAAGACAAATCTTAAATGGGAACTTATAAAACCTTGGTACTTTTCACCCTGACCTAAAATGCAAGATATTGCTGTTATTTTAAAGAGCTTTCATCAATTATCTCTCTTACGAATTTGTGGGGATATGTCACATATAACTGTTATGGGGTGCTTATTTTCTTTAAAAAATATCATTCAGCTAAAATTTTTGACTTGCTAAAGAAATTACTCTGTCAGCTTAGAAATCTATTGACAGTGAAACAAATGTACTTACTTTTTCTCATGATTACATCTAAGTTTTGGCCAATACCAAAATTTGTTAAAAGAAATAAAAAAACCTTTCACAAATTTAAAGTTAGCAAACATGTTACATTATGTATATTGCCAGAGAATGAACTTACTTAATTTCCTAGTGAGAGCTCATAAAGTTCATTGTGCCTTTTTTTGGGGTGGGGGTGGGTGGGTGGGTAATAAGATTAGAATTGACCTTTATGTTAATTTCTGCTCATTTCTATTTCTTAACATTAATTTTAAGAGTTCATATGTATTTCTCTTCTATAATACATTTAATTATCAGTAACCATTTGCACAAATATAATTTGTATATGATAAATTATATATTCGTGTAAACACAGTAATTCGGACTCTGATACTAGTTGATTCAAATGTAGGTACAAAAGTTGTATTTTTTACTTTCTTTTCTTTTTATAGAGCTCAGTCTAACTCTATATCCTCTATAGAGAAAGATTATCAGCTGAAACACCTATTGCTACCCACTGGGGGACATTCTGAACATCTTAAACTATCGAAAACTGTATAGCTTGGACTTCCTTTGAAAACAAAATGCTATATTAAAGAACAACAAACCAACTGGCACTAACTCAAACTTAACAAGTTGCTGAGCAAATCCATTTTTCAAAATAACCAGTGTGTGATCTGATGACAGTATTAGCAGTGCATTGTATGAGGATGAGAATGAGAATGCTATGTTAAACCTGCTAATTTGCAGTAGCTTTTATGGAGGTATAATTTTCCATTTAAAATGTAAAATTTCTGTACAAAAACACTTGAATAATTATGAAAATGTAAGTAATCCTTTGCAAAAAGTAATTATGTTAAGGGGGACTTTTCGTTGCCTTCAGTGTTTTTATGCATGTGTTTGGTTCCATAAGCAAACTAATTAAAATGTTGCAAGACACACTGAAATGCTGGCATTTTAGATGGAAAGCAGTTGTACTCCTGGCAAAGACTGTTTTGTTTCTCAGGAATTTTTAAATTGTAGTGATAATAAACTATTCAGTCAAGCAAACCAAAACAAGAGCCAAACTCATGTGCTCAATAGTTGAGATCTGTAGCCACATGTTCATGCTACCACAAAGCCATGAATTTTCTAAGTATTAAGTAGGACAAAAGCACATTTGTTTAGTTGGCAAACATTTGGAGAAAAAGGAGATAAAATGTAGAATTTATAAAGCTAAAAATCTTAAAAATAATAATTTTGAAGCCAGCTTATTGTTTTAGGTTGACTGTTTCTATGATTTAGAAATTACTGGACAACTGGCTGGCAAATATTTCTACCACAAACAGGAATGCTCCAGTCTGACAGTTAATAAGGTGATAAATGGTATTATGGTACAACCTCGACAATAGGTACCTGACCTGAGAGCCCAAGAGGTAAAGGTGGCTGCAGAATGACTATCAGGAGTGCTGCTTGCAACAGATTACATTTGAAATATGAAATGTCCATCCTCTTCCCTTTTTGGTCAGTCAGTCATGCTTTGAGCAAGACTTGAGTTGCTATTTTGTATCAATCACAGTTATAGGAAGTAAAGTTTCAGTGGCATGAATCTCATATGGTACCTGCCTGCATGAATTGTACATTCCAATATCTCTAGGAGGCAGCTTAATGTGTTAATGAATTATAAACTCCAGTGCCAAACCATATGAGCTTAAATCCTGGCTTGTCAACTAATTATCTGTGTGATATTGGACATGTTAACTAATATCTCCAGTAGGCCCATCTGTGGAATGAGAATAATAATGGTCTTGGCTAATGTAGCTGCAATGAAAATTAAACAAGTTAACCTATGTGTAAATGTATTGTGCCTAGTACTCAGTATTAAATAGGTTATTTATTATCATTTTTACCTCCAACCCAGCAGTGCTATAAATATTGCCTACTAGATAAGACAATATTTAATTTTATAGAAGGTAGATATCCAATAAAAGTCAAAGATCAGAAAAACCCCTAGAGGGTATCTAATAGCTGTAGGCATTTAAAAGACTACTATTTATTCAGGATGTAAAACAAAAGGATGCATTCAGACTATTACCCAAACAAATTCATGTTAAACACAATAGAACACATACAGTTAACAGTTGACATCAGCAGAATGGAGTAGAAGAACTATTTCTATAATACAGAAGAAAAATAGCAGTTTGAAATTATACTATCATCCATCATAACCATCATTTATTCAGCCCTTACCATGAAGCCAGGCACTAATCTCTTTAAATGCCAACCCAAGCAACTCTCACAGAAACCCTGTGGGGCAAGTACTATTCTTTTACCCATTGTATAGATTAAAAGGTTGAGGTTCAAATAAGTTAACAACTTTCTCCAGGCTAAACATATAATTAGTGATAAGGATGTAACAAGAACTCAAGTCTCTCTGAAGCTAAAGTGCATGTTATTATTCTGTACTGTAACCCATATAATAATAGGAGCATGTTGCCACATCATTAAATATTCTTCACAAAACAAGTTTTCTAATGGCTACAAAGTGTCCTAGTCTATGGAAGTAACATAATTTATTTACTTCTTTCTGTTCCATTGACTATTTAGGTTGTTTTTAGTCCCTTAGCTATTGTAAATTATTTGAAAATAAAAATCTTCATGTATAAGTCTTTGTATACATAGATAATGTTTCTTAGTATGGACTCTAAAAAGTATAGTCATCAGGATGAAGGACTAAAATGTTTATAAAACTGTTAACACAAATTGCCAAATCACCCACTAGGAATATTATAGCGATTAACTCTCCCTCCAACAATTTTTAAGCTTGCTTATTTCTTTGCATCCTTGCTAATCCTGAATATTAGAATCTTTTCAAAAAATCTTATTAATGTGCCAGACTAAAAACAAAAGACCCTCATTGATTTAATTTATATTTTTATTTTTACGAGGGTGCTCAGAGAGAAAAATATCACATTAAAACAAAACATGTGGACAATATTTTAATATTAATATCATCTCTATCCCTCAGCCTTCTTACATTCAATCTTCAGTTTTCCCTTAAAAGAATTTTATAAAATTCCAAGTCACAATTTAATTGTCAATGTTTGGAAAGTTTTCCAAACTTGTCTAGACAAAGTGTTACCTTCTCTGATCTGTGTACATGCCGTTATGTCTTCCTTTATTCCGTTGTTGTGAAATTAGTGTTTACCTCTCTGTTCTATTCTAGATTATGAACTACTAGAAAATACATGATCTTATGATATCATGGATCCCCACGTAATGAAAAGTCTTATAGACAAACTTACTTAGCACTTCCCACAAAAATATATTGATTCTACATTTCGATCAATTTTTCATTATTTGATTAAATTATGGATTTACTCCTCATTAATTGGTAATGTATTTGATAAGTGTTATAAACAATTTTAAAAATAAATAAAGACATGTAATAAAATTGCCTTGTCCTAAAATAACTATGCTGTGAGAAAGTAAAAATTAGCCTTTCTGGTCATCACAATGTGATATTCCTATCAAAATAAAAACAATATTTTCAATAGGACATTGATAAGGGCACATATACAATGTTTAATGTTTTCCCAAGGTCATATCACAGCTGCAAAATAACTAACAACTCCTTTTTGGGTAATTTCTGATTTTTACTAATACCTAACGCAGCTACATTTTCATTCATCTTGTCTACTCTGTGAAGTTACCCAATAATGAGGTACCTAACTGCTGAGCTGCCCCATGTCTTGAAAGAATCCAACCTGGGCCTTGTTGCTACTTTTCCAGATGCTCCTAAGAATCCTTCAGCACAAGCCCAGACCTATACAAAGTGCTTCCACATAGCTTCTTACTCTCCCAAGATCTCTTCTTGGGATGTTTCCCTTGCTGCAGCAAGCTAAATTAACTCAGCCTTCATTGGAGATATGTTCCAGGTCATCTTCAGCGGGCAAGCTTCAGTGTTTGTTAGGTTTGTGAGATTTGCATACTGTTTTCAATATAGCATTCACCAACTCATTAGATACTTGATGAAGGAAAATTGATAAATCGAGATTATTTCCAAGCTTTAAGCCTAAAAACCTTGTCATGATGCTCCTATTCTTATAAATCAGGAAGTTAAAAAAGAAACAAGCAGAAAAAATACAAAAACCAGTGTACCAATATTTGAAACATGCTAATGTAAGACATTTTGAAGCTGAAATCTACACCCATTCACTCCCAAAATGTTTAAAATAGAGAAAATGTTGTATGTACAAATACTCAGAAAAATTTTCACTCAGGGAACTTTAAAAAATAAATATGATGCTATGTGTAAACAAATTCTTAAACAGTCATGTGATGTAGCTGGTTTAATTTTCATTTTATAAACAAGAAAACTAAGAGAGATTAGTTATCACACTGAGTCGAAAGTAATGGTAGAATCCTATTTGAATATTAATCAAGCTGAGTCCATAGATTCTGCTGTCTTCCAACAATATAATGAAGTTAAAAAATTTGATAAGAATATTAATAGAAGACAGGAGGTCTAAAGATGCTGAAGATGGCCAATGTTTTCTCTATTTTGAAAAGTACTCACAAAATGTTGAAATAAGCTAGCAATATTAAATATTCTCATTACATATGCTTAGATTATATTAAAACTTGTCTATGTTAACTTTGGATATGACAGGAAGAAGAAAAAAAAACAGTTTGTTTTGTCTTAGGAGTCTTTTCAGATGGAAGCAACAATATAGTTAAGATGTCAAGCCAACTTCATAGAAATTGTCAGTGAAAATCTTAGAAACAATTTGTACTAGGTGGCATTTTAATGCAGCGTAATGCCCTCGGCTTTTTACTGATAAAAATAACAACAAAACCACAGGGAAAGGCTGCAGCTCAGTGAGCCTGACTGATGTGTGTGGCTGGACTTCTATCTTGCTAAAATAAAACTAGAAACGAGTATGTTTGTTAACAGCAGACAGTATTTAGGAGGTATAGTGAGACCTTTTTAAAAACTAAACCCAGGGAACCAATTTTATATCATTCTTTTTTAAAGGATATGCAACACAAAAGAAAATTTCTGCTTTACTATCATTGTATAAATTAGTGCAAGTATTCCTCGGAGTGTGTGTGAGAGTGAACCCCTTTGGAAGTCGATTTAAACTTATGTACTTCTAATAATGATGATTTTAAATACCTGAAATAAAGTATTGACATACAAATAGTTACAAAGCAACTAATTTCATTAAAATACCATTATTTAAATATTTGTAAAATGTGATATGGGAATCTATATTTTTGCTTATTAATACATTAAATATCAGATTTTTTGGCAGGCCTAACAAGAATTGTTATTTCAAGGCAGTGAGAAGTATAAACAATAGGTCAAGTTACCTTCAACTTTATGATTGTTATGTCTATTGTTGACAAAGTCACAGGAATTGCCCATAGTACTGTGGTTTGTCCTCTACATTCATAGTGGAAAGAAATACAGTATTTCTCTTAGAGGTGCTAAAAATAAAAATATGATTTTTTTTAATTACACCCCCCAAAGCAATAACATCAACAACAACAAAAACATTAGAAAAACAAGTCTATACACAGACCCCCAAGTTAAGAACTAACTCCTATATTAACATATTTCTACTTTATAATATAGTCCGCTATTTCCTTGAAAATGTAAAGCAAATTAAATTATTATACTGTAATTCCAAATAAATAAAACTCTGAATACTTGAAAGACAGAGAACATGAGAGAGAAATTAACTATGATCTGCAAACACATGAAACATGCTTGTACGTATGAAAATTAATTGAACAACTTTGGAAATAAAATAGTTAAGACATATAGTAGATTATTTTTCATTGATATTTTCCAGCATCAGTTCAATGAAAATATTTTTTTTCTTGTGATGTTTTAAATTTTACATTGTTACCAAGAACATAATATTATTTTCCATTTTGTTCCTTTTTCCTGCCAGAGTCACATTCTCTCTCTTCCTCCCTACCACCTCTCCTTTTTATACTATTTCTTCTGCAGGACAGCTATACTTACAGAAAATCTTTGGATTAACAGTAATCACAGTTTTAAAAAATGCTATCTCTTTGATGATCTTATTAACGAATGAGCTTTAAATAACATTGCTTTAATGTCTCAAGAAATCAAAATCTGGATTTGCAGTTTGGCAGTAAACCCTAATGTTATTCATGGACAGTGACGCCAGGGTTAAGATCTTGGTTAATTACTGAGGCAGTGAAGCAATGACTCCATCATTTTTTTTTTTTTTCAAACAGGGATACACGAGATAGAGAAGCAATGAAGTCATCCTTTTTTCAATCAGAGATACATATGACTCCGCTAATCATCCTTACTTTAATACTGAATAGACACACTTACAACTGAGGTTAAGATGACATTTAAAATTTTTAGGGAATTTTCTAACTTTGGCAAAGAAAATTACACCTTCTAAGATAAAAGGAATACTTTTGAATGAGACGCAACTTCCTAAAAATTTGCATAAGATTAATTCTCAACAAAAGGATCGAAGTGCAAGGCTATGCTAATATGAGCTAAAAACATTCCTGGAAAATAAATGTGTCAGTGAGTGCCCACTCATTAAAGTAATTGCTTAAGATTTGAAGATGATAGCTTATTCTCATAGAATGTGAGTTTCAGAAATTACTATTCAACATTCAGTGTTCTCTCCCTTTCATCTTCCCTGCTCCTACTTAAGAAATAGTAGTACTCCAGACTGCATCCTCTAAAAATTTAACATAATGAAGGAAGGGCCCGTCAGGCAATTTTGAACACTAAGTGTGAAATATAAAAGCACTACTATTTTACTGAAAGTTCTCATGCCTTTGTTCCAACAGGCATTTGTAGAAATGGAAAAAGAGCTTTAGTGTATTTAAAAGCAGAAGCAAGAAATATACAAAAGGCCATTATTTCGGTATCTATTTCTATTTCTAATAACTAATTCACAGGTATTTAAAGTTTTAAAAGCTTTTACTCATATTGAATGTGATTTTTTGAGCTTTAATTATAAATGTATAAAGGGAAAGAACAGCAGTTTTATATATTTAATACAGCCAGAGAGACACACCTTTTAATTCCACATGATGATGGTCTGGGCTTGGATTATTCTTCAATCTACATACGTGCAGAGGCAAAATGAACACTTCTTAGAGAAACTTGTGTCGGAGCTGCTTCACTTTTTGAGATGAGTAGGGAAAGAGACCTAATGAACTAGTGTATTTGCAATAAGACAAAACATCATCCTTGTTGATATCCATTACAAAAATGTGAGTGGTGAAATATTTGGAGTTTTTTTGGTCAAAAAATAATCTGGGTATTGGGATTGAGTTACTTTTTTTTTTTTAACTTAATTAAATTCTTGTAAAGTTAGAAATGTTTGTGACATACGATTTCGAATTTATTTAAAAAATACAGGTGTTTTCAGAGATGACTTTTTAAAGTGATTATTCATGATTACATATGAAGTATTTTGAATAGTTATTTTCTTTTGACTATAGTAACAAATGGAAAATAGGGATAGATGTGAGAGAAAAGAAGTTGAATCACACATTTAAAAAAGGAGATATAAAGTATCAATAGGAGTAAAAAAGGCACAGAATGGAGAGAGAAGTGGGAAGAGAGGAAAGAAAAGAAAAAATAGGAGAGAAAACAAGAAAGAATGTGTTTTACTTTTAGCAATACAGCAAATTAATTTTTCCCTAGTTTGTCATTTATTTTATTTTTGTTTATGAAGGTTTATTTTGTTCATACAAAAAGTTACTTTTTATGATTTTTATAGAGTCAAATGTATCAATCTTTTCTTTATCACATTTGAATTTTCAGTCTTGTTTAGGCTTTCCTATATATTGTAAAGGAACTAAGCCATTTTTTCTTCTAGTCCCTTTTTATCTCTTTAAATTTGAATGTTTGATGCATTGGACTTTATTCTTGTGTTTGCTGAGAAGTAGGGTCCAATTTATTTTTAAGTGACTATTCAGTTTACTTATTATTATTGAAATATATCTTCAATTAGATGGAACTGAGACTCCTCATAAAATTCAGGTCTTCAAAGTCTTATACTTTCAAAAGGTAGACTAAAAATATATTAAATTGGAAGCAAAAGGAAATGACAAGAAAAGCTTTTATTGGCCTAGGTTTAGGGGAAAATGCTTTCCAGAATATAAAGAAAAGTTCAACAAATAAAACTGCTTTCATACAGACTATTTTGTCTAACCATAATGCAATCACATTGGAAAGCAAGAACAAGACACAAGTAAAAATTCAAAAACAAACAAACAAATAAACAAACAAAAAAAACACACTAAAAGGTGTGTGAAAACTTTACACACTCTTTAAGCAACATGAATTATAATCAGGAAGTGCTTAAAACCAATTACAGAACTACTATAAATCAAGACAAGTAATAATTAGCTAAATCAGTATATATAATAAAAATTATAGATTTAAATTTTATATTAGAAAAAAAGTTCTGAAATTAATGACAGGCCTGCCTAACATTGAAAGACAGACTTAAAACCACAGAATAAATAAAAAAAAAAAGTTGAAAGGAATAATGATAATTTTTTTAAAAATGGGACTTAAAGAAATCAACATATTACAAAGTTGCATTAGAAAAGATGTGGAGGATGGATCATACACTGAGAATAGGAGGGCAACTTGGTCAAATCACTTTGGAGAGAACACTGTAATATCTAGTTCATTGAAAAAATGCAATATATCCTAAACCAAGCAATCCCAAGAATCCTATTGTTAGGTCTACAGTCTGTTAAAATATGAGTAAAAATGTTAATTCCAGTAATATTTGGAAAAGGAAAAAATTGTAAATAATATTCATATCCACCACTATGAGAATAAGTAAACTGCGGTAAATCCATGCTATGGAGCATCATACAATATAAATGAATCTGTAAAACATTCATTGAGCAGTTGCAGAAGATTATAATCAACATACAATTTTTATAAAGTTTAAAAAATACAAATTAAATAGTGAAATGTATAATTTTCAAATGCCCACATTTGCAGGGGGTTGTTTCTTCTAGCTGAAGAGGAGTCAGGAAATTTGAAAGTGGTATTCAGGGGTCATCCTCAGTATTGTCATGTTTTATTCCTGAAGTTTGCTTTGTGGGTATATGTATCTTTCTTACAGAAAAATTTACAGTTTTATAAATAATAAAATATTAAAATGTTATAAAACAAACAAAATAAAAGAGAAATAGAAAAAGGAGCAGGATAGAAGTAGAAACAGTAGTAGGCTAGAAAGAGCAAAATGGAGATAAACAGGCATGAAGAAAAAGGAGAAAAATAGATGAACAATTCCCTTCTGAACTGTTAACAAAGTTCTACAGTTAGTCTAATCATATAATTTAGAAACCTATAGCAGAAAACAAAAACAAAAACAAACACAAACACACATACATACACACAAAAATGTCTACAAGATTTTAAGATTGGATTAAAGTTAATAAAATACAAAGAAAATACATTATTTTAAAAAGCAGCTTGTATGAAAAAACACAGTGAATGTAGAAGGCAGAGTAATAAAAATTAGAAAGGTCAAAAGCTAATTTAGCAGCTATTGTCATAAATACCTTATCGGCCTATGCCAAAAGACTCAGAATATTTAGAAAATTGACCTTGGGGATAGAGTAAAATTCATGAGTTCTATGCACAAAATTCACCAACAGAATCCAATACCAGTTTATTTTTAAAACCAGTCCTTGAGTTGGTTGAGGAAGAGAAAAAAAAAAAAAGACATTTATTGAGTTTGCTCTTTTTAGTCTTGGACCAGCATCCTATCCAGTCTATATAAAGACCAATATAATGTAGTTGAGGTAACTACATTTTATCCCTAGAAATCCATAATCTAAGAATGGTTCTAGATGGACACAGACTCCTATTGGACTCAGTACTGCAAAAACGTTTTATGCAAACTGGGTTCTACAAACTCACTTTGCCCCACAAGGCAGAAGAAAACTAGATAGACTATTTCCTAGGTATATCACTATTTCCTCATAAGAATTTAACAATTTTATTTACTTCTGTATGAATAACTATTTTGACTGATGTTATTTTGGTTGTTTCTATTTTAAACAAGGAAAATAATGTAACAAGAGCTTTTTAATAATTGTGTGTGTTTCTTTTTCTCTCTCCCCTTTTCGTGTCCCTTCAACTCTCAATGAAAATATCTATTCTGAAGTAAATGTACATAATAGAATCCTGAACAGAATATTTCAGCAGATCATAACTGAATAGGTTTTGTTATTAATATAACTTACTAAAGACATGATACATGGATTTCTATAAGTTTTTTAATGAATCATCCCTAGATTATTCCAAGAAGCATAATAAATAATTACTTAGAGCTTGATTTGTTTTTGCATATATCTGCAGTAATTTATAAGTAAATCCCACTATGTTTATTATTCCTAAAATAAGTATATGTAAGCAAAAAAGTCCTTAATGAGGAAGCTTTTTATAGAAATAAATACAAAGTGTGGCTAGATTAATTATTTTAATACATCTAAAATGTTAGCAGTATTATTCTTAGAAAAAAGTCATGTCTATGTATTTCATCAGAACCTACCATCTGCTTACAAATATATCTATCATTAGAACAGAAGCAAACTGCCCAAGAATAAACACAACACTGGTTTATTACCCACCTGTCTTCATTTCTTCACACTAATGAGTTTGTCAGATTTAGTTCAAGACAAGACAAAACAACTCTATTATGGAATTTAATGGACACACAGAAAAGAGAAACACATAATAATACAGTCTGATATTCTTTAGGAACTTTTTAATTGTGGTGTATAAAATAAAGTTGTAGATAATCAGAAAAAAACATTTGGAATCTAAATAATTATAAATTTTTAAAGTGATTTATTAATAAGTATAGTTGTAAAGATCTATTAATGTAATATTAAAATTTATAACTTATTTTAATTTCTTAATTTCAACAATCCTTTGAAGGAGGTAAGAAATTATTATTATTCCATTTTAAGAAGAGAAAAATTGAGACACACGGTAACATAGTAATTTACATAAGATCACTTCTTTGGTATGTTCCAGAACTGAAATACCAAGTATAAAGACTATAATTATGCTACTACAATATGCCTTGTATTTAGCAGCACAAATTATACATTGTTTTAAAGGACCTGAGCAGATAGCAGCTTTTCCTCCTCCTCCCTCACTTCTATTCTTCTTTTACTTCTTTTAAATATTGTGGTTCTAAATACAAATAAATTAATCAGTATAGGTGCATGGTGCTATCAAACAGGAAATTATAATAACTTACTTTCTACAAGAACTCCTAACTTGGGGTCCACAGATGGATTCCAGAGAGCTCACCACCCATCTGGAACAATTAACACAATTTGATTTTCATATTTCTGGGAAGAAATGCCTTGTTTTCAACACCAGATTCTTGACATGCCTCTTCCTTGACATTTTAGAAAGAGAGATATAAAGAGAGGGGAAGAAAGAGAGAGAGAGAGAGGGAGAGAGAGAGGGAGGGAGAGGGGGAGAGAGAGAGAGAGAGAGAGCGCACGCACAGATGCAAATAAAGTATATTTGTTTCTGCATCATAACCTAGTCCATGCCCTGACATTCACCTTTACATTCCAGGTTCATAGTTTGCCTTCATGGCTGGAAAATTGTAAACGTTTAACAAGTGTTTGCTGAATACTTATTAATTTATACATGTATAAATATAAATGATATAAATGTGCTCATACACACACATATACAAGTCTACAAAACTCTGGCTTAGTTCAAATGGCTTATCTGAAACAATAGTTTCCCAATTTTTAAGGTGCAAATGCCATTCTTTAAACTTTTTAATTGTTATTACAAAATATTTCAAACATAAAAATATAAAAAAAGTAATATGAAAGTATATGGCCTCTCATATTTAATATGGGTTAACAATTTTTTCTTATATATTTTAGAGGTATTATTGTCTTAGGAATAATGCATTACAGATAAAACTAAAGTTCATTTTTCTTCTGTCAATTTCTGCTTTGTACATTTTTAAACTATGTTGTTAAGTGCACACCTGTGTGTTATTAATTCCTTTTTTTCAGAATGAAATAACTTTATTCTAGGTAATACTTTTTAAAATCCATTTAGTCTTATTGCTATGCAAGTGTTATTTTGATTAGTAGATCTCTTTCCAGCTCTGCTTTCAAATTCTCTATGTCATATTTAGCTGTATCTCTTCTACAGTAATCTGAGATCTATAATATTTTCAAATTTTGTCAATAATTTCTGTATAGCTAGAAAATTCACAAGCTTAAATTTACTGAGATTTATGTCTACTATATATTTTTGTGTTATCATAACTTCCATCCTCATTCCCTCCTCTTCTGATAATCTATTAGATTTACAGATTTTAATTCATTCACCTTCTCTTCTTACACATTTGCAATAAATAGATAAATTAACTAAATGGTTTTTTGTAATTAATTTAATTGTTAAGTTACATACATGGCAACAAAATCTAAAGTTAAACATGTATTTATCCTCTTATTTTCATTTTTATGTTTTTTTTTTTTTTAGTATTTTATCATGCCTTGTTTTTAACACCCTGCCCAAGAGAATATTTTGTTATTATTTTTTACCCATCTGTATTTCTTTGGATTTATTAATATGTTTACCTATGTATTTAAGCTGAATTGTTCTTTGCATCTTACTTTTCTATTACGAATTCAATTTATATTTACTAAACTAAAACTGTTGTGTTTCTTATTTTCCCTTCATTTCATACTCAATACTGGATAATATCTAGCTGGGTATTAGATTTCACAATATTTGTTTCCTGTTAACATGCTGAAGATAATATCAGCTTCTCTGATTTTAAGATATTTTTAAAAATTTTTTGTAGTATCAGTTACTCTTCTTAGAAAAAAAATGTAGTTATTGTCTGTGAAGGATGTTTGCTTGTCTTTAAACAATGTCAGAAAATTATTAGTTATCTTCTTTTTTTCTTTATTATCTATTCTTTATTCCTTTTCACTCTGGATATTCTATTAAAATATAGATTATGTCTTATCATTCTAAACTCCATTTCTATTAAACTCCCTTTTATAATTATCTGATTTTTACATCTTTGTAATGTTTTCTAGTAAATTTCTCATGTATGCCTTCCAATACACAAATAATTCGAAATTGTCAAGTCTGCCTATCAACTTACCTACTGAGTATTAAATATCTCTACTAAATTTTTCATTTAGAATTATATTTGTTTCATTTCTAATTCTCTAATTTTTTGCTTTCCTCTTCCATCATACACCCTCATTCTTTTTCATCACTTCAATCATTTTAGAAATTATTATTTAGTTTCTTTGAGAGTATCCATTTTATACAGCTTTCAAGTGTGAATCTTTGTTTCCCACATTTGCTTTCTCTTCCAAATTATGATCTATTTACATTTGTTGATCATGTTAACCTTTAGTTTCTACTGCATTATACTAGAGGAACCTGTATACTGGGTTTTGTAAGCATCCTCCCGAAGACATTTGTTTGACCTTTGCTTTTGCAGGGTGACCCAGATGTTTCATAGAATTTGGTGGAGTTTAAATGTTAATTTTTGAGTTTACATTCACAACACATAGCTGCGTTAATTTGGACTCTACATCTGTAGAATACAGGTTTGGAAGGGTTATTTCTGATACCTAACCTCTTCCTTCCCTTCTCTCCGCGTGCACACACACACACACACACACACACACACACACACACGCACACACACGCACACTCACTCTTACAGCCCTAATAGCTATGTAACTTCCTTACCACTTCCATTTTCGTGGGTAGCGTTATGAAGGGGTCATCTCTAAAGGGTGCTGGCTTCGCACAGGCACCTCTATTCCAGTCTCTTGTCTCCTATACACCAGTTAGTACTAAACTGAGGCCCTGAGGCTTAGGACCTCTATGTGTTCTGAAATCCTCCAGAGCAAGGCATTCTTGCCTTGTTTCTAGAATGTGCAATTCTTTAAGCTCGAATATGTATTCTTTTAAAATTGTTATTACTTTTTCATATACATTTATCTTTGTAGGCAAAGATGGTAAAGTTTATTTTAATTCATTCAGATAGGTTCAGAAGAGAATATCAATACGTGAGGCACACCTCTAATGTCAGAATATATGTTTAACTCCTTCACATAGTGATAGCTAAACTTTTAGTATTTATGACTCAGTTATACTAAATAAAGTTTTATTAATTACAAAATATAGACAGGAAAAATGTGAGCATGTATATACAAAACATGATGATTCAATCTAATTCTAAAGAAAATTCTTTATTATGTATTAATTTGTACATTATTACCATAACAAAAAGATTCCTTAGGCATCTCTGAAACAACATGCTCAATGCTAGGACTCTAAATACACCCCAAAGTTCTGCTTAACTATTTTGGAGACTCTAACTTTATGCTTAGATGTACAGCCTTTATGCAGAACCAGCTACGTGAGCCCATGCTCCTATACATAATTTGTAGGAACTGATGAACAATGAAAACATAGAGTGCTTCTTCACAAGTTATTAAGAATTTCAAAATAAAACAACAGAGCATTAAGCTACTTTCTGAGCATGGAACCCTATGTGACTGCACATCACAGGCCCATGTAGCAGACTTTGCTTCTATGTATACCATCATGTCTACTATATCTAGATCCAGTAAACTCAATTCATTCATTTATTCAATGTGTTTTTATTAATTTCCTACATCCCCAATGCTGTGATATAAAATGAACCAAAGAAAATAGCAACTGGTAATTAAGTGACTGCATAAATATTTTATTTATGTAATTAAATTAAAATTAGTAATTAAATTAAAATTAGTAACTCTTCATTGTAAAAGCAAAATTCATAAAATTTCTAAACTATAATACTTACATTGTATTCTTCTTTAATAAAAATTTTTCAATAATGGATGCCTAGCAAATTCTGAATTCTATGTAACAATTCCATAATTTGTCATGAAATATATGATAAGGAATTATTAAAGTGGTGTGGAGTTACAGAGATAAGAGTGGGAGATAAGAACATAACAAAAGCGAGAGCCAGCAAGATCTCCCCTGAAAGAAGAAACAGGTGGCAGGAGTGAAGCTGGATACATAGATTTTAAAGGATATTGTAGAAGTGCTCTCTGTCTCTCTCTGTCTCTCTGTCTCTCTGTCTCTCTGTCTCTCTCTCTCTTCTCTCTCTCCAACTATGTGGGGAACACAAAATGGAGAGTGTTTCTGTGCTCCAGAAGTTTCATCAGCAAGAACAGCTGGAACCTAAATATAGATAAGGCTCTAAACACAGCAGCTAGTGTGATTAAGACTCTTAACATGGGAAGCAGAGTTATGCTAAACATGGATGTTCCAAGTCTCAAAGCTTCGGGGGGAGTCAGGGTCAGCAAACAGAAATGTCAGAAACTCACAACATCATCAGGCTCCCAGGCATTTTAAGAATAGAAAAAAAAATCATCGATATGATTCCCAGAGTCCTGATATCTGAGTTCTGAGTTCTTCTACTTGAGTTTTGAATGCTAGCCTCAGCATTAACTAGGTGTGCGGCTTTGAGCAAGTTGCTTTAATTCTCTCAGCCTCAGTTTTTTTCAGATACTTTATGGGAAGACTCAACTTGGGGTTATTCTATGAACTTTGTATTCTTGGCTCCTCAAAACTTAAGAAAACTAATAGTATCCAGGAGCAGTTCTCAGTTCAGTGCCAGGTCCATAATAAGTACTTAATACCAGTTGAAGCACAAAAAATCTTTTGGAAATCCCTAACCAACTCAGGATGCCTAACATAAAAAATAGCTTGGAAATGTAGACAGTTTGACTCTTGCAAAGCATTTCCTCTAACTTGGTGGTTCCCCAAATTGTCTGCACATTTGCATCCCATGAGGATTTTCAGAAATTAGTGCTTATGACTTCTCTGAGACTGTGATTTAATTAGTCTAGGGTGTGGCCTGAGTTTGGAATAGTGAAAAGAATTCTCAGTTAGTTCTAATGCACAGACAAGCCCAGGACCCTTGTTCTGTAGGGTGATGAAATCTCATGAAATCTCACTGAGCCTCAGTTTCCCTATGATATATGTGGGGGAAAACAGAGGTATAGAATAAAGAGTCTGTTCGGTTAAAAGCACCAGATTGGAAACCAGAACGAACTGAATACGAACAGGTTTTAGTCATTGATTGGCTCTGCGATGGTAGGCAACTTAATTTCTCTACACTTTTTCTCATATAAATAAGGCAACTATGTCTTTAAACCTCAGAGGATTATTATAAAAACTAAATGGTGTAATCTATATAAAGTATGTAAAGTACAGTGACTAACATCAGTAAACTTTTAAAGGATGTTAGCTATTATTATTATCATCATTCATAACTCATGTGTATTTCACATATTAATTATTGAACTGCCAATTCTGCACTCCCATTTCTTGTGATTGATTGATTGACTGATTGATTGACTTCAACACTGATTTTATAAAAAGAAACTTCCCCAAACTCTGACCTTCTCAACTTGGGGTTACTCTATGAACTTTCTACTCTTGGCTCCCTAAAACTTCAGAAAACTAAAAGCATCAAGAAATAACACCACATTATGATCCTAGTTCAGCTTTTTGTTTGTATATAACAAATTCACCTCAAAGAAAAATAATAAAAAAGAAATGACACAACAAAAATTCCTAAGATTGACAAATGAACAACACATACACTGTGATAGCATACCTTGATAGCATTCCTAAGCAAACTCAACATGTCCTATATTATATAGCTTTATTTTTAAAAAAATAAAAAGTAAATTAAAAAACAAATCAGAGAAGAAAAATTTTAAGGAGAACATTTAAGTTTCATTTTAAAAATTAAATTTAGAAATAGCATTTATTATCTCAAATAACATATGCAAAATAATTACCTGAAAAAATTGATTTTTTTTAAGAGTCAAGGCCACCGTAGCTTGTTTATTTATTTATTTAACATGGAATGTAGTAAAGGCTCACACTGTAGGGATCCTCGGTAAGGCAACAGACTGAAGATAAAATGGAGAGTTTGGAGGAAGCAAATAAAAAATGAAAGTGCACAGTTCTTTGCACCACAAAAAATAGCACATATTTTAGTCTGCTCTTTATACGTGTTTCCTCACTTACTAAAGCATTTTCTCATTTTTATCTTCCCTACCCATCCCTTATCTGGGGCATGGTACTATGGAACTTTTATTAATATGGTAAAATTGAAATAATGATAGTAGAGGAGTAGCAGAAAGAGATTGTGAGCGGTAACACAAAAGTGAGAATGGGAGGAAGCAGTGTGCAACTGAGCCTGGGCACGAATCATCTTAACTCTCATTTATGCTTAGTGTTACCAGTTAGCTCAAGCTGTTTGGAGACCAGACCGTATGCTTTAAACTCAAAGACCAGGACTGAGAGAAGTACTCATAATGTTATTATCATGCACATATCACTTTTATATTAACATTTGAAAACCCAGTGGCATAGAACGCTAAAAAAAAATCACACTGAGAAACTAAATCTGATTTCTCTTTTCAAATTAAAGGTTTACATCAAAACCTATCTTCACTGAGAATAAAATGGAGTCATTTTGACAATGTTTCTTCCCTCTGCACATTTAAATAAATTACAAAGCGTATTCAGGCTGAGAACAAATCAAGAGAAGTTTATCAAAAAAACAAAAAGACATTCTAAACATGGTTTGAAAGCAAAGAAATACATTTTATATCAAAATGATGATTCAGTGAATTTCAATAAAAATTACTTGATTCTATTATAGATTCTAATACACTGCAGATTGAGTCATGTGCACCCCACATTGCTAAAAGGTGCAATTTATTATAGACAGGACTGAAAGTAAGGACTTCGAAGAGTGCCCTGTACCTGGCATGGTGCTATAGGATGAGGCCAGTGATGTTGGGCTCATGAAGGAACTCCATTTATGTAAGGTCTAAGCACTGTTTAAGATTAATAATAAAGGTGACTTTCTTTATTCTAGATGCTTAGATTAAAAAAAAAAAACTTTCAAATTAACTTACTGACAAATGCTAACCAATTAGGAAAAATTAGAGTGTGAAGTAGTAGTGACATTATAAAAGTCAAATAAAAAATAATCAAAATGAATAATATTAATGCTTACTAAAATACTTAATGTATGCTATGAACTGATTTAAGTGCTTTAAATGCATTAATTTTAATCTTCACAGTATCACCTAAGATCCTATTGTTGCTATAATTAAGCAATTGAAGTACTGAGACAAAGAGAGTTGAAGTAATTTGCTAAGTTTTTTAAATAGTAGTGGCAAATAGTAGTGCTAAAGTTTCAGTGACACCATCTAATTCCAAAGTTATTGGTCTTAGCTATCCTATCCTACCCTACTGCAGGCCAAGAGGAAGAAGACTGAGCTGAAATTCAGAGATTGAGTTCTTATCCAAAATATTTAAATTATATGGTGTGAGGGTCCAAGAGTAGAGGATGAACAGTATGATGAGTTGAAAATAGAAGTGGATGGAACCTGAGAAATCCTGGGAGAAAAGGGAATGGCATATTTTTAAAAGACCTCAAGTTTCACTAAAGTCATATCTACACATCAGAAGCAGATGTCATCTGTTAATGTAAAGAGTGAAGTGAAATCCATTAGGAGGAATGCATTCTGAGAGCAAAAGGCAAACTGAAATCATTCCGTGGGCTATTATTATAGAAATAAAGGTGAAAAAAAAAAAAGTCCACAACACTTCCTTGAACAATTATGATAAAACAAGAAAAAATTAAAAACATTAAAAACATTTCCAGTGAAAACTTTTGAACAGTCTGATTGTATTAGGTCATATCAAATTTTCTTTAATATTCACTTCATTACTAAGCACCATGACTAAAAGTGCTCTAAGTTAAAAGTATTATAATAATAATAATTAGGATGTAGGGTCACTAATCATCCTGGTTCACCAAAACTTTTGTCATTTTAACAATAAACATCCTGCAAACTGGAATGGTTTCTCCAAGATAGTTCTACTTTTAAAATGGAAGTCCCGCTCCCAGACAACCCTGTCAGTCCTGGGCAAACCAGGTAGCTGGTCATCTTATCAAGATAATATACTATTCTAAAGTCCCACCATAATCATCATAAATTGGATCTCAAAAGGTAAAGTTTACATAGCTATAATTATTGATAAACATTTAAAACGAGGAAGAAACCAAATTAAATATAGCAAATTTTAAAAATAAGTTTTGTAAATTTAAAACATTGTACAATAAAAATAAATAGATATTGGAGCTATCAAATGATCATATAGTGGTACTATGAGATGCTCTTTTACACCAGCTTTCCTACAGACAGATTATTTTCAAGAATATTCTAATTATCACTAATGTTTGAATTCAAGAACAACTCAATAAATATTAAAAATAACTAGCATTAAATGTGGTAAAAGCAATCATCAGGGAAATACAATATTGTGCATTTTAAAGCTGTCGTTGGTATTCTAGTAAAATAAATATATATAATAAATAAACAAAAATATCTAAAATCAGCCTAGAGATGCATTGAATATATTCTTTAGTATGATAGTATTTCAAGATTTAGATGTAAAATACTTTTAAACATATGTTTAATAGAAAAAATCATAAAATGGCACCACTTAATCATTTTATATTGCTTTCAGCTTACCCAAAAGATTTGCACATTAAGTCAACACTGCAGATTTATATACTGCTGTCTATGCAAAAAAATCACTGAACGTTGAATAGTCTAATGTTATTCTACATCTGGGTATCAATGAACTGTACAGTGAACATAATATTTTCTGGATGAAGTGTGTTAAATTACTTATATCATTTAGTTTGATTTCCATTAAAAAGCAGTCTGGTTCAAAACAACTAGTGGAGTATGAACAAATACTAGAAGAACAGACAAAACTTTCTAACTCTGCCCGCATAGGTCCTAATAACACCATTTGAAGATCATGAGACATAGAGCTGGACAGCTTGTTCCCATTGCTCATTTAGCAAAATCCTTGTCCCTCTTTTTAAAAAATATTTTGAATATTAAGCAAAATGCTACCCTATAACCAACATGATACTCTATCAATTAAAAACAAAAACATGTATTATTTAAACTGAGAACACATCAGAACTTTCACACAAAAAAGGTGGTTTCTTGAAAACAACATTTTAAACATGGTAAAGAATTATGAGAATCATGGGAATTAAAGTCTTAATTAGATTTTAGGAGAATTGTCATTTGATATTCTGTATTTTTGTCAACAGCTTAAGAAAACAGAGAAGACAGACATTAAATCTGATGATGATACAAAACTGGGATAAAAGACTAATAGAAAGAAGACTTTTAAAAGTTATGAAACTGTGGGAAATTCCCTTATCTTCTGAAAACTTCCTTTCTCCATCCATAGGATGAGGATAAAAGTCTATCCCTTTTGAAGATGCTATATTAAATTATTAAACCCACATGGCACTTAGCATATGGCCCATATTATATTCAATATTCATTATTATTAATATATAGTTGATCACAGATACCTAACTTTCACTGCTACACAGCTGAGTTGCTATATCTAGTTTTGATAGATTTTTTTAAAAGAGGAATTTTTTCTTTTGTGTTACTAAAATGGTGAGTTGAGGATCTTAAATTATTGTTATACAGCAAAAGAGACTATACGGTAGTCATCTAATTCTTTTGTAACAAGCCATTTCTTTGAGCTTGTAGTCATTCAGCCCAGTGCTCGAAAGTGCTATGAAGCCCTGGTGATGTATTTCTCTGCTGGGAAAGCCCATAAAAGAAATATAGCTTGCCTTCCAACATTTCACTCCTTTAAAGTATTAAAAGTCTAAATCTTACTAAAAAAGACATTGGCCAGGAGTCAATAAACACAACCTCAGAAGTTACTGGGAAGACCCAATTTAAGAAAGAAAATCTACATTATATAGCTTCGGAATCAAAACAAACTCCATGTCCAAGACTCGACTTGTTTGGTTATCTTTAGAAGGTCACAGACTTATGTTGAATGCTAACCATTCAACCTCTTTTTGTTTTGTTTGGTGATTTCAAAGTGTGAGCTTTGAAATCACCAAATCAAGAGACTAAATTAAAATTCTAATTTTCACAACTAGAATCAGTCATGGTCCTCTAATTTCATGGACCCAATTAATGAAGCTATAGTTTGCAATGTTCCAGAGCTGAACAAGGCTCCAAACTGAGAAGTCCCTTATGGCTGTCTTTGCAATGATCTCCATACATCTTTGCCACTAAGAAAACAGAAGCCACAGTTTCTCAGTTTACAAGGAACAAAGCAAAAATTTTGGGGGGTTATATAGGCCAAATGCATAGGTAGGGTCAGGGAGTATATGGGAAATCTCTGTAACTTCTACTTAACTTTGCTATGAACATAAAACAGCTATAAAAATTTGTCTTATAAACTAAAAAAAAAAAAAAATAGAAGACAAGGATGTAAGCTGAATGTGAGGAATGATAGTAAGAGAGGAAATGAATTAGTCCTCTTGATGACAAAAAGAGACAATGGATGTACAAAGTTCCTTGTAATGACTTACTGTACAGTTCATAGCTTGGAAATATTATGGATTCAGTTCCAAACCACCTCAATAAAGTAAATATAACAGTAAAACAAATCACACAAATTTAATCCTCACAGTGACTAAAAACATTATGTTTACACAATACTGTAGCTATAAAGTTGGCATTAGCAACATGCCTAAAAATATACATATCTTAATTGTTTTATTGCTAAAAATGCTAACCATTATCTGAGTTTTCGGTGAGTTGTAAACTTTTTTTGCTAGTGGAGAGTTTTGCTTCATTGTTGAGGGCTGTTGACTGATTGCAGTGGTAGCTGCTGCAGTTTCAGGTGGCAATTTCTTAAGACAACAGTGAAGTTTGCGCCATTGATTGATTCTTCCTTTCACAAATGATTTCTCTGTGCAATGCAATGGTGTTTGATAGCATTTTACACATAGTACAATTTCTTTGGAAATTGGAGTCAAAACTCTCAAACCCTGCTACTGCTTTATCAACTAAATTTATATAATATCCTAAGTCCTTTGTTGTTTTTTCAACAATCTTTCCAACATCTTTACCAGGAGTAGTTTTTATTTCAAGAAATCACTTTCTTTGCTCATCCGTAAGAAGCAACTCTTCATTTGTTAAAGTTTTATCATGAGATTATCAGTCTCATCTTCAGGATCTCCTTCTAATTCTAGTTCTCTTGCTATTTGTACCACATCTACAGTTACTTCTTCCTCCAAAGTCTTGATTAAACCCCTCAAAATCATCTAAGAGAATTAGAATCAGCTTCTTCCAAACTCCTCTTACGTTGACATTTTGACTTATACCAACAAATTACACTTGTACTTAATGGCATTTAGAATGGTAAATCCTTTCCAAAAGACTTTAGCTTGACTATGCCCAGATTCATCAGAGTAATCACTGTCTATGGAAGCTATAGTCTTACAAAATATATTTTTTAAACAATGACTTGAAAGTTGAAATTACTACTTGATCCATGAGCTGCAGAATGGATGTTGTGCTAGGAGGCATCAAAACAACATCGATCATTGTACACCTCCATCAGAGCTCCAGGTGGCCAGGTACATTGTCAATAAATAGTCATATTTTGAAAATATTTTTTTCTGAGAAATGGATCTCAATAGTGGGCTTAAAATATTCAGTAAACCATTTTGTAAACACATATGCTGTCATCTAGGCTTTGTTGTTCCACATATAGAGCACAGGGAGAATAGAATACATAATCTTTAAGAGCTCTAGGATTTTCAGAATGGTAAGTGATAACTAGCTTCAACTTAGAGTCACCAGATGCCATTAGTCCCTAACTAGACAGTCAGCCTATTATTTGAATCTTTGAAGCTAGGCACTGACTTTTTTCTAGCTATGAAAGTCCTAGATGGCATCTTCTTTCAATACAAGGCTGTTTTGTCTACAGTGAAAATCTGTTGTTTAGTGTAACCACCTTCATGAATTACCTTAGCTAGATCTTTTGGATAGCTTGCTATAGCTTCTACACCAGCACTTGCTGCTTTACCTTGTCTTTTTATGTTATGTTGTCTTCTAGAGATGGCTTCTTCCCTTAAACTTCATGAACTACCTACCCTCTGCTAGCTTCAAATTTTTTCTGCAGCTTCATAATCTCTCTCAGCATTCATAGAATTAAAGAGAGTTATGTCCTTGCTCTGGGTTAGGCTTTGGCATAAGGGAATGTTTGGCATAAAGGAATGTTGTTTGATCTTCTATCCAGACCACTAAAACTTTCTCTGTATTAGCAATAATGCATATTGCTTTCTTATCATTCATGTGTTCACTGGAGTTGCACTTTTAATTTCCTTTGAGAACTTTTCCTTTGCATTCACAACGCGGTTAACTGGTGCAAGAGGCCTAGCTTTCGGCCTACTCAGCTTTCCACATTAAGTTTAATCATTCCAAGCTTCTGATTTAAAGTGAGAGATGTGTGACTTTTCTTTTCAATTGAACACTTAGAGGCTTTTGTAGGGTTATTAATTGAACTAATTTTAATATTGTTGTTTCTCAGGGAATAAGGCCAGAGGAGAAGGAGATGGGGAATCGGCTGGTCTGTAGACCAGTCAGAACACACACAGCATATATTCATTAAATTTGCTGTCTCATATGGGAATGGTTTGTGATACCTCAAACAATTATTTAAGTACCATCAAAGATCACTAATCACAGATCATCATAACAAATATAATAATAATGAAAATCTTTGAAATATTGCAACAATTACTGAAATATGACACAAAGACAGAAAGTGAACATATTCTGTCGGAAAAATTTCACCAATAGACTTGCAAACACAGGGTTGCTACAAACCTTCAGTTTGTAAAAAATGCAATGTCTACAAAGTACAATAAAGTGAAGCTCAATAAATCAATATGTGCATATAAATAAAATTATAAGTAAGGTGCAGAAGAGCTGGGTTAGTGCAAAGAAAGACTCTTTTTGCTTAGTGTGATTTAACGTAGTATATACATATGCACACACAAATACACACAAGCTCTCTCTCTCTCTCTCTCTCTCTCTCTCTCTCTCTCTCTTACACACACACACACACACACACACACACACACACACACACACAGAAATCTTTCAGTAAAGAGAAAGGTAATTAATTGAGAGAGGTTCTTGAGAAAAGGTAAGGGAGGTGCAATCCAGAACACAAAACAAAATTTAGTCTTCCAAAGCATTTGGAACTCTTTTTTCAACATCAAACTGGGATGAGAATGCTACAGGCTCTAATTCCTTTCAATTTCCACTTCATTTCCAATTGCTGCTGAATTACTTAGAGATTTAAAGATATGAGTTCTTCACATACAACTTTTAATTCTATCGCTACCTCATAATATAGGAAATTCTCTACAGGTTTCATTATTATTTCTAATGCTGAGGTGAGGTAATACTTAAAATTGTTTAATGCAGAAAAAGTTGTAAATACTTTATTCACAATTCCTAGCTTTTATGGTTTTCCCTCTCTAGTTTGGTTTCTAGACCCTTCCCTCAATTAATAAAGCATAGACACTGGGGTCATGACCAGCCTGTCTATATGTGGCTATTTGGCACCGTAGTACTCCTGAAAAATGAGACTCAAATCTCCTTGCCATTAACCAGAGATACAATTATAACTGAGATCTAAACAAATTTCTCTATCTCTAAGCCCCAGGTGAAGAGCTAGGGACTGTTCCTATCAATTGCCTCCAGGGAAGAAAAATAATGAGGGAGGCAATCTGAATCACTGAACATTACTGAACAAGCACTTGTTAGTATAATAATTGTCAGCCTTGGCAGATTCAACTGGGAGGAAAATTGATGATAGTGGCTCAGCACAACTGTTCCAACCAAGATGACAGTGGACTGGGCAGCAGGGATCTGCTAAGTGGAATAAACAATAGCCACTGAGAGGAAAAAAGTCAAAGAAAAATATTCACTTAGGGTTTCAATTCAAAGCAGCAATACAAAATTTTGCAAATCAGATAAAATTCTCTTTTCTAAAGCTGCCCACTTTTGCTGCAATTTCATTAACCATGTATTTTCATACCTATTATTCCTCTCTCACTAGTTCAGAATATTCAATAGAGATGTTCTCTAGAAAAAGACAATGCCTTGGCAGCCCATTACATCCTATGTTCATATGAAATAGACATTGTAATTGACTAAAATTTATTTTAAGGGTTTTTTTTTTAATTTATTCAAAATGGACAATCTCTTAGCTGTTTTCCATCCATGTTTGCTATTGGAAATGTTTAGGAAACGGCCACTGAAAAAAATTTCCTTCTCTTCTTCCATTGATGTTTTCTTCTTTCACTTTCTTCTTTCATTTTCATTCAAATAAGCAATTGCAAATACACTGAGATTTACTGAATAAGTTACCTATGAAATTCAATATCTGTTCATTAATTTATCCAAAATAAGTTATATTCCAGCTATTGATGGGTAGAGTTGAATATCTTCTTGTCCTCAGCGCAGTATTTATTTAAGGAAGATTATACTCTAAATCAAATTGTATTGAGAGATATAATTTATGAAATAATTTTAATTCTAGGAAGAACAAGGAAAAAGCTAAAGCCAGAAAAACTTTAAAACAGATTATATTGCATAAGATTCAACAGTAACTGAGAAATAAATGTCAATATATGAAATACCTACTTTGAATAAATAGTTCCTAAAATTTATATTAATTTTCAGGTGATCAACACTGAAGAATTCAGATGATAAGTTATACTACTAACTGCACTGTAAATTAACAGTTCACCTGACTTCCCTAGCCAACAGTGAAAGTTTCTGACTTTGATTAAATCACTAGATACATATAAACCACATCATTTTTTCATGTAAACTAAGTAATTTTAATGAGTTAATTTCTCAGGTCTGAAGAATTCTAAAATTCAATTAATCCATTTTATTATATGACATACTTATGTAAAAATTATATGTTTATAGAAACTAAACTAAGTAAAAACAACCTAAAAGAGTGAATATTTCTTTCTGACTTTCATACTCTATTCCTACATTTCTAAGACTAAAAATTCAATATGTGGTATAGATCTCTAGAGAGTAAATTTAAGCAACAGAGGAAATAAATCAGGGTGTCTCCATTATGGGCTATGTCAAAGATTGTATGCTGAAATTCCATTAGGGGACAGGTAGGTGGGAATGTAACTGAGTGAAAGGTCTGACTTCAGTTGCGGGAACCATGGCACATGAGAGGGTATATCTCCTCCTGAAGCCATTCAAATCGGTGAGAAAAGAAAGTTTAAAAATGATTCTGGCCCAAACCAACAAATAGTAATAATAATAAAAAGGTCTACAGACAAAATTTAACTGGTGCATTTTATCAGTCTTAATTTAAAAAATCTGTTCTCCAGCATGTGTCACCTATTGCCATACTAATTCTGTGTAATGAACTCCAATGGATTAAAACAACTCTCCTCTGCTCTCATGCTCATAAATATGAGGATTGAAATTAGTTGATCTCAGCTGGGTTTGGCTGGGGGAGGCTGTAGACTACAGGTTCCATTCAAACCTCATGGCAGAGCCCAGACGTTACAAGCAGTGGTCACTCAGAAAAAGAAGACAACCAGAAGGCAAAATAAATCTCTGTTCTCTTCATTTTTGCCAAATTATATTAATCAAAGTAAGTCACATGACTAAGTCTGAAATCAGGAGATTGTTATATATACTTTTCTATCATGAAGTTGTGGCAGAGATGTGAAGTGAAACACAAAGAAATGAAATAGTAAAACCAATAATTTAACTAACCATATAAGATAACTTGCTGGGTAACCTCATGCAAGATATTTGTTCTAGAGACATGTAGACTTGATTTGAATTCTAGCTGAGTCATTCACTAGCTGTGTGACCTTGGGTAAGTTCATTAAATTCTCTCAACTTTGGTTTATTCATTTATAAAATAGAAATAGAAATAACAATATTAATAATACTTTCCTTGTAGGTTCTAAGCATTAAATCAGATAATTATTTTAAAGTAATTAGCACTGTACTTAGAACACAGAAAAACATTCACAAATGACATATTAGATCACATCATTATTCACTGCTTTGGAAAATGACTTGAAATAGAGAAATGAATAGTCTCTTACTATATCAACTAATATTGTAATCCCATTATTTAAATGGAAATGCAATTACTCAGAAGCATTTTTTAAGCCAAATTTACTTTTTCTGGACATCTACACCCTGGAAGTACCAAAGTGGCAGATAATTAGATCAGTCAAAATAAAGACTGGTGTATAAAATCATAACAGTTCATGATTTCACTCTGCAAAGCCTGGCATTTAGGCCATATTCTTGTTTATCCCTATCAAGCAGTGTAATTCGAAATTAAGAAAGAAAAGAAGGAAGAAAGGAAGGAAGACAAATGTAATAATTCCAGTTGCTCCTGTGGGACCCCTAGGCAATCTACAAGGCTGACAGAAAACAGAAAGGAATTTTACACTGGTAGAAAGGGAGATGGTTTCTTAAAATATCTCTACTTCATAGTTTTATAATTCAACCTCATGACAATAGTATCATTCATTTTCTTGTTGGATATAACAAACTCTATTAGTCAGAACCCTTTTAGCTTCAAATGAGAAAGACATGACTCAATGTTGCTTAACTGAATAATAAAAAATGGGGAAGAGAATGCGATGCGAGTTCCCTCTAATAGATGCTTCCCATTATCAACAGCTGCTTGGGACTTAGGCCCAAGATTCAAGCCAAGGCAGCAACCCTCCCAAACTCCACTGTTTAAAAGACAACTTAACAAAATGGGTTTGCCCATTCAAACTCTCCCCACTTCTCACACGATCCATGGCCTCTTCACAGAACTGGATAATGGAACGCCCCATAAAGTGAGGCTGCAGTTCCAACCCTTAAATGGTCATGAGGTTTTTCACAGAGGCAGGCAAATGAGTGCTGCCAAAGAGTATTTCAGGACTACCAGAAAATTTGGAGAGATTTTATATTTAAGTTAGTGGCCCGCCCCCCCAAAAATAGAGCCTTACCATGTGTTTTCTTCATATTTTTAAATATTTTAAGTTATTTAAAAATATTTTCATTGTAAATCTACACTATTTCAAATTTATGATGTGTTCAATGAGCTTTTGAAAGCCAACCTTAAATTTTACCTTAATTTATAATTTAATTGGTATATTTGATTAAGGCTCTGTAACATAAATGACTGGTGTTCAGGTAGACCACCGCCCATCCCCATAGCAAGAAGTTTGCTATCTCTCCTTAACTTAAGCCTTTTCCTCTTAACATTATTTTGAGGGATACTTACTGAGAGTGTAATTGAGCTCACAGGAGCTTTATTTTAATCATTCTTAAAACTTCTACTAGCTCTGATTTGAGGAAAAGGAAAAAGACAATCACATGACATAGTTCTTTGTGGACAGCCAAGCATCCAGGAAAACACTGCTGACCTGGCTCAAAAACTAATCTATTAGGAGTTGTCTCTTCAAAATGGTGCTATGTAATCACAGAAGGTGACCACCGTTCTGATCAGCACTGAAGTTAAAAAATTATTATTATTCTTATTTAAGTGAAAGGTGCGTGTATGTAAGTGTGTGCGTGTGTGTGAGAGTGGGGGGATGGAGGAAAAGGGACACAGTGTGAGTGTGTGTGTGTGGAGGTGTGAGCAAAAACTAATAGATACGGGTTATTTGCTTTCTTAACATCAACACCAACCTATTTTCTTCCAAGAAATAATGCAGTGAATAAGACAAGTAGGTAAAGAGATGGGTCACAGATCTCCCTTTCTTTTGCAAAGTTAGAGAATGTTCATTGTGATAGGGTTGGTGGTGGGGGTGGGATGAGCAGGAATCATTTGCCAGGAGCTTTTTCAGGTAACTTCATTTTAAAAAAGAGTATGTACAGAGTTGAAAATCTGGGATTGTATTCCCTTAAAACTATTCATCGGCTTTTTAGAATGTCTTTGGGTCCTACAGTGGGTATGTGGACAACATTTTGAAGACCATATATAAGTTCTTAGGGGCAGGTATTATATCACTTTTGTTCACAACTAAATCTCTGGGCCTAACCACCTATAATAGGCTTTCAATAATTATTTATAATAAATTAATTATACTGACTAAATTCAAATGGACTTTCTATCAATGATGAATATATACTCTATTGTCCATAACTAAGCGAACAGAGTAGTATTAATAAAGGAACTAGGGTAGGCAAGCCTTTTTTCAAAGGAGCAAAGAAACCATTACATGGTCAGTTTTTAATTTTGTACATTATATTTCCTGTTTGGAAACTGAAAATGCTCATTTTATACTAAATACTCTAGAAAATTCTGATAAATTTTTTTTGGTTTACTTTGTTTATATTTCCAAAACTTCTGTGAACAATAAATTTCTTTTAATTCTCATTTAAATCCTGTTAATATCCATGGAAACTAATGATCTTAAAGCATGAAAAAATTAAGTTTGGATTAAAATTAAAGACTGACACATAACATAACATAGCATAACATATAGCGTAACATAACATAACATATCATAACATAACAACAACATACATAATACAGTTGATTATTATTAGGTTAGTACAGCTCATTTAGAAAATAAGAGAAAAACCTAACAAGAAAAGCCATCCACTTAAGTGTTTTTATGAAAACAATGACTATTAATTAAATAAGAGAGTGTTGAGCTCTGGTTTTAATGGCTTCATTATTCAATTACCAGGAGGACTATTTTGGCTCTTACAGTAAAATATTTTTTAAAATGTTATCAAAAGAAACAGTAAATTGATAATATAGTTAATTTCATATCAAATTAAGTAATGATATTTTTACTAAGTAACCTTTATGAATATATAATGAACTGATAATCATGGATATTTAACACTTTGATTGATTTCCTCATTTCTGAGGGCAGTATTAATGTGGCTATCGCTTGGGTAATAAGGAAAATGTTAATCACTTCAGAGTTGTTGAAACTAAAAATAGATCACTTAGTATATTAATGTGATTTTAAACAGGACTTCACAGTTTTGTTTCCACAGTTTTCAGGGGGAAAACAAAGCCTAAAAGCATTTCAGCAGTGAGCATAAAGTATTCAGAAGAGTAGTCATTTATAGATTAACTGAATAACATCTTAAAGCCTTTGCGTTAGTTACCCTTTACCGTTTTTTAAAAAATCTCCTGTTCAAATATATCTGAGTCTAATTGTTTCCTTCCCTTTTCCTGCTTCCTCCTATTCTCAGACTCTGCCATCCTCAGACTACTGCTGGGAGTTCTACTCAAACAATTTTCACCCCACTAGAATTTATTCTCCAAAGAACAGCTAGCATCTTGCTTTTAAACTCAGTACATCAGGTCATGTCACTCTCATGTTTTCAAGCCTTCTTTGGCTTCTCTAACACTTGAAGTAGAGCCCAAAGCCTTGAATTCCTATAGCCTCTAAGACTCTTGGGTTCTGGTTCCCGGCTCCATTTCCAAACTCATTTCTTTTCACTCTCTTCCAATATTTCAGCCATACTAGCCTCCATCTTGTTCCATGAACACCTCAAAGGTAATCTTGTCAGAGAGGTCTTCTATGACTTTTGTATCAAAAATATGCCCTCCTTTCCTCTCTCCCAGCACTCCTGCCCCTCTGCCACTTCCCTGCACACCTACACTTCAACTGCTATTGCCTTATCTTGATGCCTATCACAATCTATATTACTTTATTTTACTCAGCTGGTTATTGTTTATTGTCTGTCTCTGCCACTAAAATGTAAAGTGGATGAAGACATACCCAATTTTTTTTATCCCAAGCACCTAGAAAAGTACTGGTAAATAGCATGTATTCAATAAAAGTCACTGGATAAATTCATAAGTAAAATAGTTTAAAACCTGAAAATATCTATTGTGCATTAAAACAATATTTTATTTAGAATATTCAAAACTGCCATAAAGAATTAACATTCATTCCACTTCATAACACTTTCCATGATCAAATCTGTATTCATAACTAAGTATATAAATGCCATATTAAAAAAGCTTCTTATATTAATAAAGTTGTTTTAATTATAATGAGTCTAACTTGTGAGTGAAATTTTGAAAATTAAACATACATGCTATTTTAATATATTGAATATTGTAATGGTTTTAAAATATGTGTACAAATTATTTTATGACTCATCTAGCTCCCCACCCCAAAAGTGCTGCCTTTGTCCACCCCGCCCCCATAAGTATGGGCCAGACTATGTGACTCAATTTTCAGGAAGAAAATGTGGCAGAATTGACAGTTTGTGGCTTGTGAGATGAGGTTATTAAAGACATTGCCGTTTCCTCCTTGCTCTCTCTCTGGGGGACAGCAGCTGCCATGTTGCAAGGATAAGCAGCCATGTAGAATCATCTATGCGTCAAGTAATGGAAGCCTTTCTACCAATAGCCTTTTGAGTGAGCCAGCATGGAAGCAGATCCTCCAGCCCTAGTCAAGCCTTCCAAGGACTACTTCCCAGGCTGACATCTCCACCACAACTTACCAAAAAACCGTGAGCCAGAATTACACTACCAAACCACTCCCATGACTCACAGAAATTACGCTGAAAAATAACCATTATTATTTAACTACCAATTTTAGGGTAATTGTTATTCAGTCATGTATAACTAATGCAGACATATAAGGTTAGACTTTCACTAAGAATTCCTGAAGCAGCCCTTTGATCTGTAATTTTGGACAATTTAACCTTTCTTAGCTGCAGTGTCTTCATCTGAATAATGGGAATATTATTTATTACACTGGTTTACTGTGAAGATTAAATAATTTTTATGTATATGATGCCTAGAACATTGACTAATTAATTTCAAATTACTTATGTTTTCATCAATGAGGAGCTAGCAAACATATTATATAATTTTGTTTACTCTTATCTTAAAGATTAATGATGCCTTGGAGTTATACAGAGACTAATTTCTAAAAGCAACATGATGCAAAATCTAGTGCATAAACAGTATATTTGAAATAAATTTTCTCAACATAACTTCTAGGTGAAAAGAATATAAAAATTGGAAAGCCCATTAAAATCCATTAAAATTGATAAAGTCCTAAAAGTAGTTAATTGAAAATAATGATGTAAAGATAACATATTTATAGAGCATTCTATGCTCAGATGCCCCTTTGGGACTGAAGGATTTATGTCCTGCTGCTGGGATGCTGCCCGCTGACAGTCCTTAGCTCTCAGGCCTCTCCAGCAATTATACTCAGCAGAAACAGCTGCCTTACCCAGAGTCGCACCCCCTCCTCCAGGCAGCCAGTATCCAAGGATTGGTTCATGTTTGGCTGTAAATGTCCAGCTCCCTTGCTTCAACTCAGTACAACTTTGAAGGGCAGCACAGCTCCAGACCTCTCTTGGGGCTGTCTGAGGTCTTTGTGGTGACTGCAGGACAGCCTAATTTTTCCCTCTGCCCAAACTTTCTTCCTTTTCTGTAACTAGCAGTACTCAGTTCTGAGATCATGCCCCAGTAAACTTCTGCAGGCAAATCTCCTTCTCAGAATCTGCTTCCTAGGGAACTCAAATTGCAACATTTTGGAGTGTAGTGCCTCTCCTCCCATTTGACCTTGACTTTAGGGTCCTGCTGGGACTTGAGTCTCCTTGCAGGTGTGGAAGCACAAAGGGGTGTGGGGGCGGGGCCTGAGGAAACTCAGCATTGTATTAAGAAAGCTCATTACAGAGTCCCCAGGCAATACAGGGTTAATCTCCTTAGGGGAAAGGAGAGACTGTTCTCTAATTTAGTCACTATTGTTAACAAATAGGAAATTTAATTAGAAGAGCACAGAGAGGCAGAAATTTCTGTGACAATTTGCATGCTAAAGCAAGGACTACTTCAAGAACGATTAAAAAGTAGAGGATTTGTTGCTTATTATAGCTATTTTCTTTAAAAAAATTACGTTTACTTAATGCTAGTGTATCAGTAGTATGATTCACTTAGGTGTGTGCAAATCATGTTTAGATAGTATAGTGTCATTATTAAGATCACAGCCCTTAGAATATTAGAAATATAAGTTCAAATCCAAGCTACGCTACTGACTGGCTCTAAGTCCTCAAATATATTAGTCACCTTTTCTCAGCTTTCCACATATATAATGTATAATGAGGAATATAAGATTTACCTCTGGAAATTATTGTGATCACTAAATGAAATACCTGTAGAACACCTGGCTGTGTGTCAGGCATGTCATAAAACCTTGACACATGGTGATTATTTTTGTTTTTAGTATAAATTCAGAAAGCAAAAATGAAAGAGATTTTTACAATGTTTGTACTGGGTCATCTTAAAAGACAGGAAGAAAGAAGAAATATAATATAATGTTTTATGATGAGACCTTTATTTATGTCTCAGAAATTTGGCTATAGAAGAGGAATTTATTTAGCAAGTTATATAGTTAATAAGACTTAGATTCAAAGAGAAATTTGGGATATTCTCTGCCCTCCCGCACAGGGCTGCTGTTAGGGAAATGCACAGAGCAGCACTAATGGAGAACGAGAACCTTTAAGAGGCTGAGATGAAGATCCTACCTTCAAAGGTACAAGACAGTCAAACCAATAACAGAATTCAAATGTCCAAAAAAAGTGCTTGGGAGAGTTTGTCTCTCTACTTGATTGTAAGGATTGGTGCTTGCGTCTCCAGAAAATCGTGAAGGTAGGAAGCAGCTGGAACAGTATCCTATAACGGAAGAATAAAGAATAGGGGCAAAAAGAGATCACACCTATTTTGGTGTTGCAGGAATAACTGAATGTTTCCTATGCTGGGTGGGTATTCAATAGCATATAAATGTAAATCAGCCAGATGAACCCTCAACTCAAAAAGGGCTTCTTGCTTGGGCATGGTGAAAAAATTAATTTGTTGAGGAAAGGAATGGGTGTGAGAGTACACAAGAGGTAAGCTGGAGTATGCATTGCTCCATTCAGACAAATACACAGGACCAGAAATTTGGGTGTGTATGAAGAGGGGTGGAAAGGTGGTGTGCCCAAGGAATGTAAAACACAAAACACACTGTACAGAAGAACCAGCACACAAAGCAGATGCCTGTCATGACTGAAGGCACCAGTAGCCACAAATTGTACTGGTCATAGAAAAATGTTTTATCTTTCTTCTAATCTCTACTCTCTCCATATTGATTTTGGAAAAGTCAGAAGGGAGATGAATATAGAGAATGAAAGCACAGATCGCAACCCTATGTAAAATGGTCCAAGCCCAGTAGAATGGGCGGAGGGTCTGAATAGTGACTAGGCTCAATTTTGAAACTGAACCACCTAAAAATTGTTTACTCATGAAAGTGAGAATTATCAAAAACAAGACAGTTCTGATTATTGAAAGTGATAAGAGAGATATTGTATCTTCCAGAGATGCCTTCAATGAGCAAGGAAGGAAGAGCCAAGAGAAACGTTGAAAGGAGTAATAGGAGAAAAAAATAAAACTTTTTTCCTGTAGAATATTGTGTTCAACTCATTCAATAAATGGGTTTAGAGTTAAAAGATATTTCCAAGCAGATGAAAAATAGACTGCTTATGAGATAACAAATGTAGTTTTGAAAGAACAAAGGTAAAGGAAAGAAAAAAAATGACCTACTCTTTCTTATTGATAAGAAGGCGGGGTTGGGAAACAGGCAAAACACTATTAGGTGAGATGGTTTCCTATCTGTGCACCAGGAGGTGCCATAAGACCGGGGCGGATTTGTTGTAGGCAGTAACTAGGCCAGTAGAGGAAATGGAGTTAAGGAGCGACTGCTAAAGCTGGTGTGCACTTAACTATGTTTAGGTGGTGTTCCCTAGATGATTGTTCATGCCCTGAGATGTGTTTATTCTAGGACAAAAGTAAGCCACATGAAAAAAAAATATGAAAATATATTTCTTTCGAAACATAATCCCGGTTGCTAAACAAGTTTCACCTCCACTGGATTCTTTATCAAAATCAATGGTGCCTGTAATCAGAAGTGCCCCATTCCTATTTAGCTTCCCTACTTCCTAACATCCATAAATTCAGCAATGGATTATGAAAGTCTAGATCACACTCTGGCACCTAATGTGACTATAAAGAAGCATTCTTTTCCTCAGTGGAATTACTTTCTTAATGTTTTTGCTTTCCAATCTACATCAGTTAGAAGCTGTTAAAGTAATGGCATAGGCATTAGAAAAATAAAGGGAATATAGAAAGGAAGATTGCTCATGTCTGCATTTTATTCATCACACTGTCTGTTGAATTTATATCACTGGTTTCAAATTTATCCAGTTTCTATTCTTTTATGACTGAAAACATTAAAGACAACATGTCAGCTCTGTAAAATAACATTTGTCGTACTCTGAATCTTCTCAATGTAATCTTTAATAACTGTCTTATGTTCAAGTTGACAATAAGCAAGTAATAAAATGCCTAATACCATTTTATAGGTCACATAATACAACAGTTTACTTTGGTTCAACAGGGCAATAACAGGTACCAGATAATGAAGTCACTATAGATTTGTATAATATAGTTTCTGAGTTGGCAATAGTTTCAGAAAAGACTTAGAAATCTTCCTTTGAGCTATAACAAAACAGAAATATATTTCTCATTTCCCCCCCTTCTAATGATTCATAACACTAAAGTTAACCTCAGAGGTAGTACACTTAAATTTTTGAAACTTGATGTATATTATTATGCAAACAAATCAAATTTTAATGGAAAAGATGTCTTTATCTCAGAACTTCAAATTACATACATAAAAAAAGCAAAAAAGCAATTATTCTATAACCATTTAGAAATACAAAAATATCTAAGACATCTCTATACAATACAGCCACTGGTGACTACTGAAATAAAGATAGAAATTAATTTAAAAATCAAATAAAATTTAAAATTCAGTAACTTTACTGAGGTCATTTTTTTATTATGGATTATCTCCCTTGTGTCACTTTTATTAATTTAAACATAGTTGCTTTAGAGGCTCTTTCAAATAGATGTATTATTTCTAGATATTATGGTTCGAATTCTATTCTTTGTTGCACTTGGTAACTGCCTCAGCATTGAAATGGATACTGGCAGTTTTAGTTCCAGCTCAACACTTTTAGTAACATTAAAATTCTTCTCCCTTCTTAGGCATTAAAACTCAAGATGCCACTCTTATGGCCTATACCTATATATAGTTATCTAAGAACTGAACATTTCTCTCCCTATTTTTATCTCTTCTCTCTCTCACTTCCTCCTTCCTTCCCTCACTTTTGAGGTCTACTAACTTATATTATTTTGAATATCTACTCTTGCAGTTGGATGTACCTGGCTTCCTACAAGTTCAATGCCATTCACTCATATCTTGTCTGCTTAATGATTTTTTTTATCTCTTTTGTATCTCCTTTTCCCCATCACTTCCCACATATGTGTAAGTTTAACTCCTATAATAAATTTTTAATTCTACATACTCCTAGTTGAACTCTTATAGAAAGGCTAATTGAATTTCTACAGCTGGTATATTAGGAAGGATGCTACAGAAGCGTTGGCAAATGCACAACCATGAAGAAATGCTTCCTGCTACAAGTTAAAGATTTATCTAATGATAGTAACTTAAATCATAGTATCATGTAATGCTAACTTAACAACAATTATGAAAAAAGGTATCTCAGATTTGGTACAGGCACTTAAGGATATCATCACATACCCAAGTTCTATCTTTACTCTCTATTCCCTCAACTCTAATCTTTTGTTTTTACTCTCAGTGTTTCATTGTCACAAGATAGCTGCTGTGTCTCCAGAAATTACATCTGTGTTCAACTATTAAAAAAGTATAAAATCTAGGATTAGCTGTAGATGTTACTTGTATAAAAAAAAAATCCAATGCTATAATAAATTCTCCCCTAACTCACTTCTCCTTTATCTCATTGGTCAGTATTGAGTCAATATAAAAATGAGATGATGGTGACTGGTTCAGGCTAACATGGAGAAGCTCTTAGAACTGGAAGAGGGTCTACATACCTTCACAACAAAGGTCTCTTATCACTGGCCAACAAATTAAGGTTCTGCTAGTAGGAAAGAGATATAAGGTCGGCGGGGGAAGCAGAATACTTTTTAGGAAAGCAATAAACAGCATCAGTCTTGGGTTGGGGAGGAGAAACAGGATATATTTAAGATGTGGCTAGACCCCAAAGGGGTTTATATAATGTATAGATAAAATGAAGGTAAAATAAACAACAAAAATGGCATACTAAAATTTTTGGAATTATCTCTTTAGAAAATTGAAATTACTAGAAAAGTTTGAAACAAATAAAAAATGGTGCAAATACATACGTGTTTTAGAATGGTACCTAGTAGAACATTTTGGTTTTTAAGAAGAAATAAAATATATCCACAATGATTCCCTCTTTCTATATTTTTTCCCTAAGGAAAAGGAGTGAAGAAGAAACTCCAGGATTCTGGACCCCTTTTCTAGATGTGGACATGGTAGATGTGACACAGTAATAAATAAACTGAGACTCTTCTGAATGGTCCTCTTCCCCTTTTTGTCCCATGAAACAGCCAGGAACAAGCTGGCAGCCTAGAAAACTGTGACTGAAGGCAGACCCCTTCCTTTGCTTACTTCACATCCCCTGTTGCTTTTCTGCTGCTGCCTACTACACAATGGGCTTGAGGATGCTAAGCTCTCTGCTGCACTTAGAATAAGAGCAAGCTAGAGTAAATGAACCTTTTGCTGTTCTACTATTATTATGGCTTTATTTTCTGTGTCATAAATTAACTGAGCTCTATTTTGTGTCCTCATATTTATAACAGTGCTTCCCTAGAACTAGAAACGCATAGAATTTTTTATTTAATAATTTTCCACAAATATTTCACTTAGAGCTTTAAAAATAAGCAAGCTTATTTTTTATGAACATTATTCACACATTAAACAAGAAAAAATCAGTGGTTTTATTCAGTTAAAGCACAATTTAGGTCCTGGATAAAGAAAGAAGTCCATTTATTTTTTAAATGGCACTACTTACAATCAATATATATTTAGTATTTAAAAAATAATTTATATACATTTGTATATTGTATTAATACTTAAAATGGCACCAAGACAATATATACTACAGAGAAATAGATATTTGTAAAGAAACTGCTTCCAGATACACCATTTCTAAATTTTAAAACTTTGTATTAAACGCCATTAAGTGGCACACAGATTGTTAATTGTTTCTGTTATAACTTATAAGGAGTTGTGTATTCTGCTCATTATCTCAAATTTACACTTATAAAAATGAAATTACTTTTTATGAGTTCTTCTCATTTGGGGGAAAATGATGAGAAGACATAAATGAGTGAGCCTATTTACAAAAGGACAAACAGCTGTTCTAGTCATAGGAAATCCTATAGTCACTCAAGGATAAAGGGCATTAAAAATACAGAATAAAAATGTTGAAGAAATAAATGATACTTTCAAGTAAAATCAGAATATTTCTAATGTTCAAAATATGCTAAGATTTAAAGAAATTTAGATGAATGGTTTTGCCAAAGCAAACCCGTGCAGCATCTCCAGATTTACGGGCAAGTTATAAAATTATAAAAAGCATAAAAATTAACGAACACTTTCAATTATATCATTTGTAACAACTCATAACTTCAACTTTATTCAATTCAATCATTTTATTAAGTTCTTTTCTTATGTGTCTTTGGAAAGCCTTAACTACATGGAAATATTTAAGAAATAGTATTATGAACAGGGTAGGTGTAAACCTATATTAAGAAAAAAACATTGAATCCACCAGTCTCTATAGTTGACCAGAAGTGAAACCTTTCTACCTGTATGTTTACCAAATCTATGACTAGAATGCATAATGGATTGAATAAACACCTTGAAACAGAAAGGTAACATGATATTTGTGATGTAGGTCAATTGTGGATGCTGAATGGAATGGATTTCCTGTGCTAGCTTTGCAAAGGGTTAAAAAATGCATAGTTCTGTATTGTAGCTTACCTTACTCTCTTATTTACTCTAAGAACTAAATTAACAATATTTGACAGATAAATAATATTCCAATTTTCTCATCTTACTCTTGAGAGTCTCTTGATCATCTTAATCACACTTCTACACAATGCAGGAACTGCAATAATATTCATGGTAGACAGCAACTTATCTGAACAATGAGCAGCCTAATATTTCTCTCCAAGTATGAAACTACTGTTTCATACTTTGACATAAACTTGAGAATAAAAGATTTCATCTACCTTTAATCTAGAGGTCACTGGGTGCCTGAAAAGAAAATGTTGGCATTTGCCTCCCAACTGTACCTTTGATTACTAAAACTGTTGCAAATCTGCCATCACTTGTGCTCCCTCCACTCTCTTGGAGCTACCTTTGAAGTTAATTTTACTCATTTTTTTATATGCCTTTCATCTTCTAGAGAATAAACATTAGCTCTATATTTCAATGTACTTAGAAAATATCCCTGATTATTCTTGAGTTAGCCCCCATTCTCTTGGGTTGGCAGATGAGGAAGCTGAAATACAGAACATATCTTTTATCCAAAAATCTTAAGATCAGTAAAAACCCCAAATCTAGGTTTCCCACTCTAGATGTGTAGTTAAATGCTTAATACTTGTGCTCAGGCTGAGTTTTTAATCAGCCATTGATAGGTAGCTCATTTAATCATAGACTTATCACAGACTCCCATGAAGTAAGTTCAAGACCATGAATGCACCTGGCCTTGTGATGTGTTCCTTTCGTAATTAATTCTGTTTTTCAGGGTATCTGTGGGAAGCAATTAAATTCAGGAAAAATATGCTGTAAAATTTTTTTTCTTGAGGACAATAATTTATACCTGTAATGCTCATGATAGGTAAATTATAAAAAATCTTATTTTCATTTCCCCATCTTAGTGACAATGATGAATTTAAACATTGGGGAAACTAAATTATGAGATCGTAAATTAAACTCTTTTATTCCAATTTAGTTTCATAGATTGTAACGAAAGCCGTCCTGTGGTAAGTTCTGGGAAAGGGTAGAATTTCTTTATTGAATATGGAAAATTCCTTAATTGGATATTAGATAAAGCCATGTGCAACAGACTACTGTGACTAAATTTTGGCTCTGTATACTCCCTGGAGCTTACTAGGTGATTGAAAAATAAAAAGAAGTGTGACCATCATATTAAACTACTCAAGATTTTGGTCCTATAAGAGGCTTCTTCTGTTCCTTTAAGCAGAATCTAGTGTTCTCTAAAGAATCCTATCAAGGATCACTAGAATTCCAGAATAACAGCTACTTGCTGAAGAGCTGCTACAAAAAGAAGCATACTTATTAAATTTTCTTCTATAGATTAGGTTACAGAGTTAAAAAAAATTTTAAGCAAAATAATTTTAAAATCTAAAATATGTTGTTACATAAAGTGAGCAAAATTGAATGACAGAAGGAAAGGGATGGAAGTTAGATCCAAAGGAAAAGGGAAGGAAGGAAGGAGGAAGGAAAGGAAGAATGGAGGGAGGGAAGAGAAGGAAGAGGAAGAGTGACCAAGATAAATCTGATGAAGAAAATAAAAGAGAAAGTAGTAAAGGTTGGGGGAAGGGTGGAATGGAGGAGGGGAACTAAGGAAACTAAGAATAAAAGAAAATGTCTAAATTTGATTCCTAGTGCCCTGGAAGACACACGCTTCCCTGAAGCTGTGCTGTTTGGTTCTAAGTTCAGGTCCCCAGAAGACTCAGGTCAAGTTAAAAGTCCCTGCTCAGACTGCCCAGAGAAGGAAGGTCATGACTCTCCTGCCTCTTGGATGGTTTCCAGGCACTTTCATTCTTTTCAGAAGTTCAGATTTCTAGCTCCAAGCACTGCAAATCACCAGTGAACTAGGAGCTCTTCATTCATAAAAAAGCAGCTTCCCTCAGGACAGAGACAAGCAGACTCCAAAATGCTAAACATACCCTCAGAATAGACCTGCTGGAATCAAAGCTAGGTTTTGGTCAAAATTCAGATATTTAAATCCCAAATTGTTAACTAGATTTGTAATTTGGAGACAGATCCAATAATATTTCCCTTTCATGTCTCTGCTTTTCATTTTCTAAATTACTTTAAGTTAAAATTAGTTTTGTGTAAGGAAGAATTGGTGATGAGAGAAAAGGAAATGAGAATAACTTCCTTTAAAGGAGAATGGGTGGAAGGGTAAAAGGCCATGATTTCTCCATTGTTAATGCTCTATTCCTTAGGGTAAAAGTAGTTTAAATTTCAAGAAATTCAACCTTTCCTGAATTGTAATAATTGCTTTATTTTTTTTAAAAAAAATACAAAGCTACACAACAACTTTTCTTAGGGAGATAAACATTGGAAAGAAATAAAAAAGTATGAGTCTTAATCCTATTGCTGGCATCAACTACAAGATTATACAAATAATTTAGGCTTTATCTTTCTCCACTTGTAAAAGAAACATAATATTAGCTTTCCTATCTTACAATTTTGTAGTGGAAATTAAAGGAAAGGGGAGTTTGCACAGTAGGAATTAAGAACTGTTTGCTGAGTTGAAGAATACATTTGGAAACTCTCTGAATAGTAAAAGCACACTATTTTTAGTATCATTAAAACATATGCAGAAAGAGGTTAACTGTCAATCTCACACACTTCTCCAAGGCAATATGCTCACTTATACCAAGATAAACATATCTCTTTTATAAAATAACTTTTTACAATCAAGATTGTTTTATATAATCCATGAATAGTTTTGCATCCTTTAAAGTATTGTTTATTCTCACCTATTTAAAAAAAATCATTAAATAAAAATCTGTTACTTAAAAAAAATTTTTGTTTGTACTTAATTATACTAATTTAACGTCCCCTGTACATTTCCTGAGATCTTTGAATTTAGTTCCTGAATATTCTGGTACCTTAAGTAACTCTCGGTAGACATTAATATTTTTCTAGGATTTTTTTTTTCCTGTGGCTGTGTACCTGTAAGATGAAGACATATAGAGTGACATTCCCAAAGGGTTTTCAAGAACAAGCATCAACAGCTGTGTGATTTGCTTGCCTGTGCCAGTTCATTTGCTCTGAAGAGAAAAGGCAATGACAAGCTGATCCCCAATGATCAGCTAGAATGAAGGCATTGATTATGTCAATACAAGAATAATTAGATACATAGTTACCATAAACAGCTTTTTGCAGTGTTTCAATGGCTATAATCCTCTCCATTGCTATCATCTAGCTCTTGGCAGAGAAGCCAACTCTCAATTTTTCTATGTATGAATCTAAGCAAAAGCATCTTATCCACTGCCTATTACTAGAAGATTACTAAAAAAAATGGTAATTGAAAAAGAATCCTACATGTTGGTCACTTCTAAATTGCTGTAAGAGAAAATTATATAAGCAGCTGTCTCTTCTTTCATATTTTCTGTTTCAAACTTCAAATGGGAACTATCTTGTATTCCTACTATACTTCCACAGTTAGCTTAATACCCACAATATAAGAAAATAACTATTATTCCAAACTTATATGCTCCAGTTTGCCACCCGACCTTCATTTGATTACCTCATATACCCTTCATTGAAATGGCCATGCCCTTGGCTTCCCATCACAGATCAATCTTATATCCCATCATCTCTTTACTATCCCGTGATATTGGAGGGAGTGAAGCTCTGTCTGTCAAGGGTGCATACTTCCACTAGTACCCTGGACCACTGCCCTTTCATACATTTATATATGGAGGTGCCTTCATTCTGTTAAGTGGTTTTCAAAAGGTGGGCCTCAGGACAGCAACATCAGCATCGCTTAGGTAAGAAATCGGAAACTCCGGAGAGTGATTCTGATATACTCGGAAGTTTGAGAAATCTTTGAGGTAGTTCAGTGGTTCTCAACACAAATTACATATTTTCATTGTGTAGAGAAAAATTTTAAATGCCATTTCCAAGGCCCCAGTCCCAGAGATTCTGGTTCACTGGTCTGGAATTGGCCCAAACATTCATATTTTTTAAATCTTCCCAAATCATTCTAATGTGACAGCAGGGTTGAACCACCAATGCCAGTAATCTTTCTCTCTCCTATATTGTTAATCTCATTCCTAGCACTGGATTAGTCCCATAAACAGTCATTTACACCCTAATCATTTAACTTAAAAAAAATTCCCCTCCAGATTCCCCTCAAGATACTATGGATTTGAAACCACACACAATCACCTCCTTATCCTTACTCTTTCACTCTTTAACACACTCCAATCTGAATTTTATTTTTCAATATTTCATTGAAAGTGCTCTTGCAAAAGTTGCCAAGGAACTCTGTGTTGCCAAAACCAGACTGTGCTCCTCTCCTTCATTATCCCCTGTGACTTTTTTCCTTCCCCTTAATAGATCCTCTGGCTGGATTTCATAGCACTCTGTGCCCTTGGAATCCTTCCTCCAGCATAAATACTCTGTTACAGTATTGTTTGTGGGACTGTCCTTCTCTGTCCAACTGCTGAAGCTTGGAGATCCTCAGGGATTATTCCTGGTCCTCTTTTCTTTCTTGGATACTCTCCAAAGAAGTATTGACCCATTCCCTTGGCTTTGACTATTACTTGAGAAAAAAAGTCAAATTTATTCCCAATTTTTCTCTGAGCTTCAGATTCATATGTCTACATGTATTTTCTTTTGCAAGTATCACAGCTATCTCTATTTTCACAAGCACAAAACAGAGTTCTCATTACTCTCCTCATCGTCCTCTGCTGAGTTAATATCATCATTATCCACCCAAGTCCTTGAGCTGAATGTCAATATCTGAATGTTTAAAGAAAATTATTTCCTTCTTTAATTCCCCATGACCAAAAACCAGCAAGTCTTACAGATTCAAACTGTAAAATATTCCTAAAATGTGTGCATCTTTTATCTCTATCTTTATTACTTGACTCAAAACCATTATGATTTCTTTGTAACCATAACAAATTTTAAAAAAAGGCAAATAAAACAACATATGGGAAGAAAATCACTCCTGTCTACCTCTGAGTAAAATGGGTTTAATATATGAGCCACACTCTAAGTTTTAAGAAATCTTTGGTTAGAGGCTCTGATTTAAAAACATATGTAAATTTTCTTCAGGAATGCACAGGCTTTCGATATTCATAATAGCCATATTTGAATATTGCCGTATTTAATAGCAAACTGAAAAAAAATGTGAAAACATTAACATTAGCAGACAATTATGCAGCACAGGATGCTGCTATTGTTTAGTATTAAAGTGTCTTTTTTTTTTGTAAAGGCTGAATGAGTGTTTTATTTCATTACCTTATCATTTTATGCCGTACTAAGTATAGCTTCACCTAGAGTAGACTCCTTTCCCAAAAGGATTTTGCTTAAATTCTGCTCTTTCCTGCCAATTTCTGCTACCTTCAAAAGAGCATCTTTTGGTATTAGAAGTGAAATAATTTAAAAACTATCCTAGACTCAACAGAGAAGATAAAATTGAAATTGTGTAATATTAGTAAAATATACTGAATACATCATCTATGCTAAATGTGATTATGTCCTTTCATACTAATTCTTCTCAACAGAGGTTTCGAAGGGAAGTCCTAGCTACTTATATAATTTCTGCCTTAGCATCTGTCTATAATAATAGCAAAAATTAAAAAAAAATAGGCAAAACAGAATATTATTCCAAAGCATCATCTTAATTAACAGATGCTTTAATGATAGGTTACTATTTATTCATTTATCAAGTGAGACATTTTCATAGAAAATGTTCACGAACTCCACTTCTAATACATATATGCTCAGAGGAAGAATATTAAAGCCAATATACTTACATGGCAGACATCCTATCCATACTCATGTTCACAAAACATTATTGCCATTATAGTTTGTCATGTAATTACTTAGGAAGTTATAAAATGTTCCTTGTCTACCTTACGGGTCCTAAAAACCATTCTGCTTATCATACAAATTAGAGTGCTACTGACACAGTAGGTTCTAATAATTCAGAGTTGTGATGATCATGGCAATGATGTGGGGGTCTTTAATGCAGTCAAATGACATAGTTATTTATGCAGCTGACATGTTTGCTTTAAACTCATATGCTGAGAACTCTCATTCTACTTTTGTCTTTAGAGAAGCCAATGTCCATGACCAATAAACAACAAGTAAAGAATAAAGAATCTGCTTTTATTCTATATCTTGATAGAAACTCATAAGCTTAAAAAAACTAAGATTTATCATGTAATTCAAAGCTAAAATAGTTATTTGCCACTCACTATACATTATAACACTTATCTTTATATGTTTCTATACATATACTTACACAGCTATAATAGCTATAGATTTCATATAAAATAGATCAATAAGTATATTATATATTATTTTATTTATGTTATATACTATATCATATTAAACATATTCATTTATATCTTATAAGTATATTAAAATATTATGTTTATCTTATTAATAATACATTATATATTATTAATATACTTTGTTATAATCATACTAGCACATTATATATTATATGTGCATATATAACATTACATATCATATATATAATGTATATTGAACTAATTTGCAAATCTCTGAAGGTTAATAAGCATATCTTATACCTATTTATATCTTATATGTACCACATTACTATATAAACTGTCAGATGCTCTTTTAAGGACTTTTGTTAAATGCTTGTGGTTAATTCAGGGTAGCTTATTAACTTCTTTACACAAAATTATTTTTACCTTCTTCCTATATTCCATCCACCTGTGTGTTTCAATTTAAAATTGTGGAAGTAATGTGCTATTAGACCAGTTTGAGAATATGAGTTTAAATCCTTGCTTTCACATTTAATAGCCCCATTCTTTTGAGCAATTTACTTAACTTTCTACAAACTATTGCATCGAAATATCGTATCCTACAAAATACTGTATCAAAATTCAAATTTTCTAATTTATAGTATAATGGTGAAACACATACACGTGAAAAGGGCTTTTAGAACTGTGAAATAATACGAAAGTTAAGTATTGTAATGATAATGCTGATGCAGAGATGAATTAACTTCAAAACCATTTCTTCTTTCTCCTGAGAACACAGTGAGCCTACCCTCTCCTAGGAGAACAGTGTTCTAGAAGACTGAGCATTTAATCACTTGTTGGCCAGAAATATTCAGATTAAGCAAAGGCCGAATCCTGCCAACTATCTGTTTTTAATAGTAGAAATGTATTGGAACATAAACATATCCCTTTATGTACATATCAGCCATGGTTGCTTCTGAGATAAAATGGCAGATCTGAGTAGTTATGACAGAGACTCTATGCCATAAAACCCTAAAATATTTACTATTTGGCCCTTTACAGAAAAGGTGCTAACCCCTATTTTAGCAAAAAAAAAAATCCATTATTGTGTTGATGCACTCAATTTATTTGATTTGCTTGATACAACATACAGTATTATTTTAGCTAACAAAATTATCTTACATTCTCCTAAAAATTATGTCCATTTCTTCTCTAATTGTTCCAATGACAATTACTTGTTTCATGGTTACTTTTTTGTTTACTTTTATAATTTTAATTTAACAATAAAAATAAATGGCTTGGAACTAATGTTAGGAGTTTTCTGACTGAAGGCTATTAATTAGCAGAAGTGATTGTGAGATCTCTGTACAGCATTGATTATTTGGTATCACCAATTATTTCTGAAAATTATTTCAAACAATATAGTAAAATTAAACAATATAATATTTTCTCACTCTGGCCACCATGTATAAAATGTGCATGTGATAGAGACTGCTTATTGCCAATATTCATTTTATTTGAGCCCTGAATGTATTTTTTAAACATATGTTGTCCAGAAGAAAAAAAATTGCATTACCCAGTTTCCTTTGCAAATATTTATCTTATGTGACTAAGTTCTGGTCAAGGAAAGTAAGTGAAAATGAGATGTGCAAATTCCAAGAGTAGAAGAAGGATGCTTTATCCTTCCTTTGTCTCTATTCTATTTGCTAAAAAATATTGAAATGGCTGGATCTAAGGAATTTTTCTTGGACATTGAGGTGGAAAGTAGTTAATGAGAATGATTCTTCAAGAAACAAAGAGCCTGAATCTCTGGTGATTTTTGAGCCACTAGACCTCCCTAGAGATATACTTTTATATGAGAAAGAAATAAATCAACTTTTAAAACTATTTTTATTTTGAGTCTTGTCACTTGAGGCCAAACTTAATTCTATTTGATGGACTAGATAAGTGAGTTAGAAATTATTAATTTATTAATAATAATGAATATTAAATAGAACAGTAAGAATAATTTTAAAAACAACAAAAAGCAAACAGCAGAGTAGAGGAGTGACTATCCAAAAGCCTGTGTAAGAAGGATAATATTTTTTACCATAATATATTAGTGACTCGTGACTTATTTCCTTTTATGAAAATCCTTGCACCACTTGACTATGCATTGTATTTAAAAGGACTGTTTATCAAAAAGAATATTTTTAAAAAAATTTGTCATGGAAGAAATGCAAAGAGAAAACATGTTAATAATCAGCTTCTGATGCCCAAAATAAGATCCTGTAGGTAGTACTGAAGGAGGGCTTTGTCTAGAACAAGAGGATTTTACAAATTTAATCAACTTACATAGACTTTCTCCCATGCAGTTCAAGATACCCTTTTACCTACAATGATAGGCCACAGGCATGTAAGCATAGGTATGATGTACATATGCTATAGAGAAAGATAAAATCCAAAATCTGCCTCTCCTGGCTCAACATATTGTGAGAGAAAGACAACAAAATATGAGCTAACACATGAGAGGGCTCTGAATAATCTCCTTCCTATATTCAATTTTTTAGACAATGGCATTAGAAACATTCAAATAAATGTGAAGGGGCCTGACAGCACAGTCTGTTGAACACCGTCCTTTGTTAAACTTAAGGTCAGATTCCACTTGGAATCATCCCACATCCTGTGAGAGCAAAGGTATGTATTAGTGAATATGAGTCAGTGACATGAAATGGATGGGAACCGCAGGTGGGGCTTCCTCTGGAACCATGGCCTGCAGTGGTGGAAGCCACTGCCTCACCCAAAATAACCCAAGAATGGGACCTTAGTAGTAAAAGGAGAAAACCAGACAACATTGAAGCAAGGTCCAATGAGAATTAAGAAAACAGTGAACAGTGGGAATTGAGATTCATCTTTCCCTACTGCAACTAAGCTGCTTTGCATAAACCTAGAGACTATTCAGAGAAAAACCACAGGAAGGGGGAAGGAATCAATAAGACTATGCATTGCATTTAAAAGGACTGTTTATCAAAAAGAATAATTTTTAAAAATTTCACTGAAGTTTGTAAATTGTAAAATTTACATTGTATTATTTTTTCCTTTACCCAGTGGGTAGGGATCATAAGAAAAGTTAGATAATCTAGAAAAACCAATATACATGTTCTTTATACATCTAAGTGTTGGGTGAGTTAATTAGCTAGATCACTATATTTACAATGTTCAAAGTGAAGGCATGCCAGACATTGCTTTTTAAAAATGTGTACCAAAGAGCTTTAGAACAGAAAACTTTCTTAAGAGACTAAAATAATTTATGTGTATATCTCTGATTATGTCTGAATTGTGGAAAAGAGTAAAAGAGCTATATCAACATGAAACAGAATGAGGCTGAGTAAATTATTGAAAACTTTCTTTAGGCAACTCCAGAGATAAATTTATCAATTTATTCCAAGTTCAGATTATCCAGAGTTTCCTTTTATTCTTATAAACATTTGTTAAAATGTCATGTTGGCTGGGCCACCAATGCATTGAATAGGCTGCTTTCCTTGAAGATTCTTCTGTTTCTTTTGTTGTTGTTTTTATTTATTACTGTTATTTTTATTATTATCATTGTCTTGATCCTACATGGATCCAATACTATTATATAGATTTCTTCACCTATTTATCATCAGAAAAAGAAAAAAGCAATGATGGCTCACTTACTGTCCTACATTCTCCACATTATATTAGAACATATCTTCATAGTTGCTGGGTAAATTTATCTGAAAATATAATCTTAATTGAATAGTGTTTTGTGATAGCCATTAATTTTTATCTTTCTAGGCTAAATCTAAATCCACCTTTCACTGTTTATTCTGTAATAATGTTGATGGGCTCTGTAAATATTTCTAATTTGTTAGCTGGTGTGATATTAAGTTTTGTTAGCAGAGGGTTGTTAAAGGGACACTGGGGGAGGAAAGGTTTTTTTTTTTTTTTTTTTTTTTTCTGGTTCTGATGAGCTCTGGAGCCAGGCTTCTGCAGGACTAGTAGTTTCTACAACACTTGACTCCCATAGTCTGCATGGCTTCTGCAGGTGTGCTTCCAATGGTGGCTAGTAGTACACAGCAGTTCCCTGGTAGCAACCTCCTTGGCACTCCCCCAGGTGACTTGTACCTCAGTGAACATTTTGCTATTCAGTGTGCCATGAATGCATCCTCTCCAATGAGGTTTAGATCCCAGCCCTGGGAAAGGGATGTCTTCCAACTCCTAATGATTCCTTGGCTACACTATCTCAGCCCAAGTGATAATAGATATTCCCTGTATGGGCTCTTTTTGTATTATTTAGAGTTCTCATTGATCATTATTAGCTTGCCTCCCATAACCTTAATCCCCTATTATAAGTAATAATTCTTTATATTAAACTTTTTCTGTTCACATTACTATGAGACTTCTGCTCTGGATGTGTTCCTAGTTGGTATACCCATAATGATGAGATTGAGGGAGTGGTTTGGCTGTACCCTCAGGCTTGACTGAAGTACTGAGTACCTTGCTAATGGCAAATGATATTCTAGAAATCCATTGTGTGCAATGACATTACAATTAAAACTATCACCTGTAGTGTATTGTGATAAAGTGGCAACTGAGGCAAGTGTGTTGCTGCACTTGACCATTACAGCAATAATGATGACTAGAAGGACAGTGCTGTAGCACAGATTTTTCTGAGTACATTTGAGCACAACAACCTCTCAGTTCAAGTCATAGCCTGAGGACCAGCGAGCTACCATGACCACCATGAAAGAATATATATATTTTTATCATAGCCATGGGGTTCATATTGCTGAAAGTCAAACACAATATTTAATTGCGTGAGTTGCTAAATGACAGGAACCGTTGCAAATCCACAATTCATTGTCTTTTCTATGACAATGGAGCTGGACCTGTAAACATTTCTCTCTTGATAGTGTTAAGCTTTGTTAATAGAAAGTACTACCGAAGGAGAAATGGGTTTCTCCTCTAGATTCTGGAATGTTCCTCGAGGCAATTCCTGAAGTACACTTAAACTCTGCAGTGTCTGGCTTCAGTCACATTCAGATCTGTTTATTCATTGCTAGCCAGAAAATAATTTCTGATGTTCGGATTTCTGTGTGGGTTAATCTTATCCTGAATCCTGACTGATACACCTCTTAAAATTTTAATAATTTAGTTGGGCAAAAAGAAGTATTAAAACTAAGACCTAATTTAATCAGAATCTCTCAGGAATTACTTATTTTCAGTACTTTATCATTTATCAGTCATATATTATTAATATTAACTAAAGTACATTAGATGTAATGAAATAATTATTTTGAATGTTAGTTAAGTAAAATTGAAATTAGCAAATCTATCAAGATTTAGAATTACATAATAAAACTTGTATAAGAAGAATGTCCAAGATTCAATTTTATTCTACTTATTGATAAAAATGCTGAATATATTAAGAATTTAGTAAAGCCAAAATCTTGGAAAGGTCTGATAAATAAGAGTAAATGTTTTATGTATGTAATTCTAATGGAAAGATTAAATAAACATATCAAATGGAATATAATTAAAAGATAACTTTAGCTTTGTGTTTCAATATTCTTTTAAAATCTAGGGTAAGCCTATTTTTCTCTTAATCCAGGATGAAATCTTGGAATTCAGTAGGCCCCTTTGCTTTTTGGCTGATTTTTTAAAATAAAAAGTTTTCTCATCACTTTAATTATAAATACCATCTCAACTGATAATTCTCCTAGAATTAATTCTTTTTTTTTTTTTTTTTTTTTTTTTTTTTTTTTTTTTTTTTTTTTTTTTTTTTTTTTTTTTTTTTTTTTTTTTTTTTTTTTTTTTTTTTTTTTTTTTTTTACTATACCTAAAGTAGGGAAAGAGAGGGCCCTCTACTCCATTTAGAAAGAAGATACGATCTTATTACTTTAGGGGTACAATAGCAGTGAAACTATATATAGTTTGATAACTTTAAAATTTGTTCTAATATCTCATTTTGTATATGTAGTATCTATTTTATCTTGGTGCTTTTGTTGAAAGATATTCTACTTGGCTTCTTCCCATTGTGATAAAATGTAAAATAATGGAATGAGGATTTACTTATGTCTCCACTCTTGTACCCAAAAAATAAAAGCCAGTATTGTGATTTTATAGGTCCTTATGTGGGAAATTATGCCAAATCATCTCTGAGTGGAAAAAGATGTGTGCTTGGAGAAGTGAAAGAGGAAGCAGGCATTCTTGAAAAAATTTGTACTGTATACCTTGTGATGGAGAAAGAGCTCTCAGCACCAGGAACACCAATTTCATCTGGATACTCCTAGAAAGGCAGGCCTTTGATAGGGTGCTTTAGCATAATTATGGCCTGGACAGGAAGAATAATAATACCCCTTGCCCACAATAACACAGAGATAGTGGAATTGCCTTACTTTAGAAACTCATGTGGGCTTGGACAAAGAGCATGCCAATGTTGACCATTGAAAAACACAGAGCTTTACCCATAATGTTCTAAACTGCTAGTAACACTGAGCCTAGAGAGATACCCAAGGTGTGTATGTGAAAGTGATGATGAATGTTAAGGAAAAAGATCCAAAAAAAACACAAGAAGAATTTCCTCCTAGCTAGGAGGAAGCAGAGTTCAAAGTGTACTAAACTATTGAGAGCAATATAATAGGTTATGACTTGCAACCTTATGTCTTGGACAAAAATGTGTACCCACAAAACCCCACAGAAAACACTATTATATGAGAAGCGTTGACTATTCACATTGACTCAGTTGTTCTGGGAGGAGTGAGACCAAATCAAACACTTTAGGAAAGCACAAGAACTTTAAGCGCATGGATTGCCATTCAACTAACAGAGAATGGTTTTTCAAACACTTTATCAACTCAGGGTTTAAGAGAAGGCAGTATTGGAGACAGGAGAATATTTTCTTCCACTTCAGTGAAAGAAAACACACTAAATGTCTGAGGGTTACTTGAAATTGATTTAAGTCTTGAATGTCTCTTTGACAATAGTCATCTTATCAACTCCAAATGAAAAGCTTCAAGGCTTCAGTTTTTGAATTGGACAGACCTCATTTGAAGTTCCTACCTGGGGAGCAGGAACTTGTCATGTAGTCATGGGTGCAAATGACATGAAGGGTCTATTCTAAGAGAGGAAATGTCATATATTGAGTAAGCATGTGAAAAATTGTTTAATCTCCTCAATAATCAAGAAAATAGAGATTATATTTCTGACTAGCAAATAAGCAAAGATAAACATAAAAGAATCACATACAGTGTTAGTAACAGAGTGATGAAAAAAAAGGAGAATACTGAGAATTCAGTTAGGCAAAAATTCCTGGAAGAAAATTAGGCACCATTTATCAAAAGTTTTAATAGTTGCATGCTGTTTAAGCCAGCAATTTCCATTCTAATACTTTACTAAAGACATAGAGTTTTGCACAACTTATTTATTAATGTTTATCACAAGGCTATTTATAATAGAAAAAACTTGTTCAAAATTGGGGGACTGCTTAAATAAAGTATGATATTCCTAAATAAAATGCTTAGTAGACAATGAAAATCGACTGTGTCAATTGATGTGGGAAAATGTCCATAATCTTTTAAGTGAAGCAGCAAACTACAAAATAGTAGGCACAATGTTACACTATTGTTTTTACTGCATGTGTATGTGTGTATATATATATATATATATATATATATATATGTATGTATATATATATATATATATATATATATATAACACATCTATATGAATATAATCTGTGAAAGTGGAGTAGATGTTGTGAGGAAAGTGCTGAATGTGTGAAATAGATACGTAGGAAAGAAAGCACAACAGGCATAAATAATGTAAAGAGTTTCTTGATATACTTAAAAATGAGAGTTGTAATTAATGATCAGAATGTTACAGTGATAGCAGTCAACTAAAATATACAATATTCTTCAGCTTCTCTCGAAGTCTTAATATATGAATTGAGAATGGAGATAATTGCATTTATCTAAAGAGATTGGGATTTATAGGAAAAGTGTGAGTGAATGACAAGTGCTTAAAAGGACTGACAAAATAATTTCAGTGATATACCTAATTGAGTGGAAATGCAAATAATCCCTCATGTGTCCACATGAAATAGATACTAAGGTAAAGCAGTCATCCTGGGTTTTATGAAGACATTGAACTTGCATTGGACCTTGGAGCATAGGAGGAATACCAACAGATAAACTGAATGTCAATACCAGCAAAAATGGGTGTATCCTGGGTCCCTGGGAAGGCCAGAGTCCAGTGAGTGGGAGCAACTACCACGAGAATAAGTAGATTGGGGTCTGGTTGTAGAATCTTTAAAATGCTAGGTCAAAGAACAGGGATTCTAAGTGCTCTTTATAAAATATGTTCAATATCAAGTGTCAGTTTTAAAGATATTTTCAAAAACAGTTGAGTGTTGTGCTAGAGATTTTAGGGATAAATAAAATTGTAAATGTGAAATCAGGAAACATTTTATTGACTAAATATTCAGGTCAACAATGCGATACAAGGGGCTATTATAAATGAGCTATCCAAAAAACTTTCAATGCCATGGTTTCTTATGTGGAAAATAATATGGTTTCTTCTATTAATTTCACTTGAAATTAATAGAAGCTTAGTGAAAATGAGGTTTTGTTGAATCTTAATGCTGATAAATAATGTTCTATTTGGACTAAAATTTTTTAGAAAAATCAATAATCTACTGTCTCCTCTAGCAGTATTCAAAATGCATTTGGGAGTTTAAAAAGCACCAAAATTTACTATAAAGTAATGAATAAAAATGCTTAACTTATAGCAGAGTGCAAAACAATAAAGTATATAATGAAATCTATCTTCCTATCTAGACTTCCATGAATGTGTAAATAAGATGCTGGCAGAAAGGCAAAAACAAAGAAATGTCAGTTCACTGAGCAGGTACCATGTACCAGCCTACATACTTGATGTCTTCAAAAAGATAAAATGACATGTTTACTGTCATACTGGTAGTAAAGAGTAGAAATGGAATTTTAAACATTAAATTAAATGACTGAAAAATGTAGAGCACTACTCTCACACTGAACTATTTCCCTATAAGCTCTGTTTATACTGTGTTAATACTGGAAATACCAAAGAAGAAACACATTTGGTTTTGCCAACTATAGCTTCTGAAAAAAAAAATAGGGGTGTAAAAGTTTTGAAAAGTATCAGCTGAGCTACAGACCACAGAAATAATTCTCTGGCAAAAATAATACCAAGTCAGCAGTGTTCTTGTGCCTATAAATTGTAGACCCAAAAGATGAAATCAATTATCAAAAAATGTGAACTTGGAAATTTTAGAATGAATCCAAAGACACGTTTTAAATCAAATGTTGAGTATAGACCTCTTTTTACAAATGAGTAAGCAAAAGCCCAGAGAGGCAATATGATTTACTCCTAGTAATAATGAGTGAGTGGACATATTGGACTTCTATGAGATAAAGTTTTATGAGATTTAGTATGACGTTGCCTTTCCATTAAACTACATCAGGTTTTTTCTTAATAGGATAAAAATAAAAGTATTTACATGGGAAAGTGTCAACCTGATATGAAAGAAAAGCATCAACCATGGTAAGTTCTCTTTTAGAACTCAGAATGCTCCAGGATTGATAGGAGTTGATTTGTCTCAGTTTTTTCCCCTCAATAGGAATACTTTTTATACATTGTATCATTGAGGGCTGGCAGGCCTTTTCACATTAGCCAATATTTATTGAGGCACTGGATATGTGCTACATGCTGTGCTCATTGCTTTGCATTCATGATTTCATTTCATTCTTCTAGTTACAATATGAATAGGTAGCTATTTTTATTCTCATTTGAAAAGTGAAGAAACCAAACTAGAAGCAATGAGGCCAAGGTTGTTCAGATAGTAAGAGTTGAAATCTGAATATCTTCAGTTTGAGCCAAGAATCCCCTGTACTTTAAGGTTATGCTAAACTAGTTCCCTATCTTCCACATTCCTGAGCATCAATGCATAATATTTTACTCAAAATATATTTTAAAAGCACAGAAGGACGGCTCTTGAGAATTGAGAACATCCTAGGAAAGTAAGCAACTTCTTTGGTGTCATTAGCTAAACAAGGTATAGGCAAAGATGAGAAAAATATACATTGACAATAGGACAACTGAAATAGAGAGAAAAGAAAAAGGCCTTAACTCAGGGTTAAATAATGTATGATGACAGAAAGAAATTTAACTTTGGGTGGTAAACACACAATGCAATATGCATATGATGTATTTTTGATTTATATACTTGAAACCTTATAATTTTATTAATCAATGTCACCCTAATAAATTTGATTAAAAAAAGACCTTAATTCATATTTAAACTAAGAGGTATTTAGATTGATCTCCAAGTTCTTGCTGCTATATAATTAAAGAAATATCACCTAACTTTCTATGTTTGCTCTTAGCACTTTGTACTTACTTTTGTGGTCATTGTAGTAGAAATTATTATTTTCGGTAGGGCCATGTTTCAAAATATTTGTTTGTTTCTCCTGATAAACTCTAGGGCAAGAACCATATGTAAATAACCCTTAGCTCACCAGTGCCTATCATTTTACCTTGAAGAGTGAATGTTCAGTAAATGTTTGGGAAAAAAGTAAGAATGAAATCACAGTGTTACAAAGTAAATATCTGCCCCATAGGCTACCCAAGATTCCCAGGCTGCCCAGGGCTGCCCAATAGTTGTTATTAATGATGTGGCTATTTTGATAAGCTAACGTTCTCAGTCTACCTCTTTGTTGTTTGAATTTAGTCTGAAGACATAATCTCAGGATACCAAGAAATTCTATTCAATAATTTATTTTTATAAGGCTTGTTTGCACTTTGATGATCTAGAAAACTAACATAATGTTATTAATCATCTGAGTGATCCACAAAAATAAAACTGAATCCTGTTTTGTAACTGCAGTGCTCATGTTTGGGTAGATGCTTGTGGTCACACTAATACCATGTGCATGTCAAGTGATATCACTGGTGACATAAAAATCTTATGACAGTACAACCAGAAACAAGTGGTAGAAATATTAAGTTCTCATATGGTTCATGTCAGAATAGGAAACTATGCATTAGCATAGTCATGAGGGCTATTTTCACATGGAAAGTGATAATCTCTTCTTGAGAAAACACTAACATAATTAACATAATTAACTTAAATTGTATCACTTTAAAGTTTTATTTGAATTTAATAGGTAAATCAGTTTTGACTTTAGTCATATAAAAGTTATTAGAATTAAAAATCTATTCACTTATAATTAACATAGGTCATATATTATGTATAATATATATGTCATATATACATACATATTATATATAGTATATAAAATCATATTATAAAAATAATTTTCCCACTGTGTGAAGGGAAAGAGGTCTGTGAGAGCCTTCCCTTTATTTTCTTTTGAAGGTGTCCATACATTATTCAAGTCGGAAACAAACTGGTCCAGATCTTATGGAAAATGCTTTCTTCCAATGCAATTGCCATCACTTCCATGATGGATTCCAGATGATGGATCTAAAGAAAACCTCTCTTCCTACATATAGCATCCTCTGTAGAGTGTTATCACTCTCAGCTTTCATGTGCACTAAAATTCACCAAGTATGCCTCCTGCTATCAAAGACTGCTTGAAAAAAAAAAGAGAATGTTTTATTACTTGTCCACTATAATCTACTTTGTTGATTTTTGTCATTGCCCTGCTTTAGAAGAAGAAGAATACCATTCTTCTGCAGGTAATATTATGATGCTTCAACTCTTTTTTTAATACATCAATTTCTTCTATTTCACTGACTGTAAACGTTTTGTTCCATACTTTACAACTGACTTTGGTAGGCAGTTCCTTTTGGGATATGTACTTCTTAGTGATTTTTCTATTTTTTCCCCATTTTTTAGAACTGTAAATTTCTAGTGCATTCTACTTAAAAAAAATGCATGAAACAGTGGCATAAAAATGAGCCCAAAGTGGTTAGTTTCTCTCTATCCACACTATAAAAAAAATTGTTCCAATCAAAAGCCCTGGAAAATAAAGAATTGTTATGGTAGATAAACTGAATCATCTATCAAGTATGAATCGTATTCTGCGCCACAAGGCATATTGCCTGAAAGTATATTGTCTGAAATCACAAAAAGAATATAAACTTGAGTGAATTTACTAGAAGGGGACTTTTCCCCCCCCCAGGGAATTGGGTGACTGCTGCTGTTACTGAAGAGAATTCTGAGTAGCTGATATTTTACTTAAACCTGTTGCTTCTTCCCATGACACCTTTACACTGACCCAGTATTATTAGAGGATCGATGGGGCCAGAAGATTAAAAATTGCTGATATATTTGAAATCGAACTGTTTCAACAATAAAAAGAAATGAAATTTCTTTATGAAGAGACTTGGGAATAGGGTATTTATTTTTGCATTACATTCTTAGACGTTGTTCATTCATTTATTAATTCATTCATTTATATGTGGAAGGGCTGTGAGAGATAGGCAGAAAGAATTACTATTCCTATATATAAAAATCATAAAATAGTATCAGTAGCATGATACATTTCTCTATCGTGAGTACAAGTAGCAAATAGTTCATTTAACACACGTAAGAGAATTAATCTCAGTGTTTATTACACAGATTGCTCTTTTTTTTTTTTTTTCAGAGACTGGTTTAGTAGTTATTTCAGTTAGCCTGTGACATGACGTAGTTAAATAGTATATGTCTGTTACTCTTGTTACTTTAAGTAGTCATAAACAATTTTTGTTACTTTAAATCATCATAATTAACTTTAATAATTAAAAAATTAATTAATAAATAAAACAGTGTAACTACTATATGCTTAATCATCTTTCAGGATAAACCAGCCCTAGAACTCTCTGAATATTAGAGATTCTTAGACACAAGCCTGAGAAATTCTAATTCAATTGGACTGAAGTGAAGCTCAAAAATTTGCAGCTACTAAAAACTTCACGGGCTATTCTCACTTGCTACCTAAGCTGAAAACCACTGGTATAAACGTTAGGTTATATAGAAGCTGGTCATCAGAAATAACCAAATTTTCTCAATAACAAACCTAAGCACTTTACACACATTAATTATCTCACACAACACATACATGAGGTGGGGACAATTATTTCTCTCATTTGACAGTTGACAAAACTGAAAAATGGTCAACAGGTTAGTGACTGTTCTCCTGGGTTAAACTGCATGGACTAAAAACCTATGTCTTGTAGGCTCATTCTCATACATTAGAATGAACCCAAATGAACAGCACATTAGGACTCTCTGCTTTAAACATCTGTACATGTCCAGAAAGTGTTTGCTGTCCTCTATCCTGGTGTGACTTTAGTTTGTTCTGAGGCTCCTATTAGTCAGGGGGAGTCTCTTTCCCACCAGTCACTGCTTCCTTGGTTCGATATTCATTCCTACAAGCCCAGCCCTGACCCTGAGGCTGGCTGGCTTAAGGCCTGACCCCTTGCATGGTACTTGCTGGTCCTCACCCTTACAATTAGACCTGTCTTCCTGAGTTTCCTCAAATTGCCTCACATGACTCATCTTCAACTAGAACTCTCTCTTACCTGATGCTGAGAAGCCTGACCATTTTGGATCAGTATCAACAGAATAAACTGAGTCACCGTGATGCCTTAGCTTGGTGATTTGGACACTCAGTCTTCATTGGAGGGATCAGCTAACTTTTCTTCCACTTCCACAAGACCCTGCTTGTTGCTGCTCTCTCTCAAAAGCTCCATGATAGAAGCTCAATGGGGTCCTCATCTACCCGATATAGCACCTTACCTAATTATGCAAAAAATTTGCAATTATAGTTTTTAAAAAACAGGCTCCCTTTTGACAGGAAGTTATGTTAAACTTTTTCGATTCTTTCTGAGAGTAGAGATTGTAAAGGAGCTGATATTTTTTTAAAAGGATGAAAAGAAAGCAGAGGTTATACATAGAAATATATTTTAGAAACTAGCAAACTTTTAAAAAATTTGTAATTTTCTGAAATAAAATGAGGTCAGTAAACAATTAAAAATTTTATATGCAAATAGAAATCTAATATGAGTTGACTTATTTAATGACTATAATTATATAACTTTAAATCATAAAAACAGTGTATAGTTACTGTAAAATACATACTATAAAATTGTATTTTCATAAATAGCTAATTATGAATGGTTATAATAATAATTCTTTCTAGATATGTTTTCAGTGCATATGATGTTTGATGCCAACTATATGAATACATGTTATTTAATATACATGTATTATAATTTTAGTAATGCTGATCAATGTAGATATTTACATACAGAATAAACAGAAATATTCATATGTTCACATACATATACAAACAATATCATTTTTTTACTTTGCTTTATTTTCAATAGCAATTTCCCTTTCATTTAAAACCACAGTTTTGATCAGAATAGCTGTCAAATGTGTGGTTTTCTCCCAAGAGGTGATTCTCAACACAAAAGCTGAGTATGATTGAGGTTATTTTGCATGGTCTGTTATGGCATAAAATTCCTTAAGAAGGAAGAGTAAGGGTGTGAAATGACACTACAGCTTGACAGGAACAGAGAAAGGATACTTTGAATGCATTTCTGATGCATTTCTGATTTCGATCACCATGAAATGATTGCTAAATTAGTGCATTGTGTATGAGCTAAGGTTTTTGTAGTTGGACAAATTGGAGCTCAAATTCAGACTTCACAACTCATTATCAGAGTTGTCTTACAAATGTTACTTCTTTGAGCTTAGTTCTCCCATTTGCGAAATGGATATCATTTATAAATATTTCATAGAGTTGTTATAAACTCTCAATAAGATTAATATGAAAAACACTAAGCAAAGATGATTACATAGAGAAAAATATTATAATTTGTCTCCTACCTTAATACCACCATGACCTTGAACTATACCCCTCAGGGAAAGAAACTCTACTTGACTCTTCCCCCTTGAATCTACAGATAACCAAAATTAATTCTTACTGATGGCAGGCCATTTTGGGAGGGTGACTCAGCCAGAGGCCAATTCTATACATTCATTCAGTTAGTCAGTCTCATTCATTCATTCATTCATTCTCTCACTAATAATTTATTGATCCTCGAGGATGTGCCAGGTATTACAAAACTATGGACATATAAGAATAATCAATCTACGGCCATGCCACCTTGAACTCACTCAATCTCATCTGATCTCGGAATCTAAGCAGGTCAGGCATGGTTAGTACTTGGATAGGAGACCACCTAAGAATACCAGGTGTTGTAGGCAATAATAAATAAATAAATAAATAAATAAATAAATAAATAAATAAATAAATAAAAACAGAAACTTAAAAAAAAGAATAATCATAAGATATTGCCCTATGTATAGACATGATATAAGCTCTTAACGTGCCATAACTGTCATAACTGAAGTATGTGCATAGCTTGAACTGTTTGAAGAAGGCTTCTTATTGGGCAGTGGAGAGAAAGCTTTTTAGAGCAAATGATTTTTTAAACAAATTTTGGTAATGCATAGGTATTTCCCCAAAAAAATGGTGCTGTCAGCAAAATAATAGGTTCTTTTTTTCCAATGGAACAAGCAAAGGTGAAGGAAATATTTAAGAAAATGTCAAGGGACCTACAGGTACAGCAAAGAGTATAAGGTATAGTGAAGGGATTAGAGAAAAAGGTATAGCTATCAGGAGAGGCTGCATTTAGCTGAGAGTCCTATATGTAAGGTCAAAGAATTCGAAATGGAATCTATAAATGATTTTAAAAAGTAGAGTACTGAATAATTTCAAGCTGTGGTGTGTAGTGTCATCAGGTTGTCTGAGAAAGACCACTCTAATATTATTAAAGTCAGAATAAAAAGGTATAAATTTAGAGACTTGGATGATTATAAGAATTTAGCCTAAAACAGACAGGTATTCAAACAAAGGCCGTGACATATGGGACTGTTTTATACTTTCCAAATGTGGAAAGGAGTTGGTAAACAGGTCTATGTACTTAAGAATAATTCAAGGAAAGATGAGGAATATCAAAAAAGTAGAAATTTGTCCTGACTATGAATGTAGTGAATATAAATATACTAAATATGTATGAGAGCTTTAACTCAGTAAATTCAAACAGATTTAAGCAGAACAGTAATCAGGCCAATGACACCTGGATTGGACACTGCAGAAAGAGGGCCCCACTACAAGGACTGAGAAACTCTTGGAGAATACATATGATGATGTAATCATCACATGTCAGGTTCAGGCCAGGGAAAAGCTACACTGAAGTGATTGAACACTGATGCATTGGGCGCTATTTGGTGCTTTTCCTAATTTCCCATATTGGCATTTTGCTGAACCACTACTGATTCCCTATATATTTCCTTTCAGTGGTTCAATGAATTGAACAAATGGCTTTGTTGTTAGACTTAGACTGTGTTAGTAGATGGTACGTTTAGACTTATCAAAAGTAGACTAAGGCATCAGATCGAACTTTTATTTTCTCTTTTTTTCTTCTGATCATTTTCCAGATGCTTTTGCTCAAGACTTTCATGAAAATGTGAACAATAAAACATGGACTTAACTCACTGTTCTATTGGTTTTATAAAGCATTGAGACACAGTCTATGTTCACAAGACAAAGAACAAACAATTGATCAATGAAAAAGTTTTGGAGATGTTTTAATGCTGGCTTGTCAACCTCTGCCACATGCACTCTAGTCATTAAAAAGTAGAAAAGCTGGCTGCAATAGTATACTAAATTAACCAGATAATTTTTACCCCATTTACCCTAATCTCAAGAGCTTGCAACCAAATTTACTTCACTTTACACTAATTAAGAAAAGTTAAGATGCTGCAGCAAAAGCCAATAAATAGACCATAAATTAACATGTAAATGCAACTAGAGTAGCAGTTTTCTGAACTCAGAAACTGTTATGGCTATTGTTTAATAGAATATTATATATTATCCTTATATCTGATTACCTTTAGATGCAAAATTAAGTTTCTTTTTTGCATAAATTATAAGTAGAATAATTTTTTAATTTTATAGTCTTGGAAATTAAAATAATTAATGAGTAATCATACGAAATCTTTTCAATAATTAACAATTTTAGATTTACCATTTTCCTTTAATCATCAGAAACCAAAAAAAATAATGCACAAAACAATTATATAGTATAGAGTTTTTAGAACAAAACTAGAATGATAGTGGTGGGTGATTAATTCTTTATTTCTTAATAAAATTACATTTTTTAATATTATCAATTTACACATATATAATCTAGTAATATATTTTCTAATTATTTATACCACTTTCATAATTATTAGGACTTAGAACTATTTTCTGAATTAGCTTTATTTTTACCATTTATAAATAAATGAGAGCTGGATATATGCAGCTCTCTGAAACAATGAATCTAGGTGGTAAACTGAGAAAGCTGTGCACAGAGGATCAAGAAACATGAGTTCTACTCTTGGAAAAGGGAAAAATTTGCATGAAGTATCAAAAAATACAGGTTCTATTCTTGGTTAAGCTTCTGTTTTCTCAGGGGCTGAACTATCACTTTTCCCAAGGGAGGAAAATAAAGAAGCATTTTTCTACCCAGTTCATGTTCTCTTAAGTCAATCCAAGATGAAAAAATGATAGCGATAAAACATACATGGGTAATGAAAGTGAACATTACCTGGAAGTATGGGCTTTTTATTCTGTTCTTCATCTAACTAGCTGTGCTGCTTTGGTCACTCCCATTAATCTCTCTGGATCTCATGTGTAAAAATAAGGAAGTAGATTAGGTCTAGAATGACAAATCATTTCACGTTAGCGACAATAATGGTGGGTTAGAAGAAGCTGCTTGGTGTTCTCTGTTGAAATAGGTTGTGAGTTAGTGTCCCAGTTCAGTGAGTAAGAACTGGGGATGGGGTAGAGGCTTTGGAATTCAAGTGCTGCTTATCTGCTACTCCTGAATTAGTTTATCGTTCAGTAATTTCTAGTTCTAAATCTTTCTGACTCTATAATTTAATATCAAGAAAATAGGTGATGCTGAAACACATAGAGGAAACAGGCAATCTTTTAACAAACTTTAGGAAAGTTCCCAGTGCTTAAAAATTTATTACCTTCAATTGCATTGCCTTACATGGTGTTTACATTTTTTCTAACTGTTCATTCCTTTGGTTAGGTGATAAAGACAGCTATTGTCAGATTGACCTTTTACTAATCACTAACACCTTGGTTTAAGTTAATTGATTAATATAGTTAACATATGATGATAGAAGACCTTGGGGAAAAAATGAGGTCTGTGATAAATATGTTTTTATAAGTAAAAATGATAAAGGTCTTATGTGTGGGACATCACTCTCAGTAAGAGTAGTGCTGACTTAAATAGACAGTAGGCACTTTAGAAACTAGGAGATCATGGGACTTCCTTATTTCCAAATACTATGGATGTGTCTAGAAGTCATGGATGTCGTTGGTGGGATATAAACAAAATGACACCCAGATACAAAAGAAACTCGTCTGTTTCTACAATGTTACTCGGCACCTTTTTCGTTAAAGAAAGAAAGAAAATTTGTCTTTTTTTCAAGAATAAATATATCAGAAGATCATTTCTACTACCCAAGATTAAAGTGCATGTTTTTACTTTGCTAATATAGATCAGAAAAATTAAATGAAAATACTAAAGCCTATTCATCAGATCTCAAGTCACCAATCCCAGCCATGGTGGTAGTTGATTGTTTTTATTTGCTCTTAACATAATCAAATTGAAAATAGCAGTAAATCTGATTATATAAACATTGTAAGTATTAACAGTATTAAAAATGCATTAATAAATATTCAAGAAGGAAAATAAGAAAATGTAAATCACATTCTTTATAACCATTTAAAATTAATATATAGAATAATATAGAACATATAAATGTCTAAATTTCAAATCACTATTAGAGGCTAAATGGAAGTAATTATTTCTGTTTGTTGTATATTTCTCTATAAAAATCATCTATAAGTAAGGATTTATGTAAAACTAAATATTTATATTGGTAAAAGTATAAATATTAGTATATACACATATATGTTTTCATATAAAAAATATGAGTAGTTATATTAGGTAGGCTGTATAGATATGCATGTATATGTAGGTGGATATACAATTTACATATATATGCACATAAATATGCAGTTTTAAGAAATTATATTTGGTTACTTCTATGTTTGAAATGACAAATTGAACTAATCTATTTTGTCAACTTGGTTTCATTGGCTGGAGCTTCCAGGAGATATATATGAGAAACATCTGAAGAATATTTATGCTCTCAGTAGGAATGAGTGCTCTGATTATTGACGTCTACCAAAAGCATAGCAGTACAGCGTTGATCCTCATTTCATGTATTTCTATGCTGTACTAAAATACAGGGTAAGAATTACTGAAAAAGCATTTTCAGTCTTTCAAATTACATTTTAATACTAAGATCCATGATAAGTAGATTAATGATCTGTTGAAAAGGCAAAAATACAAAAATACAAGAGGGTAAAAAAATCCCTAATATCTAAGGAAAAACTTAAATAATAATCACTAGAATAATTACATAGGATTAAATAATTTGAAAAAATCACAAAAACTCTACATTTTCTAGAATTCTAGGGCTATATCACAGTCATAAGGGTTATAGTACTTGAGAGATTAAGAAATAACATGTACATAACAATATTTTTCTAGAAATACAAGCTATTGATAAAACGCTTGGAAAGATAGCTTTGAAATTATTCAATTTTATGTTGTTCTTCATATTCAGGACTATTCAGAAATTATGATGATTAATAATTTAATGCTAAAAGGGTATTTTAGAGTATATCAGGGTATGCAATGTTTATTTTACAGTAAAATGTTACTTTTCATTTTTTACAAATAGTAAACTTGTAATATTTGGAATTTTATTATAAAATTATTATATAGACTTTCTGAAGATATTGATTAAATAATAGTAATGTTTTCCATAATCTACAGACTATGAAGCACATGACTATAAATGGCAAAATCACAGTGTATGCCTTTTAAAGAGAAAACTTTCATAAATAACACCATTCCAATTTTTCCTTTAATAAAACCTAGCATATACGTAAATAACAGAAGCACCCTTTTTCCTCATCTATATCTGATTTCTCTTCTCAACATAGCAATTACATAGGATATATTGTGCTTATAGTTTAAAGTGACAATATCTTGACAGATTTTTTTTACATTGAATTCAATTCAGAGCGCAGTATCAGTCTCAATAAATGCCTGTGCAAAAAAAAAGCTTAAGTGGTCTTTCTGAGTATGAAGGACAATGCAAATTTTTACTCTTCTCAGTTATTGTGACAAAGGACTTTATCTAGGTATTAAATTATCTTATGTTGATATTATATGAAGCAAGTAGATAACTAAGAAAACAGAAATATAATGTTTATACTGTTTCCTTAGCCTTTTCTCGTAAATCTATTACATATATCTACATTTAGTATTTGATATTATATAATATTTACTATTGAGGTCATAATTACTATAACTCACAGTGAAATTTTCAGTGGTTAATATATACCACCTTCCTTTCCAATAAATTAGAAAGTTTGCTCCTCAGGAATCACTTAGATTAATTTTGTTCACTTGCCTGCATGGATGACAAAATTCATAACTAGTCCAAGGAAGAACATAAGGCCTCTTGCAAAATTATATGCAATAAAATTTAATAAAAGGGAATTAATAAAACAGAAAAGGGAAAATGCATATAAAGAAGATATAAATAAATACAGAGGATAAATTATGCAAAATTTCCTTGCAATGAGGCAAAATTTTGAATGTAAGTTTTCTAACAACTGATACAAAGACAGAACCATGACAGTTAATTCAAAGTGATTATCAAAGAAAACCAAATAAATTGCCAATATCATCTAAAGTGTGTCAGTGATAAAATTAGAGACATATTTCTTTCATGGGGCTCAGTAATTTAGTGACAATGTCCTCAAAAATATTTTTGGACCATAGGATTTATAAGGCTATTTCTAATTGTCTCTTTAGAAAGACTATATGAAACACCAAAACTAATAACATAAACACTTATTAAGTTGTTCCTACACACTAGTCAATTTATTAAGTATTAGATAATTTACCTATCATAACCACCTTATGTAATATGCAACATTATTACCTTTTCCAACAGATCAAGGAAATGGCTTTGGACAGTTACATAAATTGTCCAGGATCACTTATCCATGGAGGGTATGGACAGGATTCAAACCGATGACTCCAAACTCAAGCTCTAAGATGCTAGGCTCTAGGATTTCCACTAGTTAGGTGCAATGTCACGATATCTAGGTATTTACAAACAGAAAAAAACAGCAATATGGGGCTTACAGAATTACTTTAAATTGTTACAAGTAGAAGCATGCTTTGATATCCTGAGATTTGTGCTCTCTGGGAGATTAGAGTAAATAGGAACTCAGTAAACCATTCGTAAGCCTTCCTTTGAGCGATATAACTTCATAATGTTCCCTCTAAGTTAAGCAGGTTGCAGAATGGGTTTCCTGTAGTTGAATTAACTTACTATATGGGAATGCTAGCTTTGAGTGAACTTAAATATGGGGAATTATTATATGAATGATGATTTTGTAAGAAAATGCTTATTTTTCTAGTTTTAAGAGGAAAAGACGAGGCATAGACATGTTACTCAACCCTAGCTAGTACTGAATAATTAAATAACAGGTTAAATAGAAAAACCATCTGAATTCACACTAATTCACACCACTAATTTTTTCTAACAAACACTTAATATTTTATCAATTTTTAAAAAAGACTCAAACTGAATACTTTAGATATTTACTTTTAAATATTCTTAATGGTTATAAAGCTCTAGCTTGATAAATATTACTGGCAATATTATCAGTGATTATTATTAATGAATAAAATAGATTTATGTGAGAGAATCTCACATAAAAGAAGAAATTAAGAAAATATTCACCTCTGTATATCACAGCATTTAGCTGACAAAGTTCTCAAGCTCTTTAATATGATCATAATAGTCACTCGAAGGTTGCAATTTTTTTAAAAAAGAATTTCATGTGGCACAATTTCTTAACGTCTGAATCAGGTACTCTACTGCCCTCTCCTGGATATTATACAAGTAGCATAAAGAATAAATTCATCGCCTTAAGAAAAATTAACAAAAGGGATTCTGTTTAAATGAAACCTGTTATAAGTAACAGTGCCACCATAAAATAAAAAGCAGTGCTGTTTTCTTCATGAAAAATATTATATTTACAGTAAATATCACAAACTATGTAGACATAGATACAATAATTATAAATTAAAATAAATGTGGTATTACGGAATTACTACGCCCCTTTCACTTCTGAAATCCTATGATTCTAAAGCATACTATTATTTCCCTGAGTTTGGCAATCTGAGATGACTGGCAGAGAACAAATGACTTCAAGTCGGTAATCACTCCAAATGATAAATTGTACTGTCATATTGATAAATTCCTTCATTGAACAAGAAATAAGAAATCTTAGGAAATAGCAGTATAAGTAGAAATAGAAGCATGGTGCCCAGAGTAAAAGATTTTGGTTATAAGGGTGGAAGAAGGGAATGAGAGGAAGTTTGCTGCATACAGTTGTACAGATTAGAGACTACCTCTCCCAAGTGTGTTATATATATATTTTTAAAGATATCACAGATTATGCAAATTATGCTGTTAGGACTTTTAATACTTTGAATTAAGAAATAATTTTTTTTTCTCAATGATATCATTGGGAGGTTAAAAATTTCGTTGGGAGGTTAAAAATTACACAGTACCAATGTGTAAGTGAAGCCTATGCATTGTTGAGATGAGCAAAGAGCTGATAGGTATAATATCTCTGCAGCATAACATTCTTGACTCAATTTAGCACATCCTCAGCTAACAGTAGCAATTTCAGGTTTAGAATGTCACAGGCCTTAGGAACATGATGGAAGCACTATTTTAACACTACTCATTCCAATCATAGAAATACGAGCATTCCACATATATTTTCTACTACAATTTTTTATTAAAGCTTTTAGAACCAGTTATAAGCCTTAAAATATTGTCGACTGAATTTTGAAAAACACTTTTAGTTGTTGAACATAGAATATGACCCAAAACATAGGACGCTGTCACATACTATGTTTGTGCCATTTCTTCATGGATCATCTAACTCTAAAAGAGAACATTAGAGAACAATGAATCGAGTCCAGATTAACTGTTCTCGGGAAGCTACTGAGCTCACTAATGAGATAGATGCCTGTGTGGGGTTGTCAGGAATGCCACCTGCCAGATAAACTTTGCCTTCGGCTCTGCCTTCAAAAGGGATTTGCTTGAAACTTAATATAAGATAAATACCTAGTCGGCTACTCAACTAGGATTAAGGCTAAAAGTGAACATCTTCATTACTATAAAACTTAGAAGAAATATTAAGTAAACATTAAAAAAGGCATTGAGCTATGTCAAATTTTAACACATCTACTCTAAAATCACATTTCCTTGGCACATGAACTGGAACCCATTCTAGAGTAATTTACTTCCATTTAGAATGTCCATGAACTGTTTAGAAATTATTTTTTGGGGGTATACTTCTTGTATGTGTATGTTCAGATCATTTTTATTAATAATTCTCATCACGCTTTATTGTTCTGGTCTCTAGTTCTTTAACTGGATCTGCTTCTACAGTCAGCTCCTCATCAACTACATTTTTAGAGTGTTGATCACCTTTGAGTTACTGTCTCTCCTTCAATAGCTTCTAATTATTTGCTCTGCTTCTAAGGGCTTCTTATAAGCTCCTTCAGTCACCAAGCAGGTCAGATACTACAGCCTCTCAAATGGTGATGGATTGGAAAATAGACCAATTATCAATTCAATGGATTTACTGTCACAGGCTTGGTTGGGACCTCTCTACTGAATATTTTTGGGAGGTGTTTGATGAGCCTCTACTAGTTATTCAGCTTCTACTACATGCTAGGTACTGTGGCGAATTTATAAAAATGTGAAGGAACTTTGGGTACTTGGAAAATATGTAGTGTCCTAGTCGGCTAAGGCTGTTATAACAAATTGCCACAGACTGGCTGGCTTAAACAATAGAAATTTATTTCTCATAGTTCTGGAGGCTGGAAGGCCAAGATCAAGGTTTACAGGTTTGATTTCTCCTGGGGTAACTCTCTTTGGTTTGCAGGTGGCTGCCTTCTCATTAGGTCCTGCATGGCCATTTCTCTGTGTGCTGCATCTCTGATATCTCTTCCTCTTCTTATAAAGGTACCAGTCATGTTAGATTAGGGACCACCCTTATAATTTAACCTTAATTATCTTTTTAAAGATATTATCTCCAAATACAGTAACATTGGAGGTTAGGGTTTCAACATGTGAATTAGGTGTGGGTGGGGACACAATTTAGTCCATAGTATATAACATAGCATATAAATGTTTCAGCTTTGATTTCAGGCCAACATAGTTTGAATTCCACGTCCACCTCTTACTAGCTCAAAACACTGCACAAATCATTTAAAGAAAAAGAAAGCTATCTTAATTTCTTCTTCTATATTTTGTGAATACATAACAACAGAATCTAGTTCATAGTACTATTGCTTACCTTATTTAATTCTCATAACACCCGTATAAAGTAGTTCCTAAAGAAAAATATGTTTTAAAATGCTTATTTACTTCTTGTTTTCCTAGGACATTACATAGGACTTGAAACAAACAACTTGTAAAAGTATTGTACAAAACGTGTACAGTATTAGAAGTGTGATTCTTTATGGTAGAAAGGATCTTTTAGACCATCTATTTTTAAACCCATACACCAAAATGAGTCAAAAAGTTCATATATTTCCTCCAACTGGGACATATTTAATATATGAAAGCCCACTGAAAATAACACATAGAAATGCAGGGTTGCTTTATATACAAATTGTTTTTATTTAGAGGCCCTAATTAAGCCACCTGGTTGTTACACACTCTGATATATATTTCTTTAAAATAGTGTGTTTCCATTCTATCAACCTCATCTTTAACGCCAAACACTAGGCACAGAAAATTCAGTCTCCTTCTCTCATCTGCTCCTGAACAATCACTGTCTCAGTGATCTGTAAATAATTGACCAGGCAAGCACTGAGGCACAAAGGCAAATAGATCAATACTCTTCCTGCAAGTGCTTACAGCACAGAGAGAAATCATGCTTCCCTTCATTTCCTACCATGGAGGACCTCATATAGGAATCAATCCACAGTCAGCAGCCCCCAGATTTAATTCGGCATGTGTAATCAACAACAATTGCTGAAGTCTTTGATTAAACTTTTAAATTGCCTCTTAATATGATGTAAATGGTAAAAGGTATTGATTAAAGAATCTTAAAATGGTAACCTGTTCAGATGAGAAGAGAAAATGCTTTGAGTTGGTGAGCCTGCTGGGCAAGATAAACAGTGTGAACAATGCTCAAAGGGTTTCCAATACACAGATGCAAAACAAGACAGAAAAATGCCTACTGGTCATCATGTTCATTAACTTAAAAAACACTTAAAGTTATTAAATGATGTGGCCTTTATTTATAATAAAAACGAGATAGATAACCTGCAAAACACAGTCCCTTTAGACCTAAAAGTGATTAAATTTTTACCCTAGAAATTCTTTGTTTTTTTCCTACTAAAATTGATTCTGGGTTTTGCAGAGATACAGGTTGTAGCTGGCATTTCCCAACAGTCTTCTCTCAAAGAAAGTTATAACAATTACATCAAATAGATTCCTTTCCTGTATGAAGTATTCATTTACTCTAATCTCTCTACAAATATTATTGAGCATACAATATAAGCCAGAGTCTTTTCTAGGTACTGAAGATATAGCAATGAACAAAACTAATAAAATGTTTTGCCTTCATGGAGCTTAGTTTCAAGAATAAAGAGAAAAATAAATAAACAAATAAGTGTAGTTTGTTGAATGATGTCAAGTCCTATGGACAGAAAGAAAAAAGGAAGTATGTGTATGAAAGAGTCACCTTTGGATATAGAAAGTGTCAAGAAAGGTCTACTGAGATGATGACATTTCAGTAAAAATTTATTTTGGTAAGGAAATGAGTCATGCATTTTCTGGGTAAAAAATAATTTAAACAGAGGTATAAACAAGTACAAAGGTCCTGAGGTGAAATCAAGCTTAGTTTGCACCAGCAAAAAAAAATTGCTATAAGTGAAAGGAGTAAAAATCAAGGAATGAGAAAAGGTAGAAATCAGATTACATAGATAGGGCTTTGGAGGTCACTATAAAGATTTGCTTTTATTCTAAGTGCAATGGAAAGCCACTGGAGGATTTTAAGCAAAAGAAAGAAAAAAAAAACATAATCTGACTTTTGTTTTTAAAGGAACACTCTGGATGATATATTGAGGATAGATTATTGGGAGTTATTGGAGTAGTATAGGATGGGATGAAATGGGATGGAATGGAGTGGAATAGAATAGAACGGAGCAAAACAGAAAAGAATACCACATTGTCAAGAAGTTAAGAGGGACAGATATTAAAGAGCAAAGATCAAAAACTCAGTTTTATACATTCTAAGTTTGAGAGAATGATTTGTTGATTACATATTAATACAGACATTAACTGGCAACTGGCTATATTGATCCTATGTGGCTATCTAAGTTCAGAGGAGAGATGCAAACTAGAAATTCAATTTGTGAATCACCAATATTTAGAGAACACTTAACGCCATGACATTTGATAAAATTACCAAGGAAATAATATGTATAGAATAAAGAAAAGTTCAAAGGACTAAGTATTGTGGTACTCTAACATTTAGAGGTCAGGGAGGTGAGGAACCAGTAAGAGATGGAGAAGATGTAGTCAGGAAGGTAAGAGGCATAAAAGATTAGAGACATAAAAAAAAATCATCTTTCCAAGAGAAAGGAATAATCTGCTTCTAATAAATCAGGTAAAATGAGGATTGAGAATTGATCTTTGGATTATGACCATGAAGTCATTGGTGACCTTGAAAAAAATAAAGTAAATAATTGAAGGAAGGAATGCCTGTTTGGAGTAAGGCAGAAATTGGAGATAGCTAATATAAATAAGTCTTCCAAAGAGGTTTTCTATAAAGGGAGAGATAAGTAGGGTTGAAGGTAGAGAGAAAAATGAAGAAAATAATTTTAAAATGAAAGAATAAATGGGATGGTTAAATAGTGATAGGGAATACCAACCAGAGAATAAAAAAATGATGTGTCAGCGGAGAACGGGAAGACTGCTGCAGGACTGCCTGGGACTAGGAAAAAGGACAGGATCTAGGGCAAAAGGGAGGGGAAGGCCATTGCCAAGAGTATGGATGTTTATCCAGAGTAAGAGGAGTGATAGAACACCTTGTATGAGTACAGAGACAAGTAAATAGGAAGATGCCACCAAGAAAGCTCATGAAATTCTTTGCTGATCTCTTCTATTTTTATAATAAAACAGGTAGCAAATTCATCAGCTGAGAATAAAGATGGGAAGAAGGCTATCGAGGTTTGAGAAATGAGAAAAATATAAAAGAGTCATCTAGTGAATTAGGAGAAAAAAATAAACCAGGAAAATATAGTATGATTATTCAGCACCACTGAGAGCCCACTGGAAATTAATGGTCATTAATTTAAAATGAAACACATCACCATGGGGGTCTTTGTGCATGAGTCAGATATGTTTGCCAGTGTGAATGTAGGCATGAAGTAGACAAAGAGGTGCCATGATTGAACTAGTAGAGGTTTTGTCCACCAATTGAGAAAGAAAGAAAGAAGTTTAGGGCATATGCACAGGAGTGATTATAATGATAAAATGTGTAATTTAAGCTAGATAAGGAGAGAACTAAGAATAAGATAAAGGTAACTTTTAGTGGATAGATGGTAAAAGCATTGCAAGGGATTGTTTAACCCAAATGTATTTCAACATACACCTCAAAGTACTACACGACCAATATTCCATTAAATACATTTTGTAAAAACGACCCTGTAGAAAAATGATAGAAGCATTAGTGAATAATAATAATTAATGGTCTTTAATTAATATTGCAGCCATTTACTACGTAATTTAGTGCCCAGGACACATTAATACTTAAAAATTTTAATAATGTAACCACATGTGTTTAATAGTTACTGATTTAAAAGACACTAGAAGTATATTTATTTTATACACACACACACACACACACACACACACAATGTATTAGTAGTTATTTCTTTCTATTCTGAAATTCTAGAAAATATACCTCGTATAAAATGTTAACAGTATTTCAGCATTTAAGAAAGAGACTAACTAGTTTAAGTTGTTCACTAAAAATTCTGTTAACTTACGAAAATACAATAGATTCAGACTGTATAAATATTATAAAGTTGGCTCAAATTGTTCCTTTTTAAAATAAAAGAATCAGAATAGAAAATGACTATGGACCCTCCAGGGATTAAAAATCCAGATATGTATGAAACCTTTTAAATGGCTTATTAGCTTGAAGTACAGTTCATTTATCTTTTTTAATAAAATTGTAGTTAATTTTACATAAGTGATCTTTTGTAAAAACCTTCAAATATTCCCTTCCTTGCAGGGATAAACAAAGGATTTGGATTCTTAAATTAAATATTTTTTGGCTTTGGGAAATGTTTCATATCTTCAACATCTTTTTTCTTCTTCATCTCCACAAATAAAATTTCCTTAATATATATAATAATATATTATATATTATAAAGACTCTAAGGTTTAAAAAAGCAATTTAGTTAGACTATAGAGTAGAATACTGAACACAGACTATCCATGTGCCCTGTGGCTATGAGGAATTTTGTATGCATGTGTGCATGTATGCGTGTGTGTGTGTGTGTGTGTGTGTGTGTGTGTGTGTGTGTGTGAAAGAGAAAGAGAGAAAGAGAGAGAGAGAGAGATAGAGAGAGAGCAAGCCTGACTATATAAAAAAAAAAAAGACTAAAAAAAACTGCTATAATTTTACTTTATGCTACACTAGACCAAAGTACAATGGCCATAATAAAATAATAATGATTAAGAAATTTGATGCAGATCACCTTTCTGGTTTGAGGCAAGATAAAGTAAACACATTTTACCTTATTCCTCCTACTAAGTACAACTAAAACCCTGGGGAAAGAATAATAATAATAAAAAAAAAAACTAAAGCAACCATCAGGAGGCTGAAAGAAGGCTGACTGGATAGAGACCTCAGTATTCAAAGTATGATTCTTTCAGCCCTCCCTACCCTGCACTAACACAGTAGAAGCCAGCATCCTCCCCTTCTCCACAGACACAGGAATTATAGAGACTGTGAGGAGGAACCTGGTGTCATAAACTAAGCAAATGATAGAGAGTAGCACCTCTCTCCACCCCTAACTGAGGAGTGAAGGGATAATTATGGGAGATGACAATACTGGTGAAAGAGATTCTTTAAACTGTATGATCTGAGCAGAGCCATGAGTGGGCCATATAAAAAAAAAAAAGAAACTAAACAGAATATTCAGTAATTTACAGGAACGCATGAAAGGTGAAACAGAAAGAAAAATGAGAGAGAACAGAAAACACAATCAAATGACAGACTTAAATGCTAATATATCAATAATTGTAATAATTAAATGTAAATGGTTTAAACAGACCAATAAAAACATTATCAGAATGGATTAAAAGATTCAATTATATACAATCTACAAAAAACCCACTTCAAATATAATGATATAGGTAGGTAAAATAATCAGTGAATGAATAAGTAAAGAAAATGTTAAGAGGGTAGATCTTCAATGTTTCTTACCACAAAATGAAAGGTAATCATGTGAGATGATGGAAATGTTAAATGACTTTTTTGTGGCAATCATTTATATATATATATATATATATAAAATCATCATATTGTATACCTTAAACTTACATAATATTATGTGTCCATTATATATGAATCAAGCTGAAAAAAAATTAAAGAAGAGGGTAAAATTATATATAAACACTGATCAAAAAGAGCTGAAATACAATACTAACATTAGACAAAGTAAAATTCAGAACAAAGAAAATCACCAAGGGTCAATTCACAAAGAAAATTTAACAACACTAAATGGATATGCATGCAATAATAGAGCTTCAGAATATATGAAGCAAAATGGCAGAAGTAGAAGGAGAAATGTTGTTAGGAACATTAAAACCCTTCGTTAATCACTAAAACTACTAGATTGAAAATTAGCAAGTAAAGAGAAGATCTAAATAACATTATCAACCTACAAAATCTGATAGAAATGATAGAACACTCTACCAAATGGCAGCAGAATACATTCTTTTCGATTGAACATAGAACTTTTATCAAGAGAGTCCACATGTTGGCCAATAAAACAAATCTCAACAAACAGAAAATACTTAAAAATTATACAAAGTATTTATCTGATCATAAGTAGATCATGTTTAAAATCTTATAAAAATAGAAAAATCTCCAATTATTTAAATAATCTTCCCACTCCTATTTAAAATCATACTGAAATTTTAGCCAGCACAATAAAGCAAGAAAAACAAATGAAAGACACAGATTTAAAAGGAGGAAATAAAAGCTTACCTATTTGTAGACAACATAATTAGCTAAGTAGACATCTGCAAAAGAAATGCAAAATAAACCCTACAACTAATACGAGAGTTTTCTAAGGTGTACATACACACACATCAATTTTTATATAAGCAATGTACAACTAAAAACAGAAATTAAGAATGTAATTTATAATAGTTCCAAAATTGTAAAACTAAAGTATGAACTTAAGAAAGTATATACAGAATTTGTATGCTGGAACTACAAAGATCTAAGTAAATGTAGAGACACAGTATGTTCATGGATTGGAAAACTCACATAATAATAAAGTCAAATCTCCAAACTATCCAATAAGTTTAATGTAATTCTATCAAAATCCCAGCAAGATTTTTTTCATATATAGATAAGCTGAATCTACTGTTTAAAGTAACTAAGACTCATTTAAAGAAAATGGAACAAAGGAGATATAATTATTAAAATTATTTTGAAAAATAATAAATAAATATGAATCATTACATCACCAATGTTAAGACAAGATAGAGCTACAATAATTGGGACACTGTGCTATTGGCCAAAGTATGCATAGATTAGCAGAACATAGTAGAGTGCAAAAGGATACCCACAAAAATGCAGCCAATTGATATTGGACAAAGGTGCAAAAACAACTAATTTAAGAAAGGTTAGCTTCTCAACAAATGGTATCGACACAGTGAACATTCTTAGGCAAAGCAATAATAACAATAATGATAACCTCAAACTAAACCTAATACCTTATACAAAATTTAACTAGAAATAAATCAAAACTCTAATGCAAAAATAACACTATAAAACTAATAGAAGGAAAAATGGAAGAAAATCTTTTTAATCTAGGGTCGAGAATTTTTAGGCATAGAATCAAAAACCCAATCCATAAAGAAAAAAAAAGTCAATAACCTGAACATCATCAGATTAAAAACTTTTTCTCAGTGAAACACACTCTTAAAATAATGAAAATATGTCACAGATTGGGAGAAAATATTACTAATTGACATTCAACATAAGATCTGTTTCCACAATATATAAAGAACTCTGTAAAATCAAGAATAAGGAAAGAAATCCATTCAATAAATAGGCAAAAGTCTTAAACAAACATTTGACCAACGAGGGTATATAAATAACAGGTATGTAAAAAGAAATTGAATATTATTTGTTACTTTGGAAATGCAAATGAAAGCCATAATGAAATACTTCTACACTCCTATTTGAACAAACAAAATTGAAAAAAAATGCTAATAAGTTAATTGCTGATGAGGAAGCAGAAAAACTGTATCTCTCCTATGTTGCTAGTTGGAATGCATAATGGCAGCAACTATGAAAACTGATGTAGCAGTTTATTATAGAGTTAAACCTATATTGCTGTACAACTGACTAATTACACTTCTGGGTATTTATCCTGGAGAAATAAAACTTATGTCCACACAAAAACCTATGCATCAATAATTATAGCAGCTTTTTTTGTAACAGCCAAATGTATTCAGATGGTAAATGAATAAATCAAATTTCAGTATATCTATGCAATGTAATATTACTCACCAATAAAAAAGAATGGATTACTGAAACATATAACTTGGATGATCTCAAATTCATTATGCTGCATTAAAAAAAGCCATCTGAAAAAGTTATATACTCTATTGTTCCATTTATATAACATTCTTGAAATGACAAAATTATAGTATTGAAGAATATATCTGTGGATGGGGACAGGAAGTTAAAGATCAGCATTGGGAGTTTTATGGTGATTGAACAATTCTGTATGTGACTTGTGGATATTATACAAATCTATCAGTATGATAGATTTACAGACTTATACAAAGCCAAATTAAAAAATGTATGTAAAAACTGTACAATCCAAATAATTCTATAGTTTAATAGTATTATCCCAGTGCCAATTTCCTGTTTGATAAAGTACTATTTTTATAGAAGACATTATCATTGGTGAAAGCTAAGTAAAATGTACATAAAATAAAACAAACAAACAAAAACTATACTATTTTTGCATCATTTTAACAGTCAAATTATTTCAAAACAAAAAAATTAAAATGCATCTGGAAAAATAAAATAAAGTTGATAAATTTGTAGGAAATATGAGTAAACATAAGCCATCAGGATGCTGCCATTTCTAACATTATTTTCTTGAAGGCCAACGGCAGGAGAGTTTGTGCTAGAGTTGGTTGCATTTTTATCCAAGGACAAATAGGACAATACCCTATTTCTTTAATCACTTATATTTTGGGGTTGCTGACCCTTGGATTACATAAAATAAGGTACATTGAAGCTCATATAATCCTTTAACACAAATTATACATAAATACTCCTGGAATTTAATTCTTAAGCAATTTTTAATGCAATAAATACTCAGATTTACTATACCACATTTGGAAGCCAAATGTTTAAAAAGCAATATATTTCATTATTTAAAAATACAAGAGAGGTTTCTACAGCTCCTAAAGAAATTAAAAAACATGGGAAATTTAAATATTTCCTTGGATGCTTTATACACAAATGTAGAGTCACTAGTTCTTCATGAGATGGTAAGGTAATAATTTCAAAAAAACACTTTCTTGTTAAAAAAATAATAATTCTCTGGCAAGACTCATTTTCAAACAATATATTTTTTCTCTTGAAATCATCTCAGTAAAAGAACAAAAAGATAATAAAAAAGAGTAACTTTATTATTATAAAATACACACTTCTAAAGTATATGAATTAGTTCCCCATCCACCTTGTTCTAAATTTGGATTTGTTTATATTTTGAGAAAAGACAGCAGGAATCCTAGCTACTTTTTTTCAGTTTGCTGAACTTTCTGAGGTTAAGAAGACTCATTCTCAAATACGTATACCAATGGAGGAAAATGCTGTAATGGAAAGTAGAAAATGAGCCTGGAGAATTTCAGGCCTTTAGGGCCTCCCTGGTGAGACCAGCAATAGTTTAGTGCTCTACTGTTCCACTCCTGAAGTCAAGAATCAGATTAAGAGGAAATGTAGTTAGCATTAAAATGATGGCTAAGTGGAGGGCTAGGGGAGGAAAGGAGAAATTGGGGGAATCGTTTTATGAACATTATAGATGTCTAACCAATGTACTGTATACTTGAAACTAATTTAAATAAACAAATTTATTTATTTTTTAAAAAAGAATCAGATTAAAATTTGAAAGCACTGCCCTAGGGAAGCAGGCGGAGAGCAGCACATCAAGGGAAGTTACCTGTGTTGAATAAACATGCACCAACACTTATTCTGTTATCTCAGGGAATTTGCACTGGCCCAAGAAGTTGTTATTCATTTCTCAGTTTTATAGGTGAGGAAAGTAAGTCTTAAAGATAGTAAATACCTTGACCAAAGACATACAATTAGCTAAGTCAAATTTGGATCTATTTATTTTTAAAGGACATACTCTTTGCCTTGGGGTATTTTATTTCCTCTTGAACATGTATGGATTATAACACATTGACTGACTTCATTTCATCATTTGTCCACATAACTCATAATTATATGATAGTCAATTTTAGAGACAGTTAAAAAGCATCATCAGGTTGACAGCTTATTCCAACTAACAGAAACATGAGAACATACAATTCTCAGACATAAAAAGACTTAGAGGTTGAAGGAACTTTGGAAAACACCCAAGCCTATCCTAGAAACTATCACTATTTTGGGTATAATGTTTAGTCCACAGTATTATTGTGGTTTTTTGTTTTGTTTTGTTTTCCTTTCATCATTGGTTTGTTTTGTTTTCACAGTTTTTTTTTCAGTATTTTTTTTTTACTAAACAAAATTGTTTTCTTTTTAAAAAATTTATTAATTTAAATTAGTTTCAAGTATACAGTACATTGGTTAGATATCTATATTGTTCATAAAACGCTCGCCCCAGTTGTCTCCTCCCTCCCTGGCCCTCCACCTAGCCATCATATTAATGCTAACTGCATTCCCTCTGCCTTGCTCCTCCTCCCCCTAACCAACTATCAGCTACTAATTTGGGTGCTTCTTTAACCCTTCACCCCATTCTTCCAGCCCCCCAACTCCCCTCTCCTCTTTGTTTTAGTTTTTATTAGGAGTTTTTACTAGTTTTGTTTTTACTAGTTTTTTTATTGGGAGTTTATACCTATAATGAGTCTGCTCCTTTCATTTTAAATTCAACTGCTGTTTTTCCTTTCTTTCTTTCTTTTTTTTTAATCTTCACATCTATTTTACTTAAAGTCTGAGAAAGGTCAAATTTAAATTAAGGATGTATAATATAGTTCAATGTGGAAAACCAAATGAAACCACAAAACAGGGTAGTTGTCCCAAACCTGTGAACAAAATACACTGATGAAATCAATTTAATTATGTATCTATGTATATATAAATATTTGTTTAATTTTTTATATCATTTTTGATCCTGCATCAATTCTTTTTTTCTATTCCCTGATGTGCAAGCTGACAAACTTAACTGTATAGACTTTATCAATGAGAGTCATTGCTTTCTGGCAGCCTTCAGTCAATGGAGCCCCAGCAGGAGATGGGGGTCAGGAAAAATGAATGAGGTCAGTGAGTTCAGTGGTTTTGTAGTATTTTATTTCCCAGTTCCCTCCCTGCAGGTCACATGGGTCTAACTATGTCTAAGAACACAACTCTCTTAAAACAGCCTGCTCCAAAGACGTTTCTCTTCATTTTTTTTTTTTTTGGGTGGGGGTGCATTTCAAAAGTTTTCTGCGGTCAGTCCTTCACAAATAGTAGTGATCGCTCCTCACTATTAATAGCCTAGGTTTCCCTTTACACTGCCCACCCCTTTGAGTGTGTCATTATCTTCTTCTGGGGATGTGAAAGATGATTGATAATAGATTTCATATGAAGATTAATTTGATATATTCTACCAAATCATGCATATGTTTTACGCATTAAAGTTAAAACAATAAAGACAAAGTAAAGTGAGAGACCTCTTACCCCAAAACTCTGCTCCTCAGAAGGAGCAATTGCAACTATTTCTTATGTACACGCCACATATACTTCTATCCATTTACACACATGAACTCAGATAATTTATTCTCTTTGGTACACTGGAATCCTGATATACAGTCTTCTGTGATTTGTCTTCAATTTTTTTTCTTATGATGACTATTCAGATTTATTAAATGATTATATTCTTACCAGTAATAATGTAATAAACATCCATATGTGTAACTAATAAATTACTCAACAAATCCTTACTCAAGATCATGTTCTTTATTAAACAATTTTATTAATTGAATTTCATTTGGAGTTCAAGTTTATCTTCCAGTAAAACTTCCTGATCTTCAGTTCATGTGACATTTTAATTACTAAACTCATTGCTTCTCTACAAATAACACTGTACCCACTAATATCTTTTTCATTTTTAATTTTAGTAGTTTCTAAGGAAAATTTTTTAAAGGATGTTTTGAAAAATAACAGGGCCTCAAAATAAATACTATCAGCTCTATCTGTGTTATTTATGCTTCTTTGTTTTTCCAACATTAGCATATTATAGAAAGACTAATTAGAGTAAAATAGTGCTTGGAACATCATCTTTATACAACTTTTTTTTTTTAAATGTGAGAAAATGTTTGATAAAGATATCTTTACAGACTGACAATTATACAAGATTTAATTATTAGTTAAAATTGGACAATTGTAATTTCACAAAGAATAATTATAGAACCTGGATTTCAAATATAAAGACAATGTGATAAACTTATGACATGTTTAAATCACTTTAAAGTATAGAAATTTCATACTTTTCAAGTATACTTTTCAAACATTTATATTTTTAGTGGCTATGACAGCGAATTTAAAGTAGTCCTAATTAGTTGATATCACTAATATGGCATACAGATCAACAATGATTGCTCTTTTTACTATATGTATATATATCGAGTAAATAAAGGACAAGTTAAAATATATGAGAACGAAAGTTAAAATTTGACAAAATACATTAGTATTTTTATTTTAAAAGTTAAAATAAAAGATCATTTATAACTTTACTCCAACTTCAGTTTGTGAAATTTTGGTTGCATTAGGCTACTTGACAGAAAATATAAAATGTTTAGAAATGTAAGCATGTCTTTATTAAAAAAAATAATAACCATAATTGAGAGAGTTAATTCTAAAAATGCAATGTTGGTGAGATATAGATAGGTAGATAGAGAATTGGATAAATATAGCAAGATATACATATATATGTATAGTTATAAAACCTGAGTTTTACTAGACAATTTTCTTTGAACATTAATAAATACAGCATACTTTTTAATTGAGTGAATATTAATTTCATTCTTTATATACATTTTTCTGTATTCTTAACAATTACCATGAAATATAGCTATAATTTTGTGAATTTAATGTTGAAGATACAGAGGCTAGGAAATTAAAATGCCCAACCCTACAGTTTACAAGCAGACCTCTATTTGAACGCAAGTGCCCCATCTTCAGAGCCCCTACTGTTGGAACTATCTTGTGCTCTCTCCTCACTAGACAGACTCTTTGCCTGTAAGAGAACTCAGTATCTAGTAGGGAAATTGATAATAAACAAAAGGCAGAATACTATTTATGAAATATTCTAGGCTTATTTTCTGACTATTTCCTCCTATCCTTAGCTCTGTTCTCATGAGACATCCCAAGATTTATATATAAAGGAAGAGATAGTTCAATAGGACAAAATGAAAAAATCAATACAATTTCTGGGGTTCAAGTTTCAAAAACTAGCTTTGATTGGGTCAAGGAGGCAGCAGAGAACACAAACATAAAGAGCTTATTTATAAAAATAAAGAGTCAGCTGCTCTACATTTAGAAAAGATAATAATACTTTGGAGTGGTAGAGAGCCTAAAAATGGAGTTTACAGGCAGTGGTTCCCCAACAAGGAGCCTTTTTATCTCAGACATTGACCATACTGGCCAGTAGTCCAAGTTAAAATGGGAGTTAGAGAAGTATAAATCTCCAGGTAGTTGGAGATCAGCAAGAACGAAACATTCTTCCCCAATAAAGCAATAGGATCAACAACAGATTTACTGTGGGCCTTAGAGCAAAAGGAATGCAATGATGAAAGCTTGTGCTTAAAGAGTGTGACTAATCAATGAATGTAGAATGAAGGAGTGACCCGCAGGACTAATGACAATAACACATGCATATGACTCTGAAACATAGCAAACTGTGAACTGCAATGAGCACAGTGTAAATGTGCTTAGGAAGTCCTGTGAGCATCCAAGGAAAGCATTAATTAACCCAAGGAAGATTCATCTGGTCTAATAAAAACATAGGAAAGATCCATTTTTATTTATAGAGTTTTCTACAATGTTTCATGTAATAGAAATATACAGTAGCATTGGATAAATAACTCCAGTTAGAATTATTTTATTTCCTATTACTTAATTAAGCACGCCAAAAGTACAAGCATTTTGTAGGTGATCTCCATTAATGTCATTAACTGCTATAATGCAAAAGACTAAAATGATAGGTTGGAGAGAATATAATTTTTTGTATATCTTTCCCCTTTGTCTTAAAGCTAAAAGCTGAAATAAATCACATTCATTACCTAAGATAAAATCTACATAGTCCCCATTCTATATTATGCTACACTGGCTCTATATTATTACAATATAATTTACTTTTTATAGTGTCCATTTTTATTTTCTATGTCTACTTGCTAAATTATAAACTCCATGAAGGTAGTTTTTTACCTGATTAAAAGAGGTTCTCTATAATATTTGTTGAATGAATGAATGAATAAGCACATTACATAAAATATTTTTGCTTCTGATTACATTTACATCATGTTCAGTCTCACATTTTGGCTTTCCTGAAAATCTGTGCATCATTAAAAATATCTTCAAAGAATAATTTGGATGAATAAAACACTACATTGTGGAGCAGACCAAAATATTACACTTTAATTATGATCTTTTTTAAAATAAAGTATGATCTACAAGCCAATGTTTCTAGAATTTCTTCTAAATCATGAAGCATATTATGAAGATTTTTGCTTTTGGTTTGTGTGTTTTCAGAAGACTATTTTGTTTTTCACTACTTAATAGGAGATAAAACAGAACAATAGAGTTATTTTTTTTAAATGTGACAAAAATTTTGGTAACCAAAAGCTCCATGTTAATGGTTAGTGAATCTGATATTACATTTAGGTTAGTGAACTAAAGCTATAGTACTAAATATTTCTATTGCCATTCTATAAATGCATACAATAAAACGAGACCAAACAACTGAGAACTAGCATAATGATATAGCCAACATGTTAGAATCAAGGTTCAAAGAACTTTAAAAATAAACAGTTGCTGTTATTGTCTGCACAAATCTACTTCCTTTTCTCCTGGTAAGATGACTTCAACTTTCCTTGGAAAGCCACCTGTCTTCATTCTAAGACTGTGTTGGATTGATGCCAGGTCCAGGGGTTGGCATGCCATAACTCAACTCAGTGGTGAACTTCATCTTGAAGCTTTTGCTATAATAACTAGGAAAGAAATATTTTCTTTTGCTAACCCTAGCTTTGGGAAAATGGAAGTCTGGATCTGCTAGTAAGGATGGTATCAACACAGAGGGAAGCTCACCTGAGGAATGGAGATTTGGAAATGAAATGTTTACGGTAATATCATAAGCTTTCTAAGTATGTATCAGGTCTCATTCTAAGTACCTCATGTGTACTAATACTCCAACACTGTGAAAAATATAATATTATACACATTACACAGTTGAGGAATCTGAGGCCCATGGACCTTAAGTAATGTGCAATTTTATAGAGCTAGTAAGTAGTGGGACCAGAACAGTCTAATAGAGGTCACTCCGTTAAAAATGTCTGTGCTTATAGCTAGGTATACCCCAGCCTCCGACCCTCACCCCTGAATTTTCATTAAATGAGTCAAACACTCTTTTTAAGTTGTAGGTTGGATTTGTTTTCCTTGATATTTACAACTAAAAGTTCTGAATAATATAATACCAAATTAATAAGAACAATATCAAGGATACTGAAATAACATAAAGGTCTACTATATAATTTATCCTCCGAAACAAAAATTAACAGAGGATGAACTCTATGTGTGTTTGCATTTTAGTAAAAATAAAAAATATTTAAAATGAGTACTCTCTGGGGAATGTAATTTCATTTTGGAATCTACAGTTCCTATCAACTCATTAAAAAATAATTTACTGATGGTTATTTTTTTAAATGTTTCAGTTTCACTGTTAGGATACCTTGTGAAATAAAATTAACTTTATTGTCAAATAATATATGGTTTTTAAAAATTCCCCTTCTAAGATAAACTTAGATCTATAACAATGAAACTCTAAAATAAGTCTGTTCTTAAGAACAAATTAAGATGTACACTCAATAAAAGCAAATAACCTAGCTATTCAAGTGCTCTTAGAGTCCTGAATGGAATTTTTGAAGAGGTTAGGAGGTGATAGAAAATCATTTTTGTGTGTGTGAATGAAGAATACAATATTGTACTAAGTGCTAAATATTAAAATCTAAACTTAGCAAAGCAGGCAACAAAATGTTTCCATGTCCAAAAATTAATGTTCTCAGCAAAGGTTCAAATTATTATAAAATTCAAATAATCAACCAAATTGTATATAAGAATATGTATATACTTTTATAGAGTATATCAAACTGAGGCTATAACCTAAGGATTTGAAGAACTCTTAACCTGTCTTACAAACTAACGTGTCCTTTTTGAGTTTCTAGAGAACATGTGATTTTTTCCCCATAGAAATTTTTGTCAAAGGAGATTTTATTTTTGGTCCATACAAGAGCTTGGTTAATATGTTTTCCTTCAAATGTCTATAATTCCTTAAAAGGGTTTTAAATTTGCACTTTTCCAGATACCATTCAGGAAATATTTTCTCCACAGTCAGAGTCAGTGTTGACTCTAGAACTTACTATCCATTTTCCCTAGTTCTGCATTCACCATAGAACTCAGTGATAAATGAGGCTTTCTGTTGTAATAACTAGGAAAGAGAGAGTCACCCTTTTTCTAAACTTGGGGTTGGAAAAATGAAAGTCTAGAACTGTTGTGAATGGTGGTTTCAATACAGAAGATCGACCAGACGAATGGAGAGTTAAAAACAAAGTTTCTGAGGCTGAAATTAAGGAAATATTGCATTTCTGCGATAATTGTTTTATAATTATTAATTATAAAAATGTAGTTTGATTATGGCTAATCCTTAGTATTCAATAGCACTCTACACTAAGAGCTTCATGAATATAATTCCAATTATGTAAAATGTGTATAAATAATCTTAATATAAAATAGAATTCAAGAAAATGCAACTGCGCTAGAAATTGTGCTTTATCAATTTGTCTTCAGCTATGTATGATGGAGCAATTGAATTTACAGGGACCCAGAAGAGCAGAGTCCAGAAGCAATGAAAAGTTTCACACTTCAATAGATTCTGCTTAAACAAGCTGGGGTATTTCTAGTCTGTCACATCATCACTTGTAAAAACTTAACCATGCTGGTTAAAGGACAGAACCACTTAACACCACACGGCTTCCTCTATTAAAGTGTAGATCATCTTTTTCAATCATCTCTTGGACAACCCTTGAAACTGTCAAAGGATGGGCTGACCACAATCCAATATAATTTAATTATTTTAAAATTCCCCTTGTGGGATCCATGTGGTTATCTACCAAGAATCCATATACATGAGTAAACAATTTAAACTAGATTTAGCTTCAAAAAAGTAAATGTGAAACATTGATTCAGTAAAGCAGAAGCATTGACTCTTCTAGGTGGGTTTGCAAAGTAAGATCTACTTAATGGTAGTTATATATGGCTTGTGTAATACATCTGTCTCATTTGCTATTTACTCTAGCAGTACTATTTGTCTCCTTCTGAAGTTATATAATTAATGAGGAATGACCATATAACTTTAGGAATTTATGAATACTTTACAAATTCTCTTTCCTGAGAAGTGGTAAATTTTTCTTAAGAAAGACAGACAAAGCTACAAATCAAAAAAGTAAACTACATGAACCCCAGAGAGTTCCAACTTGCTACCCACTTTTTATCCTTTGGTTTTCCTATGAAGATTCAAACTTCTGTTTCAGGTTGCTTTGGGGGCTGCAAAGAACTGGCAAGTGGAAGTAAAAGAGGCCAGATCCCTGCTACTCAAAGTGTTGTCCCTGGACCAGTAGCAATGGCATCACTTGGGAGCTGATTAGAAATGTTCATTCTCAGGTTCTTCCCCAGACCTGTCTGAACCAGAATCTACAATTTCGATCCTCATGTAATTTGTATGCAGGTCATAGTGTTAGAGGTCCCTGAACAATTTTTAAGAACACCACAAATCCTAAAAGTCTATGACTATCTATATGTTTCTCAACCTTGACTTTTTCAGTATTGAACAAAGGGCTAGCCTTAATTACAGCTAACACTTATTTTATTGAATGTTAACTGATGCTTGCACTAAACACATTACATAAATTACTGGATTTGATGTTAAAAATGATTGCTTTTGTGGTGGTATTTATTACACAGAGCAGTGATTCTCAAACTTGAGACTGCAACAGAAGCACCTGAAGAACTCTTTAAGACATAAATGGCTGGGCCTACCCCAGATTTTCTGACTCAATAAATTTCGGGTAGGCCCCCAATAATTGGGTTTTACCCAGTTCTTGGAGTGATACTGACTAGAACCACTAACATAAAGGTCCCAAACACAAGTGTCTATCAATTCAGCTCTCAGGTGCAGGCTATTCTTCCCACTCTCAATTAATTTTTTTTCTGGCTAGTCCTAGGGGTTGTTTCTTCTCTCCTTCCCACAGTTGTCACTGCTCATTTCCCCCTTCTTTCTCAGGCCACCTGTAAAAGGCAATGCACTTTCCCCACGTGTCCTCCTTACTGTCCTTCAGTCTCAAATCTTTTAACTTTGATGTTGTCACTTCTAAGTACTACAGAGTGATGAGTAATTTCTGTGTTTAAGAAACATCCAGAAATCTCACAAATCCTGAGTTTATTCCTTTAATTTTTACTCCAGGTTTTAATATGGAATTAAATTCTTATTAAATTCTTGGAGCCCTTTATGTTCAAATAACTCACAGTTACTTTAGAGGACATACCTAATTAAAATTCACATCTTTGTAAAAAAAAAAAGATAAATTGTTACAACACTTCCACCTATATTACCTCATTTGCTTCTTTCAAGAATCTTATTAAATAGGCAAGGTAAACAAAATAATGCCAGAAATAATTAGAAGGAACTGGAAATAAAGTATCAACAGCATAAAAAGTCTTTGTTTAGGAAGATCTTCCTTTCAGAATAGCCATAATTCCATCTTTTTCTACATATTTGAATAGGGCCTTACACATGTTTCAAAGCTACAGAATAATTTTTAGTTATGTGTGTTTATGTATTTTTATTGTATACATACAAATGCATACTTTTACATAAATGATTCTCAGTAGGCAAGAGTTATGTTTATATTAGCTTTTACCTAAATAAATCAGTTATTAGATACTTGGAATAACATCCCAAGAAATATTAAAATAGGCAAAAAAATTTTCTTAGATGAATAATTAATAATGAGAATTCATGCTCACTTTTCTTTTCTCCTAGGTTCTGAATAGGAATTCTTTACATAGATCTATCCATTACATTAAGTAGGAGATAAATATTTTTAATTTCTTCCTTCAGGCCACTAATCCAATTAGTCTGTTAAGACATTAAATTACAGAAGGATAGAGGCAGTAAAGACCTGACTTAACAAGCTTGCTGTGAACTCACATATTAGTTTTTAAAATATATTTAATATACTAAGAGCATCTAGAATAAAATTTAAGTAAATATAACTAGTGAAGGCTTTAGCTTAATCTGAGACATGCTCATGTGAAAAGCTAGACCTATCTGATCATGTGTAAAGTGCATATGTGAGTGAGTCCCTCAGGAGCTGATCTGACTGAATATTAAGGCTCCTGGGAAGGCTTATTTCATAAGGGACTAAATGTCAACCATTCTGGGAGCACTGAAGGGAAAGAATGATTCTCAATTTACATCTATTTATATTGTGTATCCACCAACATAATTTATAGTTGTTTTTAATACTTTGCCTTGTACTAGAATTAAGACATTACCCACTACTGTTATGGTAATAAAGAATTCTGTTGTTACTATGTTACTATTACCAATGAATTTCATATTTTCTTATGAGATCACATTGACAAATTCAAATAAACACAAAAGAAGAGAATGGCATCTGCATTCGCTTCCTATTACTGCTGTAACAAATCACCACACACTTGGAGACTTAAATCAAAATAAATTTATCTTGCTGTCAGAGACTGGAAGTGGGTCCTACAGGTCCAAATCAAGGTGTCCACAGGGCACCTTCCTTCTGGAGGCTCTAAGAGGAAAATCCATTTCCTTGCCTTTTCCAGCCTCTAAAAGCCACCTGCTCTCTTTAGACTCTTCCTCCATCTTCAAAGTGCATCACTCCAAATCTCTGCTTCCATCACCACATCTTCTTCTCTGACTCTGACCTTCCCACTTCCTTCTTATGAGGTCCTTGTGATTACATTTGTTCTACCCAGATAGTCCAGCATAATCTCCCCATCTTAATATCCTTAACTAAATTACATCTTCTAAGTCCCCTTTGCTGTGTAAGGCGACATATTTATAGGTATCAGGGATTAGGACATCTTAGGGATATTATTTGGCCTACTGCAATATTCAACATATACAAGTCCTTGTACTATATTCTAAACCCACTGGTCATACACACAACCAGGAATTTGGTACAGCCTGGCAGTGGCTCAAAAGAATTAATTGTGTATATTTTTTCAATACTGTGTTCTGTGATGCCATGTTAGTAGCTTGAAATGTTAAGCATTCACTAACATACAATTAATTGCGTACAATCATTTTCCACATAGTTGTTGAGCTCCCTGAAGACCTCTAATGTACAAATCTGTGGCTAGTGATTTCATGTTGTTTCCTTGCTTTGGAAATCCTCCCACAGAAAATGAGCTACATCTCCTATGCTGATTAGGCCCCATTCTCTTCTTTTGGTACCATAGTCCGTATTGAGTCAAATTGGGACTCCCATTACATGCTGGACTTAGTGATCTGACCTGCAGCCATCACCCACTGGCCACATCTTCCCTGAAGCCTTAACCCCAACATGCAAGTTCATAGCTAGAGCCAACTTCATGGCCCTGTGACTCATGCAGTCACACAGAGCCCTACACTCACAATGACCCTATGCTTGGTTCAATGATCAACTGTAAGCATCTTGAATTTCTTAACAAATGTGAGCAAGTGATCACACATTTTCATTTTGCACAGAGCCCTGAAAATTTTGTGGCTAATTCTGCACAAGGTCAGCATTAACTAACTAAATATTAACTAAATATTAACAGGAATTTCAGAATAACTTTTACCTCCATACCACACAATGTGGGATACATAGCAGAATTGCAAATGAATATCTAAATGTCCTAATCATTTTAGCACACTCCGTGTATATGTGTATTTTGATTAAAATACCTCCTTTTGAATAATTCAGTCACTTTTAGTTCTAATATTCATTCTTTTGGTTTAATAATATCTGTTAATCTCCTCCCCATTTCAAGCAAACTTTCGGAATATGAAACTTGTTTTATGTAAACAAATCAGAAGTAAGGGGGAACTCTGGTCCTTGAGAATATGCTGGCTGATGTCCACTGGAGTGTGGTTGGTTGGGTACCATCTGAGGATATTTTGCAACGTTTGCTGCTGAAGTCATGTTGCTATAAAATGAAGCCCATTTCATTTTCATCTAGATCAGGAATCAGTATATCTGCCAGCTAACCTGATTTTTATTGATCATGTTGATGCTTCAGCCCAATCTGAGTCCCTCCTATGTCACTGAACTAAGCCCAGGTCTATGATGTGGGCTTTCCTTGCTCCTCACCATGCTAGACTCCAGAGCAACTCAACTCAGCTACACAGGGCTTCACCATATAGGGAAATGGGGTAGTAACTGAGTACTCCATCAGAAGGAAAATGAGGAACACTCTAGTGTGTAAACAAAGTTCTCTTTTTCTAATTTGACACAAACTGACAAAGTAGAATTATTCTACAGTCCTAAATCAAATACGAGCCAAGAAGCTCCTTCAAGCCTTGATATTTATATAAACCTCTCTACTCTATCTTCCCTCTCTGGAACTTCTTGTCTCATTATCCCCCTTCTTTTAATTTTAAAAACTCCCAAAGTCACATGTGATAAGCAAATAATTATAAATTGCTCATAATAGTAAATAAGTCAAGAATATTTTAGATAGCTTTATTTTGCTTTAAATTTGAAAATACTTCAACTGTTGGATTCCTAACACCTTATCACCACAGGAGACAAAGAACATTCCTTTTCTAATGATATTAAAAGAAATATGTTGTTTGATTTATAAAATCTGATGATAATTGAACTTTAAAAATTAATGTTATAATATATACTATTTGGTGGTAGGTTTTTATATTAAGTTAATAAAAGTAGTCATTAAACAATATAATGAGAAAAGATTTTTAAGCATCACCAAATAACTCAATCAATTTCATTATGGCATGGACAATGACAATATTATTGATAGTTTGGTAAAGCATTTCAGGATCAGGCACATAGGTTGTAGGGGTCTCCTCTTTTATTTTTTATTTCTATCTCAAAAGTACAGTAAAATTAAAATAGCCCTTGATGCTCATATTCATGAAACTATTGTACAATAGACATAGTTGGAACAAAGAAATTTCTTAAGGAAATGTTAAGAAGAAAAGTATTTTATGGAAGTAAAACCAAAAACCTAATAGCAGGAATTACAATTATTGGGACATTTTTAATAGTCATGTTGACAAATGGGGTCCTTGACTAGTTGAGAAAATAAAACATGCCTGACAGGATTATATTTATAAATTAATATTTATTGAGTACCTGTAAGATATGTTAGGTTTCTTTAACAGCATTCTAATTTATTATTTCAAACTTAGGCACTCCTGATTAAATATTCAAATAATAAAGAAAAATGTTTCTACATTCATAAAATTATGATTTCTGTGTTAAAAAGTGGAATTTGAAATTAGAATAAGAATAACTCTAAACTTCTTGTCTTGCAAAAAAAATGATAGTAGTAATACTTCCTCAACTTTTGTTGAAATAAAATATAGTTTGTTGTTAATATTTTTCAATTTGGTCTCTTTTACATTTAATAATGGATGAATTAAACATAAGCAAAATAATGATATTCAAAAGAGTATGAAGATACCCCAAGGTTAAAATCAATTATCAAGTATAGAATTTGAATTTTAGATAAGAGATGAAATGAAAGAAAAACACTAAAGATCCTTTGCCCCAATAATGCTCTCAGGCACAAAGACATTCTAGAAATAAAGACTTTAGCATATGTGTAATAGGCATAGGAAAATAAAAAAAGAGACATGATGGAATATTGGACATAAACATATTTTGATAATTGTACAATGAGCATTTATCAGGTTAAATATGTAAATGTACTTCTGGGAAAATAATAACACCACTACATGAAGACAACAACCTCAACATGTAAAGATATAAAAATATATATATATATATAATATATATATATTATATATAATATATATATATTATATATATATTATATATATATATTATATATATATATATTATATATATATATATATAAAATATTGCCAAAGGAAGTTGTTTGGGAGATAAATTATATACATTTAGACAATCTTTTATGATGGAGTTGTAAAATGTGACAGTCAGAATGTCAATTAAAAGATCAAGACTGGAGACAAATTGTGGGGTTCATGACCCTGCTGATCTTGCATAGATGGATTACCTGCTCCTCAAATTACCTACAGGGCTAGGGACATACTCATACCCACCAGAGCTAGATTTAGAGGGAGATAGCGATTTGGTTTCATAATTTGTAGATCTATCAGAGTTCCTAAAACATTACTGAAAATATAAGAAGAAAATATTTTGTTTAGTCTCTAAGGCTTGTAATTAGTCTTTCCGCAGCACATGTTAAAATAAAAGCCAATGGTCACTAAAAGGCCTGTATAGCAGAGCTTTTGTTGGGAATAAAATATGTAAATTAGGCTATGGCTATCCCATTTCTCTTGTTTCTCTCATTCCCCTTATTGATCATCTATTTTTTTTTTTTTTAACTAAATGTTACTGGAGAATTCTAATTAAAGAAGTTTGGAATGTATACCTAGAGAATCTGAATTTTTAAAAACACAGTGATTCTGAAACAGGTAATCTAAAGACCAACAATCAAACACTGTCTTAAACTCTCAAAGTCTGATTCGGCTTTCCTCTACTTTATTGAGTTAATTTCTCAAAGATAACCTGTCATTTTACAATTTCCTCCAACAGAAGTAGCCTTTCTTGACCTCTCTAAAAAAAGATTCAGCACCCACTATTAACCATCACCTTGTTCTGAACTCTGGAGAAACCCCAATTGTTCTCAGGTGTGAGAAGTGATGTAGCATCATGAATATGACTATGGACTCTGGAGCCAACTTGCTACTTAGTTCAGGGTCTGGCTCCACCTTCCTCTAGCTAAGTCACCTTGGGCAAATTAACTTCCTTTGTCTGGTTTAATGATCTACATAATAGATACTAATAACTATACTAATTTATAATCTGATTAAATAAACATGCATACAGTTATTAGAATCATGCCTAGAACAAAGTAAATGCACAACAAATGTTACTCAGCATTTATATTTCTGATACCTTCATTATCTCCTTAGGATACCCTTTCTCTTCTTCCTGCAAAATATAAATTTAAGATTGCTTCTCTTTTCTTCTTTCTTTTGGCTATTTTATAACTCCTTCAGCTATAACTGAAGTTATTCTAATAGTGAGAATAAAATCCACATCCTAGTTGTACAAATCAGACATGTACATAGTTCAAGTTATTATCTTTGTTACCTTCTAATCAACTTTTCCTCTGTGCAATTTCTCAACATTAACCACATTATTTTGAACTAATGTAATAGCACCTCACAGCATAAAAACAGGATTCTAATAAAGAACCCTATTAATTCCTCATTCAGGCTGTATTCACTAATTTATTCCTGTTGTGAGTTATATATTTTGTACCAATGGCCTTTGTTAGAAGATTTCCGTAATCTTCTTTGGAATTGGGGCATATGAATTATTCATTATAATTACTAATGCATACACAAGTGTTTGTTTAATATATGTTAAATAAGGTAAATAAGTTTACATTAATTTCACTTTTATTCTTCTCTTTTGGAAACCTTAGCCTTTTTACATCATACTCAATTAGTTAAAGTAACACTCGGTATTTCTATGCTTCTATTGAATCACTGAAATAAAATCTTTAAATAAAGCCATATGTGTTTTTTTTTTATCACATTTCCTATCAGGTAAAATCTTGAATTAAAATTTGTTAATGTTCTTTCTCCTCTCACGGTTGGCAAATTTTAAGTGAGTAGCATTTACTATATCTTTGATTTTATCACTACCTGATACAAGTAGTTGCAAATGGGCAATGCATACTTAAGTCATCCTCTGTCCTTTTACCTGCATGCACCATATCAATCCCAACATGGATAGTTTTAGTACCCATTTCCGTTCTCCAAGAATAAATCTAATTTCACTTAAAGTGTCAGTAAGCAAAGTTGTCTTTACTGGAGATTTCATAGGCAAGATGTAAGAGGAAATAATAGCACATATTAGAAGGTAACAAATTAAAAATTCTCATTAGGCACGTCTGTTCCCTCTACCCTCTCTATCCTTGACCACACCAGGCTGTTCACTCCTACCTTTCTGGCTTGTTTGTCTCCAAACTCATTTGTTCTTCACTTTTCCAGTATTAGCTTAGGCAAGTCAGTTAGGTCCCATTTCTAACTGAAAACCAACATAAGTAAACTCATCACAGTGTTTATCAAATAGTAAGCCCCACCTTTAATGTTATGTCAGAATAATTTTAGAGTTATTTTGAAGTTTTGTTGGAAACCTAAATTATAGGGCCTTTTTTTCTACCTCTGTAAATTTTCTTATTTGTATTTCAATTTAATATTTACCTTATTGTCATCCCATTTCCTTTACATCTTTCAGAAATGCCTACTTTACTCAACTGTGCAGTGCTGCTATGGATTTATTTGCTTTTCTCAAATTTCTTGTGTCACTTTACTGCAATTTTGGGAAAAAAGAAGGAAAAAAAATTCATATATCCAGTCTGCTTTTTTTTTAAATTACTTTCTTATCTCTTATTTAAAGACTTAAAATTAATATTTTACAAGTCTATTGAATAAGTTAATCAATAGATCCATCTTAAACACACAATCACATGCTCATATCATTGCTTAGAGTTTTTGAGAAACATGCACAAAAAGATGAAGCATGTCATGCTTGGATGAAACTATCAAAACTGGGAAGCCAATTTAAATAGGGTTAGTCTTGAAATACAAATTAACTTGTTCAGGAAAGAGAAATTCATACATGAAAGAATCTCACCTCTATTACCTAAAGCCCTGTTACCATAAACAAATTGCTTTTAGATGAAATATAAAGAAAACAAGTAAATAAAAACATATTTTCAAACCTAGAAAAGTAGAAAAGTGATTATTTTTCTAAGATTGAAGAGTAGAGAACCATTAAGACTGGAAATGGTTGATAACTGAAAGAGGCAAATGGTGAGAAAACAAGAGATAGTTCTACCTGTGCTAAACACAAAAGAATTATGTACTCTCAATTTTATGCTACCACTGCTGTAAACTCCCAATTCCTATAATTCTTCAAACATCCCCAAACATACATGTACATATACACACAGAGAATGACATGGAAATCTTCTATATCAAATAAATTCTATTTCCAAATTAAATTGCATGCATTTAATTCATTCTTTTTCTCTCCTTCTCTCAATGCTTCCATTAATGGTCATCTTATCTAATTTTTTACTGATAACAAGATTCCTGAATAACTAGGATTCACTTCTTGTGCACAGTAGCCCACTGCAGTGGTATCCAGACAAAGATCAGGCTGGATTATTAGTCTCAGATTGTGAAACCTTACCATTATCCCAGTAAAGAGGAGTTTTTCAGGGACAGAGATTGAGTTTTAAAATATCTGTTTTGAAAAAGATGGTGTCCTTCAATGGAATTAAGATTAGATCCAGGTAAAGCAAGTGGCTAACACCTAAGACTCTATCCTTTTTGAAATGATCACTATGTTTTCTCTTTAAAGAAAGAAAAAAATCAGAAACCAAGTAAAAATTTGAACATGGTAAAATTAGCATCTGTTACTCTCTCTCAGGTTTTTATTCTTCAATGATAAAAAAAAAACCTTAGGTTACTCAAACAAGTACGAAATATCATTATGTAATGTTAGGCGATTTAATATAAGCATTTTTTCATTGTCTCCCCTTGACTGAAACTTCTAAAGGATATAGTCAGTGTGTGTGTGTGAGAGAGAAGTATGAACAAAACAATATTGCCATATTGCAATATGTCATATATTAATTTGGATAAGATACACTTAAGAAGGCAGTTTTTATTATTAAATAAAATGATTCCCAAATGGATTACTATGAATCCACAAATGTACTGGCAAGTTCTAATTAGTCTATTGACATTCTATAAAAGCACAAATAATCCTAGGAGATCAAAAGATGAGACAAATTTATATATAAAGGAGTTTATATATAAAATCAAGTCTTGAGGAACCAGAAAATTCTATGAAGCTATTTTGTTTCTATTAACTAGCACAGTTACAAAAGAAGGAGCATCTTATAAACTGGAAATCTACTGACACTTTAAACCTCATCTGGGACAATCAATTGAAAGAGAAAAGAGAATAGATCAGTGAGAGCCAGAAAGTAAAATTTTATTTAGCTTTTCTGTTAAATAAAAGAACATTTAATGCTAAGAGTATAGATAAAGGGGACAATACTTTAGATTTATGTGCTACAAAATGATGAAAACTAAAACACTCTGGAATACTATTAGATAAAACTGAATTATTTCAAAGGTTTCAGCCCAGTAAAAATAGAAAACCAGGCTTAATAAAATAACTCAAATATGACAAAGACAGTGTGAATAAAATAAAGCTGCCACAATAGGTCAACTTATTACTCAGTCCTTCGACAAGCATTAACAACAGCTTAACCATGGAGAACACATAAAATCAAATTAAATTATTTAGCCATAGAAGCTTCAAACATCCTGAAAGTTGTACCCTCTGTAATATGTATTCCAAAATGTTCTTCTGAATCAAAGAAGCATTTTAATTCTAATCTTCAAATTTCTATTTTTTGATAAAACCTTTATGATATTTCTTTTTAAACTTCATTACAATGTTAAGGGTTTTCCGTTTGGGAATATATCACATAGCTGGAAAGTAATATAACAAACGTGATCACAATCTCAACATTTAGCCATAAATTTTGCTTCCTTATTAATTTCTTTAGGGTAATTTAAAAATATGCATTCATAAAAAATGTGATGATCTGCAAACACTATTATGCTATAATGTATGTAATACTGCACATATAATATTGCTTATTCATAATTATTTTCATACCCGATAGAATGATGATGAAAGGTTTAGAAGTAATTACCTTTGCAGAATTTTTGGTAATTTTTATTTATTTTTGTACATTTTGTGTACAGTCCAGATAAAATAGTATTATTTTTGTTATCAGAAAATAATTATTTCTAAAACTTAACTTCCTCATAAGTATAAAATCAAATATAAAATCAATTTTATCCAAAAAGAATGTTAGTAAGGTAGGCAGATTGTATTTCAATTTCTTAAGTTTATTGTTTTCATGAGAGGGTAAAGTATGAAATCTCCAGAATACAATAAAATCTATATGTTTAAGCAACTTTCAATTATAGACTACCCATCTGATACTTTGGTATTTTACCTCCTCTTTTTATTTTTTTATCTCCTCTTTGAACAGTGTGCTAACATAAAAATAAATGTATTTCTGGAATACTAGGAAATACATGGTAATAAATTACAAAATGATCTATTTACATGACGGCACAAAATATTTACAGCAGTTAGATTTGGCGAAAAAAATTAAGGAAACACTGGCTTTGTTGTAACAATGTACGTTAAATTCTTTGAAAAATGACATAAAGTCAATAACATAAGAAAATATCCAAATGCATGTCATAATTTGTTGACAGTTGAGTATAAATTTACCAGGGAGATTAGTATGTTGCTGATAATATAAACATAGGCAACTTTATAAACAGTTATTTGGCAAGTATCTTAATCTCTTTTATTCTTGGCTATCTTATTTGTAAAATAACTTGCTTTGCAGAATTGGTAATTGGGGCTCAATAGATGATACATATAAAATACCTGGATGACAAATGCTAGGTTGCTTTTTGTTCCCTTTGCATTTTTTTTTATGATAAAGCTTATATACAGGGATCACATGGAAAACACATGTGGAGAAATATTAAATTTAAAAGCTTTTGCACAATAAAGCATATTCAGTATATTAGTAAGACAGAAATAACATTAGTGGTGTCTTAAGTGGATTTCCAGGAAGCAGACTATGAGATGATTTGAGGGCAAGTGGTGGATTAGGGCTCTACACCTGTGATGCAGGAAGAACGCAGGACTGGGTAAAGGGTGAGGTTGGACTGTAACAGAATCGCCACAATGGCATCAGCAAATCTAAAGCTGGAATGGCCTTTTGGAGCTCTCTTCCCACTTTTGAGGCAAAGGGCTGGGATACTTTGCAGTCTGCCCCCAGGGAAGAAGAAAATTCAGAAGTTGTATATGGTGATGCCTGCCTTTGCCTAAGGGAAAAGACTGGGGAGAAACTCAGCAGGTAACATTCCCAACTCAGCAGCAAGGACCTTGGAGGCTCAGGACAGCATGCACTCAGCTAGTGAGCCTGTGTTCCATATCATATCCTTCTACAAAGAGTACTGTAATGTCTGAAATTGGAGATAGGCCTTATCTGGGGGAACAATGGCTTCCTAATTAATTAGTGCACAAGATATGCTTTTTCACTGTGACTTTCAGATGATCATTTATTCTAATATGTGAGATGACCTGAGAAATACCATATATTGCTCAGAAATACAGAAACCATATTTTAGATATGGTAATTCCTGCCTTATTCATTCTTGTTCTTTGTAGTGTATAATAAGATATGCCTCTAAACATGAAATTATATAATGTTCGACATTCATTCAAGACAAAAGTAATATATTTTTTTATTCCTGAATGAATAATAAAAATGTGTTCCATGTCTATTATTTATTTTATTTGCATCCTTAAATAAACAACTTACGAACAAGGTTGGATGAACTCAGGTAAACATCTCTATTATTATAATCCTTCCTTGACACGACTATATTTAATTATTTCCCATCTGAAACCTAAATTGGGGTATAGCTTTTCTGAGGATGAAAGAAATTCACAGCAGTCATTCATGCAAGGGTGCGCATTCAAGCAGAAGAATAAAACAACTATTCTTTCTCTAAATAAACTAAAACTGACAATTTTCTTGACTAAGAATTTATAAGATCCTTTATTATGGGGAATTCTTGTTTTTACCTTGGTCTCTGTGTGGTTAAAAAAAATTACCATTCATACTTATATAAGGTTTAGAATTGGGCTCTTATTCTTAACAGATCTAAAAAGGTACATTATTAAAGGGGAAATAGGGGATATATAAAAGAATATATTTCTATATGAATGTGAAATACTAACTCAATTGTGAGGTTGATTGCCTGTAGGTAGATCCACCTGTAGTTAAAGGGGAGGGGTCGTCTGAAGTATAATATGACTTAAATCATGTGCTCTCATTAATTCCTAGTTGTTTTCAATGACTTAACTAAAAAGAGCCTGGGGTGAGGGACATAATAATGGGTAGAAAATGTAGCAATAAAATTTTGTTATACACCATATTGATCAATGTATTAAACGTTATAGAATTTTAATTTTTTAATGATCTTAAAATGATCTCACTCCTTGAATTAAAAAAAAGGCAAAGTTTCTACAGACTGTTCATTCTGGGAAGATAGTAGATTTTAGAAGTGTAGGTACTGAAATGAATAATACCTGGGTTTGCTAGTTTGACCATTTATATGCAATCTTCTGTTTTTTTAAAATAAATAAATAAATAAGAAAACTTACATAAAGCCTTTAGTATAATACTAGCCCATAATAAGTACATTGATATAATTATTTTAAACTATTTTATTTGAGGAAACTTATTCCTAAGATTATAGTTTGAAAGTTGGTGACTATTCTAAATTTTGCCTGGCACTAGTTCTGACTTGAGTTTCTAAACCAAGTGTATTTCTTTCCTAGTTTCTTTCTATGGTATCATCCATCACCTCTTCAAAAGACATTTGTAAATATCAAGGTAAATGAAATAAAACATCAAAGTTAACACTATCACCTCCAACAACACAAACTTAAAGAAAAACAATTTGAAATTGAATCATGCTGTCTTAAGACAATTTTATCCAAATGTCAATGAAAAGAAATAGGTTTTCCTTAAAAAGTTCAAAATAGAGGCTCTGAATATATATTTTAAAACATGACAAGTACATTTGCTTTACTAATTCATCTTATGCATACATAATTTAGTAGCTTTCAATTACTTTCTGATGACAATTTTTATTTTTACATCTCTTTGACCAAAAAAGTCCATGATTAACTATTTGCTATGCAATAGAAGAGATGTATGGAATCTTTCTATTAAACTATTCCTGCTTATTCACACTAAAAAACACAAAGCAAGGTAGAAATAATTTCCATTTTAAAACGTACTATTTTTTTCTTCTCATAACTTGAACAAAAAACTATTAAATTATATTTAAAAATTCTCATGAAGTCAAATATTTTAACAGATCAAAATTCATTCTCATTTTTAAATATCATTAAAATTTTGATAAACTATATCACATTTACCAAATATAAAACATCTGAACAGAATACAATATTGTAACTCTTTGTAGTTGCTATTGTTTTAGCTCTACAAAGTCCCTAATGGAGGCATCTACCCAACTCACCCTCACCTCCCCATGTTTTTTCTAATAAATAACCTTCCATATGCTTCCAAAAGTACTTTTGTGCTTTTTAAAAACTCTGTTCACTGCTAAATTCAACATATGCAATAAAATAATAATCTAAAGTGATCAAACAAATCATGAATTTTCACTAGCAAGTTCATACAAACAGCATGTATTAATATATCCTCTTTTACTGGCTAAAACACTACTTAAAAAGTTATGTATTTTTTAAAATCAGTTGCAACCTTACTAACCAATTGAAGCCTCTCACATGCATGTGACAAGGAGAAAATTCTGAGATATCTTAAATGAAATTACAGCAAGCCAGTGGGTGGAAGGAAGGGACCAGAGATAATCAGTTAACAACTCCAGAGCAAAACCAACATAAGACTGCTTACACTTTTTGAATGTATTTTGAAACTGAATTACTTTCCAGGTAGCTATTTCACTGATTATCTAGAGAATAGCCAGGCACCACTGACCACCAGACACCTCTGCTTCTTGCTTACCCATGAATTTTCCAGACAGTTGCCTACCACCAATCCAAAGGAGCAAATATTTCTTCCTTACAGCTTATGCACCTATCCCAGAACTAGCCCCATTTCACCTTCTCTCACTCCTTTTACCTATAGCCAAGGTAAATTCTTCCAAAGCAACTTAGATCTTTCTTCCCCAAACTTTTCCATAAAAGAGCTCATCAACTCTAGGATAGCAGAAATGTTTATCTTTTCCATTTAGTCCTGCTGTTGTTGGTTCAGACTACAGGCTCCAGGACCTGGTCCTTTCCTGGCTAGCATTTTGGCTCAATAAACCCTTTCTTTGACAAAAGCTTTTGGTCATTGACGTTTAACTCATTTTTAAAAACCCACATTGTTTTATATAAAATGCACAAGGATGCCCGTTTCCAACTAACTATATTAAAGGCAAATGTCAAGGAACTCTATTGTCAGCTTTTTAAAATTATGACAAACATCCCAGTGGGCCATGATCAAAATCCTAATACCGTTGATATACACAACAAACAAAATTTCTCCTTCTCCTTCAAAAAGCTCTGAGAAATTATTTAGTTTAGTATACTATGCTAACAAAACTTTTACTTAATTATTTTTCCAGATTTTAAAAACAGAGATTAATCCATCCTCTTACCTTCACATTTGCAGGTACACAAATAACTTAAATTGATATAGAATCGAGAATCTATTTTTAGAAAAGCTTACCATTGTCGTTTTTCAGCATCCCATTACTGAGTTGTTTTAATCTCTTCTGATGTGATTTGCCATTATAGTGGATCTGAGCTTGAGCAGTTGAATTCAGCTGAATGTTACATACATTGCACAAAGTGAAATTTGTATGTTTCTTTTCTCTTTCTGGTTTTTCCTCAGAGTCATCAGGTAAAAATTCAGCCTCACTCTCTCCATCTTGTGCACAAGTGAAATCTAGAGTTGCAAAAAAATTTATGAAGAAGCCCATCAAGATTTTTGGACCCTTTTATATTATTAAATCAAGTAGTAAATGAAGATTATCTAGACACTTGAAATTTAAAATTTCCACTTCCTCCCATTTTAATACATTCTTTTTGTACCATCAAAAATGAATAGCCTTTTTAATAAAATATAAATGGATAATATTTTACTTTTTTTCTGTCAAATGCTGCATTAAATTTATGGCAAATGTTTAGTACACAATATCTCATTTATTCATCATAACAACAGGTTAGGTAGGTATCATAGGTTTTTCTGTTTCATAGCTGAGGAAACTAAGGTTAAGAGGAGTTAAATAACTTGCCTAGGGTCACACACTAATAAACAGTATAGTTGGGATAAGTATTCAATTTTATTCATCCCCAAATTCCAAGTTTTTAATCATCTTGTTCTATAGCATTTATTAACATATTAGGTATTTCCCTTTGATTCAACCAAATAAAATCCTTTTATTTTTAAATTCCTTACAATTAAGTAAAGTCCCTAACATCTGGATGGATATACCCTACATATACAAAAATGTTAAAACTGTTTCAACATCTAAAATTTTATTTCAGAAGTATAAAAGAGGTTCTGAACACTCAAGATAGCCTCATAATCTAGGTTTGAAACAAGTGTAACTGATCTATGAATTAATTACATTTGCATGTATTATTTTTGGATAAATACATGTTTTGTATACTCAAAACTAAGAGAAAAGGGCAAAAAAATAATTCTAACACCTCTGGCCTTAAAATAGTAATAATTAAGTTAACTACTGTAATATATATTTTACTGTTCATTGACTAATCACTTAAGATAATAATGGCTTCTTTCTAAAATGCTTCTGTACTTTCACTACACAGGACTCTGTGGAACTCTTATGGTCCAGATATAATTTCTTCAATCCAATTTTCCAGATTCTTCAGTAATTCATTTTGTAGTCTTTGGAAATACTGACAGAGGAAAACAATTATCATTTTAATGTGCATTTATTAGTTGCCTACTATGTGGCAGTTACTCTCTAAAAATGAAAATAAACTGACAAGCAAGATGAAGATGGTCCTTGCCATAACAGGACGTACTGATAAGGATGGAAAGCGTTGAGCTTTGGTATCAGGCAAATGAGATAACAAATACCCAAATAATGTTAGCAATACATAATAATTGGTTTGCTAGTAAATTTTTGAAAAGTAAAATTTCCAGAGATGACATTATACATGACTTTTAAAGCATCCATTTAATTTGAAATAACTTAAAAAAAATTTTTAATTAGATTTTTGAAAGGTTGTTCTAATGTTGACAAAAACTTTGTTGTCAAAGTGCCTGTGCAGTTTTAAATAAAGTTCATAAAATTAAAAACATATATCAAACAAGCAAGTATTTAAAAATTTAAAGCCTATTCTTAAAATTTATAGTAAAAAAGTGGTCATTCTTTTGTCTCTTTGGTAGAAAAAAACGAGGGTTAACTTTTATTTAACATTTTCTTATTTGAATTTGCATGGTATTAGTTACATCTATATATACAGCCTTATATATATTTTTAAATATTCTGTGAGAAATCAAATAAACTTTTGCAGTAGTGAGGTTTTCTCTATTTTCATAACCATTTTAGAAACAAAATAATATTCTACTATATTGCCAAATATTAAATATATATGATATAAATATTATATAAACTAAATTTATATCATTTCACCTTTGAGAAAATTATATACCACAGCATTCTTCTCCATTTTACTTCTAAAATTGTAAATAGTGCATAATCAGTGCTATAGAGCACCAACATAAGAACAATTTTGCATTGATCTTACTCCCCACTAGAGTGCAGTACAAATTTAAAATTCAAACTATAGCATCTGGAGATTCTCGTAACACTGGGCATGAAAATAGCATTACTGTAATTTTGTAAATATATAATACACACACATCTTCATATACACAATGTTCAACTTTAGTGGCGTGTATATATATTACATATCTAATGTATTCCAAATGAATTCACTGAAATGTAGCTATAACAATCAGATATTAAAGATGAATTGGCAGGAAGTCAGAAAAGCAGACAATACAATTCAATCGTCATGTTCTAAGTTTTTTAATAACAAGCAGTAATTGTTTTATATAGTCTCCTGACTTAAACATCATTTTTGAACTTCAAAAATGAGGGCATTTTAATTGTAATATCTTATACTTTTATAATAGCAAAATTATATAAAAGATTACACAAGACAAATCAAGGTTAATGGATTGTTACTTCAATTACAGTTTTTTATTACATCATGGCATCAAACTAAATCTGTCATTCTCAATAAGATTGTGGTTTTCACAAGGTGAAGAAAGCCTTATTGGATATTTATGGATTCACATGCAAAAATTAAACTGGGAGTGGCAGGATGAGATACAGCATGAAACTTTGAAATGTATTTCTTTTCCTTTTTGAAGCAGTAGGCTTTAAAATTGCAAACTCAGAATCTGAAGTTCTCTTTTGAGACCTCAGATAAAGAAAATCCTACCTTACTCTTTAAAGGACTCATCATGAAATTATGGCTAGCATATCTTTGAGACCAAACAAGAGCTTACAGTTTAATTTGAAAAATAAAAATGAAGGAAATTCTTATGTTTTTTTAAAAAGTCATACTTCATTTAGAACTTATATTCAGTAATAGGTCAGATAGATCTTAAATTTCAATGAATGTTATTCCTCAGAGTTTCAAAGTTCTATGAAAAAAAAAAACTGTATTATTTTTTTTTTCCAAACAAGGTGCAAATTTTTTTTATATTTTGACTTTTCCTTTTTTTATTTTTATTTTTTATTTTAGGAATATCTTCTTGACTTGGTTATGTTCTCAGGGCTTGGCAAAACATGACCCCTGGATTTATGCCACTCAGTATACCTGTATCCAACCAGGATGTTGAGGCTGGGTTATAAATCATGCTCTTAAGTTTTCAGGCCATATTTTTTATGAGGCTACTTTAAGTATTCACCATGTTCCCTTGAGAATGCACCAAATATCTTTATGCTTTCATCTGTACCCTACTTTGCATTTAAAACAGCTTATATAAAATTTAAGGATGGTTTGCCCCAGAAAGAAAACTTCTGGAGACCTAAATTAGAGAGAAATTGTTTTGGCTTATACCTGGTGAAAAGTTATGTCAAGAAAGAGAACAGGAGATGGTTGAAGATCATTGAAAAGTGATTCAACAAATATATTCTCAGAACCTTCTCGATGTCTGGCACTCTTTAGGCACTCGGCTATTAGCACACCACACAAGCAGATACCCTAGTTCTCCGTGGAGTTTGAGGATAGGGTGAAAATGCAGGTTATAGGGATTTTAGGGTGACATTTGATAACCATTTAGATGCTAAGTAAGAGTAAAACTGGTATTTAATGTGATTAAGATTTGGGCTTGTAAATTCAGCAATTAGATGTGTAAGTTGTTAGTTTATTTTAAGAAACAGCTTTGCTTTCTTTCTCATTTATAGTGTGTAAAGTCCCCCTATTTTCTCTCTCTCTCTCTCTCTCTCTCTCTCTCTCTTTTTTTTTTTGCTTCTGTAGACTCCATTTTCTTAAAATATATTTTGATATTTGGGTGATTTCAGCTGTCATTCATGTCTAGTCCTTTTAGAATATAGACTTTCTTATAATATTATCTGCATCCAGTTTTATCATAACCGTTCTTATGAATGACATAGTTACTTTTAATTCAATATTTCCTGTCTCAGACACCCTGCCTTCAATATCAGAGGAGTAGAGCAAACTATTTATGATTCAGAATAACTTCAGGCTGCTTGAGAATAGTTTGTCATATCAAGAAAAAGTTTGTGAAAAAATTGTACATCCCAACTTCTACATCATGGTAGTTAGACCCTTGCATAATTCACTTCCTTGGAGTTCAGGCAGAACCTGTAACTTTCTTCTACCAATAGAATATGGTAAAGGTGATGGGATATATGTGATTACATGTATAGGACATATAGGATTATGTTACATAAGATAATAATGCTCATCTTGTGAGGAGAGACTTTCCCTTGCAAGCTTTGAAAAAGGCAAGCTGTCTTGTTACCAGCAAGGAGCTTAGGATAGTCTCTGACAAACATCTGGGAAGAAACTGAGGTCATGATAAAGAACTGAATGCAACCAATAACATGTGAGTGAGGAGGAAGTCATTCTTTCACCAAACCTTAGATGAAAACACAGCCTTTGCTGGGATCTTAATAATCAGCTTCTAGAAGTCTAACAGAATCAAAAGTTCTGCCACAACCTACCTTTAGTAGTTTTCTTAGTCAGTATTTTATATGTACATTTACCCTATGCTCTCAAATCATACAGCTTGTTTAGAGCCATTTTGCTCCAAAATTTGTAAGCCCACACAAAGTAACTGGTATGTCACAGAGTAATTTGACTCTGAGTCAGAGCATTTTAACTAGCCAATCAGAAGATGCTTTATGTTTAATTTTTCTCTTTTTGCTGATCAGCTGCAAGCTGGCAGAGGACTCAGGGGACCCAGCTAAGCAATGTCTGGACTCGATGCTCAAAAGCTGTGAGATAATAAATCTATGTTGTTTTAAGCCATTAAGTTTGCTGTTATAATGTTATGCAGCAATAGATAACTAAATACCATCTAACTCTTTTGCATTAATTAATAGTGAAATTAGGATATAATGCAAATCTCCATGGAAATGTATCTGCTTGCCAAGAAGAAATCCCACAACAACTTACCATTTTTCTCTTACATGCTTTAAAACATCCCAGCTACATCTCTGACAGCAAATATATAAAGCATGTTTGAGTAAAAGAGATGAAAATATAAACAATTTCCCTCATGAAGTTCTAGATCACCTGATATACATCCACGGTAGACATCACTAATCAATTATGACATCTTTTCCCTCAGAGCCTGGATTTGGTTTTACACACTCAATAACTCACTGTATGAATCCACAAATTGTTCAGATTTGCCATATAAGATAAAATTTTATTTGAGATACTAAATACATTGACTAATGTATAATTGTTGAATTTGATTTAGAGAGAAATAAAAACCTGTTTTAAAAAAGATGAAAATATGTTGTAGTTATTGTTCTCTATAGTGCCATTTAACAAATTTTTTCATTATCTGAATGATAAGCTTGAAGGTTGTTAATTAAGTTCATAGAACTCAATAATTCTAGTCCCTATAAAAGAATCAAAATTGAAAATATCTTTGTTAAATTATAGCAGTTGTTATAAATAAAAAAAAAGTAATTCAGGATGATAAATTTGAGATTAAAATAACTATACAAATACAAGAGGTATTTTTAATATGTAGAAGACTTTAAGAAAAATTTCATTATACTCACACTTTTCAAATGCATTATATTCAGATTTAAGTTCCAAATAGAGACTTAATATGCATGAATATAGGTCTATGAAGAAATGTGAAAGACCATTAAATGTTAGAGTAAATTTATAAATTTAAATTATAAAAAACTTAAGTTTCTTAGATTTAAAAGGAAGACTAAGAAGAACCTTAACAGTCTTAAAATATATAAAGGACTATTTTAAATTGAAGATGGTTTTCAGCTTTTGTCAATTTCTATTAATAAAGGAAAAATAATACATGAGTTAAACTGTGGCATAAATAATTAGGTTATACGCAATATTATCAATAAGAAATTTCCTTGGTTGGATAATACATTTTCACTTATCTAGGATAGTTAAAATTAAATCCTTTTAAAGGTAAAAGGATGGAATCTGTTCTTCAAGTGCTTTGATCTCCAGAGAATGAAGTTTCACTAACGAATTTTCGTGAAATAAAAAATTTCATTTAAAAAATATATTCACATTTCACCATTGCTAAAAACTAATTTTAGTAAGCAAGTAAACTATACTTTTCCCTTTGAATGTTGCTTTTTAATTGAAAGGGAATGTAGCAAAATATTGGGTTTTAGCATTATTCATGATATTTTCACTTTCTTTGGAGCATGAGTTTTTTCTTTAATTTTGTTTTTTTATATACATTTTTAGAATATAAAAAGATATTACATTCTTAGAATATACATTTTTAGAATAAAAAATGTTAATTTGTAAACAGAAAATTCACAATTCTATTTAGGTTAAGATTTATTTAAGAGGTGCGGGATACAAAACCACAAATTTCAAAGTTGTCCGTACTTGGATTATATCTAAAAATCAACTCCAAGTCTCTGGTGAATTCAAAGATTGCTTTAAGGATTTCTGATGATGAATTTGCAGTAGTTGTGTCAAGAGCAAGGATCATCAAGTGTGCTGCATATAACATTTTCCAGGTATATAGTCTCCAGAAAACCCTTCACCACTCTGGCTCTCTTTCTGCATTTGCAGAATAAGGTAGGTGGACAAATGATATCTGACACCTTCGAATGCTAAAAAATGTAGCCTAGTTTGGGAAAGTCACATTTTATACCCATGCCCATGCTATCATTTATTGCCCTCAGTGTGACATGGGCTTTTTTCTTTAGAATAAAATTTTTAATCTGATATTTATTTGGAGTATACTTTTTCATACTCGATTTTCTCTTAGTTGTGCCAGATATTAAATCTTCAGCAATTTGTGTGTTAATTGATAAGAACTCTGCTTTTGATTGACACCTTTTAGAATTAAACTTTCACAATTAAACTACTCAAAGTCTTGATGGCCCAAGGATCAAGAATGGATAAGTACTCTAGATTGTCATGAAGTCCCTTCATATTTTAAGATTTTAGATTTGTCATTCCAAGTACCTCTAATTTTTAAGTTTATGGTAGTGCTATGTAGCTATTAAAAATCTTTTTGTAATTTTAACTTTTGAGGTATGTTTAAATTAAAATGTTTTGAATAAACATGGTTTTCCTTCCAGAAATGCTGTGATTAGCAAAAATATTTCTGTACATTGAACATTATGAACTATCAGCTTTTGTTGATTATAACCACAATTTACCAAGTGGGAGAGTGATCTACCTTATCTGATTCAAAGTGCCAGTAATAAAAATTGAAATGGCTATGGAAACTTTAAAATTGTGAATTTTAGAAAATAAATGTATAGAACAATAATGAACTAGAAGAGAAATAGAATATAGGATAACATCTAAGCCAAATGAAATGGTATGAGAGTAGATAAATGTTTAGCTATATTATTTTCAGTCTCATACTCATTTCTAACTCAATCATGTTGATCAGTAAAACAATTTTTATTGCAGCCTTAGCGCAAGCTAGACTGCAATTTCATGTGCAAAATGTATGCATAGTAACAATCTTTTTTCCTCAAAACAATTCACAAATACATAAATATGATGCAAACCTTCAATCATTTAAATTTTATTTTTGGAAAGAATTTCATCCCCACCTGGAAAAAAATGTCTGCTAAGAGAAATCTTAGTCATGTGTCTGAAATCTGTCCAGGAAATAAAGGGAATTTATTGCTGACTCTAGATGTAACCATATGTGTTCACGTGAGAATTCTCTATATCACATAAAGACAGGGCGATGACAGAAACTGGCATGAAAGAGTAGATTTGTACTAAAATCATGCTGCTTATTTAATAATAATACTGTTCTGAATTGGATATAGGCATAACTTGAGAGATTCCTGGTCAAACAGTTTCATTCTTTTAAATATTTCAAAAGTCAACTTAGTTTTACATTCTGATTACATAACTTAAGCAAGTTTACTCAATGTCCATTGGGAACAAAGTGAGGCTTCCACTTGGAAATAAGAAAAGTCTCTGAAGAATTAACCTTTGAAATCAACACACAATGGTTCAGAAAAGAGATTTGCAAAGTTAGAGTAGAGAGAAAGAAGGCTTAGAGGTCAGCTGAGCTTCAAAGGTAACTTGAAGTAAGTAAAACAAAGGCATCCAGATATATGAGAGAATATTGACTTTAAGGAACTGGTCAACCAGGAAAGCATGTAAAACAGTCAGAGAGGTTAAGTGCCACCTGGATCTATCAAAGCACTGTTTAAGGGAGACGATCATGATTGCTATGACCATTTCTGTTGTGAGAGGTTTTGCAAGCTTCAATGTCCTGATATCACAGAACTCTCAGTTCATTTAACTCTCCCTGTCCTGATTACACGAACACCAAGCAGCATTTTGATTTCGATCTGTCTCTCCTTATGTGGATATAATGGGCGATATATTTACAAGGGGAGAATAAATTGATCATAAGAATTTGATATATTGTTGGTCCCATGGCAGTAATTTCCTACTGAACAAATGGTGTCTTAACTCATTTCATGCTCTGACTGGATGGACTACATCACATTATTCATAAACTGGTCTTGTTCAAAATAAGTGTCTAGGGTGCTTGGCACCAATACCGTATTTAAAATGTGTTCACAATTAATTAGTATTTTATGAATGCCACTAATGAAAATGTTGGAAATTTTTTAGTGTTTTCTTTTTAAAGCTAATAATTAAGAAACACTTATATAGTATCTACTAGGTTCCATACACTATGAAAGACTTCACAAATATTAATTCATTCAACCCTCAAAACATCACCAATAGGTAGATTCAGTAATTAACTTACATTTTATAGATGAGGAAACTGAGGCATAGCCTTTAAGTAGCAGAGCTGGATTTTGAATGCAGATTCTGTCTGGCTCTAGAGTCAGAGCCTAATCGAATCTTCAGTCTAGATTGTAACAAATTAGAAGATACTATAATCTAAAATCTCACATACAAAAAGGCATGTGAGAATGCTTAAGGAATACATGGCCATTCTTTACTGAAATTTCTTTATTTATGGGTTTAGTACCTTTATTCAGCAGCAATTTTTAACTGGCATCTTGAAGTCTGCATACAATACAGTCATTTACTTTACTGAGCTCTATTAAAATAAGATTACTAAGCACTAATCAACACCATGTGTTTTTCATTTAACTGGTAATATCTATCTATTTTTCAAGCTCATGCTAATTAATGGGTACTTTGGTTTAGAACTATTTAAGACCTTAATTTATAAAAATCAGTCAACTTGTAAAATATGAAGCTTTCCTACAGCTCTCTCTATATACACTCACATTTACACATATGCATAATTTTTAAAATAACATTAAATTTCATAGGCCTATGCTACTTCATAGTATTCAACCTTCTGTTTAAATGGGGGAAGTGATCACTGAGAGGAGATTTGAATTGGAGGAACTCAAAGGAGGAAGGGAGAGAGGTAGGGAGGAGTTGTGATAATATTGGGCAAATATAGATGGGTTTGTGGATTTGTAGACCTAAAGCTTTAATAAAGTGATTCACATTATCTAGAGAAAGACTTTATAGGAATATACACCATCTTCTTAACCATCACAAATTTTACATTTTTAGATTTGTCTTGCATATCTCTCTTTAGGTGATTGACAATAAGTCAAACTTAAATATCGCCAAGTTGTTTCACTTGGCATCTGCAAAAGCATCAGTGAATAGACAGAGAACCTAAATAGATGATTCTGTATTGCTTTGTGTCCTGTTGGAGGTGCTCTGTTTTTCATTAAGTACAAATCCTGCTTTCCAAACAATATTAGGATATCCAAGAAAGTGAGCTCTACTTATAGAGCTATGTATATGTTAACCCTTATATGCCATCTGTCATTTTTTATTCTAACATTTTTTGATTCTAAAACTTTTGCCCTGATGTGTTTGGAAAATGTTTAGAAAATAAACACTTACTGATTAAATTCGACAATAAAAATGGCCCAGTTGGTGCAACGAAGCAATAAAACAGTATTCTTGGTAAGTGTTGCTATCACAGTTTGAGATTTTATATTACTGCTGAGGAGTAATTTCAAAAACAATTACATGTGGGCAAATATATTAATAATATTCAAATAGTTGAAGTTAAAAAGCAAACCTACAGGATGGAAAATTTAAAGTTTAGAGTGACATTCTGTCCATAATATGGTACATTCCCTGGTCTCAGATCCTGGGACATGTATTAATTTTATTTTGACTTGTTCCCTCTATGATGATAGCTACATTTTTGAGGTACAGCAAATAAATTTTTTAAAGAATAATTCTTTTCTGTTACTAATTTCTTTTTACTTCATATGTCAGAAACCTTGAGTTCATTTTAAATGAACAAAAAGTTATTTTAGAGGTGTCTAGAAGTAATTTCTCCAAATATATGTGTTAATGGTTTTGCTGTGGTTATTGACTGTAATGTCTAGCATTCACAAATTCATTAAAGCATTTACTAATATCATGTCATGAAGAATCAAGGTTACATAAATAGTAACCTAACAATATAAAACAAACCCACTGGAACTATCTGAGTAACTTGATATTGAGGTAAAATCAAGTATGGATATATATATATATATATATATATATATATATATATATATATATATATAATCTCTATGAATTATGCTTCTCTAGTATTTCTTCAAGAAGTTGCAATCATTTAAACATGTCAATCCATAGAAAATGATAAGTAATATAATATATGTGTAGCTCTTTTCTTTTTCTACATGGATAGCTTTCCATTCTTATAATCTGAGATATAATTTAAGCTATTTTAAAAAAGGAGAGCATGACCCACCATTTTACAATGATTATTTATAAAGAATAGTTTGTGAAATTCTAAAATTTCTCAAAAAAGCTTGAAAAATACCTAAAATTTATATTCAAAAGAGTTTTTTCCCTCAGATTACATGTGTTATTTATAAGATATATGCTCAATTTTAATAAAAATTGAAGTAATTCTTATTTTAACTGTTTATTTAACATAGTAATAAATTAAGCACTGTGTTATTTTCTTCATAAACATAGGGAGTGCAGAGTAGAAATTGCTTTCTATATTGTTAATTGGGCTAGATAGTTATTATTGGTCTAGTTAAAAATACTTTTAAATAGTAAATTGTACTGACTTTTAAAACCTATTTTACTTAATGTGATCACTTAGAGATATCCTTACAGCATATTATTTTAGAGTTAATTCTAGTTTGAGAATATTATGATAGAATATGAATTTTTGTTTTTGTATATCTATGGTTTCTAAGTCTTTAAGCTGATAATTTTTTGAAAAATAAAAAAGAAATAAAATGTACAGTACTTACAATACATTATTAATAAATGTTTTTGATGCATAGTCTAAAAATATAATTAAAACAAAGTCTATAATTAAAAGTGTTTCAGTGAAGAAATAAAATGACCCAGACATTAGTATTACAAGCTTTTCAAAATTTACACTTTATGAGAAACATAAGTAAAATGTACAAATATCTTACTACTGATACTTAGAGTCATCCTGAAGTGCCTGTCTCTAAAAATTCAATCGTAATTCCCAGATCTATATTACAAATCAAGATTTTTACCATATAGAACTTCTTCCCATGTAGATTTTAGTATAATAATGATAAAGAAAATATAATTTTCTTCTGCCCAAGCCACCCTCAAAACCTGCACTCATTCCTTCTTCTCCATCCCACTTACATGATTCAAGTGAGTCTATCAACCACAGATCGTGTCCTGACCCCAGGGTTAGGAGAATGAACTCAGACTAAGAAATTATGGTGACTTGTTCCAGAGGAAGACATATGACTCAAAACTGAGCCAGTCAGAGACCTGTGAGATCTGATGTTTATTTGTTAAGACAGAGTTACCTTCTTTTCTCTAGATTGCAAGCTGTGGTACCAGTGTTAACTGTCAACGGCTATTGCTTCCCCCTATCTTTAATAGGATTAAAGAAATCCTATTGTAGCCTAAGAAAATGAAGCTATATTAGTCAGATCCTAAAACTGTTCCCAGAGATCCTCATCTCTTTGTATTTATGCTGCTGTGTAGTCCCCTTCCACAATGAATAAGGCTAACATATGCAACTAACAGGATGCATTGCAAAGATGATGCTATGTGACTCCTGAGGCTAGATCATAAAGCTCTGCCTTGTACTCTTTTGAATCATCTTCTGAGAAGAGACACTTACTATCACATAGTGAGGACACGCAAGCAGCTTTTCAAAGAGGTACCCATGGCAAGGAATTGAGGTCTCCTGCAAAGAGCAAGCCACAACTCACCAGCCATGCATGTGAACCACCCTGTAAATTGACCCTCTAGCCTTCAAGAGATTACTGACGTTATAACCAACATTTTGACCACAGCCTCATGAGAATCCCTGAGCCAGAACCATCTAGATAAGATGTTCCCAAATTCAAATCTACAGAAAATGTGTGAGATAATAAATATTTATTGTTTTATGTTGCCAAGTTTTGGAATACTCTGTTGCACAAAGGTTGATAATTAATGTTGATGTTTAGCAGAGTCATGAAGAAATGGGAAGCAGAAAAGAAAACAAAATTTTGGCAAAAGTGTTTAACCTCTGAGCCTTACTTTGACTTTTTCTTTTCCTCTTTAAGTTACCCAGTATCCTATCCTTCTCATGTACAGGCACTGGGTTTTATATTTTATCTTTAGTTTTGCTAGTGAAATGAGTGGAACATTATAACATATATCTATAAATATTTTTATTTTATTGGAAAGTAGAATACTTCTCTACATGTATTTAATAGAATTTCCTCTTTGTGAAATACATATTCCTGCACTTGACTCATGTATGCATGGCAATTTGGGAGCCTTAACTGTCTTTTAAAAAAGCAAGTTTATAATTTTTTGCTCAGTGCATATTAGCTATAAGTTCATGGTTATTGATATTTTTAAATTAAGTTAATTTAATATATATTTAATGTGTGTATATATAATTTTAATGTGGAAGATATATATTTTCTAATGTAGAAGATGTCATATTTATATACACACTAATAAAAATATTAAACTCAATTAGATATAATACGTTTGTCATAAATCCTACAGCTTTGAGTCCAACTCTAAGTGGAAAAGTGGATAGGTGGAATAATGGATTACATAAGATGGATGTCAAATAACATGCAATTTACACATGAACCGATATATTTTGTTTTTAAACATAAAAACAAAACAACTCCCCTGGGGCAACGGCAGTGGGGACCAGCACCAGACAAGCTATGCTAACGTTTGACAACAGTTCAATTATAATTGCCAAAACTAACAAAATCTTCATCTTTCTTAAATATACTTGAACAACAGTTTCATAACCTAATGTTGCTTTTCCATCATATTCACAACAGAAATACTGTAGAAGAGAATTTTAGAAGTTAAAATGTAAATATATACATACATATGTAATATATGTGTACATATTCTGAAAACAAGTCTCTTATTGGCAGGTCCAGCTTCAAGGTCATTTGCCAGGTACAGTCACATGGGGCTCACACTCAGAGGGGCCCTGTTCTTAGAGTTTAATGTTGTATGGTCATTGTCTTGAAATTCTTAATAATTTAAATTGTTTTTTCCTTTTTTTGCAAGTGAACTCCAATGGGACAATGAAACATGCAACTAAGGTTTAAGGTTTTGACTTAAATGCCACCTTTATGCCTTCCAAGATATGTCCTTGGCTGTCCACTCCCTCCTCTCTGGTGTCCCAGAACTGCTGACACCTAACCTCACACTACAGCTGTTGTCACCCTCTGCCAAGAATGATGCCTGAATTTTTGTTTGTGTTTGCAGAAGGGCTGCATTCTTCTCTCTATCCCTGGTGGGGGCCTGGGCATAGACAGGGTGCAGGGTCAGAGATGGACACATATGCTCTATTGTACCTTGCTTAGAGGGAATGTTGTTGGTCATCCTGACTCTGGGCTCCCACTGCCACAATACATGTGGTGACTCAGCACAGGTCTGACTCTCACTTTTCCCTGATCCAGGTACCCAGCAAAGGTTACAATCTGTTGGGTATCACCTCTCTGTCATAGGTTGGAGTTGGGGACCTGTGAAAAGTAGAGATTGACTTTCCTGGCTTCAGCCAGGTCACATTGTATCAGTCCCTGAGAGAGTAAGACATTATAGCCAATAAAAAGACTATGACAGCAGGGAAGTAATGAATATGTGAGGCACAGAAGATTTTTATCCCATTTTTATGCCCATTCACTTTACATTGCAGCTATACCAGACTGAGGAACATAACAAGAATTTACCACCCATAAAACTGCGATCTCTCATCCTGCAGCTTCTTTCTGATTAAACCTATCCGTGGCCCCTCCTTCTTCCTCCATATAGACATGCAGTTTCTTCTTACTTGGTTACAAGGGCAATTATTTAATACAACCATAGTTTCCCCTTCATTATTTTAGAAATATTAGTGAACAAACAAAACAAAATATGTGAAGATGGACTAGCCTTTGTAAATAAGAATATCTACTTTAAAATATACCATTTTCCGAGAGGAACTTCTATAGACTGTGCACAGGTGCTAAAACAGGTGGAACTAGAGAAAAAGTATATTTTTAACCATAAGAAAGAGAAAAGTTTGCCCCACTTCATAAACCATAGATCAGATATTTAAAAATGTCACTTGTCAGAAAACCGGAAAAGAAAACTTCTCTCTACCACTCTTGTCACATTCTTTATACATGAAAATTGCTTTATAATTTCTAGTTGCAACACCAAAGACACAAACTATAAAAAAAATAATTAATAAACTGAACTTCATTAAAATTAAAAACTTATGCTCTGCGAAAAAGAATATCAAAAGAATGAGAAGACAGGTCACATACTGGGAGAAAATACTTGCAAAAGATACTTCTGAGAAAGGACCATTATCCAAAATATATAAAACAGTAAATCCTTTTTGAAATGATAAGCCTGACTGCATATTTTGACAACGGTTACTAACCACACTGTTTATGTGAAAAATTACTGCTTGCATAAATAATAGTAATGAAGAGAAAAAAATACACACATATTCACACAAACACACGGACCTCTTAAAACTCAAAAATAAGAACACAATCTAATTAATGGGCCAAAGGTCTTAAAAAATATCTCGCCATAGAAGACATACAGATGACAAAAAAGCATGTGAAAATAAATCCCACATCAGAAGTCATCAAGAAAATGCAAATTAAAACAATAAGATATCACTATGCACCTATTAGAATGACCAGAATCAGGAACCCTGACACCATCAAATGCTGATGAGCATATATGGAGTAACAGGAATTCTTATCCAATGCTGGTGGAACTAAAAAATGCTCCAGCCACTGAAAAAAGTTTGACAGTTTCTTAACAAAACTAAACTTACGCTTACCATATAATCCAACAACCAAGCTCCTTGGTATCTACCTATAGAAGTTGAAAACTTAAGTCCACTTAAAAAATCTGCATATAAATATACCTATATTCATAATTGCCAAAATTGAAATCAACCAAGATATTCTTCAGTTGATGATGGATAAACAAACTGTGGTACACCCAGATAATAGAATATTATTCAGTGCCAAAAGGAAATGAGCTATCAAGTCATGAAAATACATAGAGGAAACTTTGATGCATATTACTAAGTGAAGGAAGGCCATCTGAAAAGGCTACATACTATGTTTCTAACTATATGCCATTCTGAAAAAAGGTAAAATTATGATGACAGGAAAAATCTGTGGTTTCCAGGAGTTGGAGAGAGACTGGAGCAATGACTAAGCAAAGCAAAGAGGACTTTTAGGGTACTGAAAATACTCTGTATGATATAATAATGGTAGATATATCATTATACATTTGTCCAAACCCACAGAATGTATAATACCAACATTGAAACCTAAGGTAAACTATGGATTTGGGATGATCATTATATGCCAGTGAAGATTTATCAGTTATAACAAATGTACCACTCTGGTGGGGGTGCTGATAATAAAGGAGGTATGCATGTGTGGGGGCCATGAGTATATGGGAAATCTCTGTACTTCCACTTAATTTTGTTATAAATCTAAAGCTGCTCTAAAAATAGTTATTTTAAAAAATGTGAAGATTGGGAGAAAAACTGTGAAAAATAGAGACAAGTTCTGCCATTTGCAACCACATGAATGGACTTGAGATGATCATGCTCAGTGAAATAAACCAGACAGGAAAAGGTAAGAACCACATAATTCCATGGATATAAAACTGAGAGCAAACAGCAGACAAGACAAACAAACAAAAACTTGTAGTCACAGACAACAGTTTACCAGAGGGAAAACTGATCTGTTTGATCAGTTGTTTGGTCAAGCTATGCATTGGACTTTTCACTAAAGATTATGTATTTCAGTTCCAAAAATGGAGTTCTACTTATTTTTACAGATCCTAGCTCTCGGGTGAAATTCTATATCATATTATTTGTTTTTGTCAACATATTTAGTTATACTTTATATCTTCAATATCTGAACATTCTGTGGTCTATGGCTCTACTCTTTCTCTTGGTTTTGGTAATTTTTCCTGATAAGTTTAACAATTTGTATTGAATGGTGGGAAATGTATATTAAAATTTATAGAGGCTCCAAAAGATGTTTATACCCTCTAAAGAGAATTGTTTTCCTGCTGGCCCTCAGTAAGGGTTGAGGCAGATCCTCTTGATTCAATCAAAGAGTGAGAAGTGTAGAGTGTGGGCTTTTGGCCTTTGATTCTACAGTGCACATCTTCATGAGTCTCAGATAAAACTCATGGAATCTATCCCAGCTTTTCTTCCAGACAGCAAACTCCAGTGTTTTTCTCTACAGCTCTGTGAGTCCATCAGAAGCTCTCCTTAGAATTTCAGCTTCTTTGAACCTTGATTCTGTTCAGTCTCTGGGAGTCATGGCTTCATACAGTTTAGGATTAGACAAATGCCTGATGAACAAAAGCTGCTTAAAATCTCTCACTTTTGGGGGCTTGGGCGTTGGCTCCTTTTCACTGGCATCTTTCTTCCAGCAGCCCTGCCTTCATTTATTGTGTCTAGTTTCAACCAGCCTTTTATGGTTATTTTCTGTAGCATTTACAGTTGTGCTTGAAGGGAGTTTTGGCTTGATAAAATCCACTGCCACAGTCAGAAATGGATATCCTTTTACTTTATATCCTATATATTTATCTGTTGCTTTTTAACAAGTATTTATACATAAATTACTTATGTACAATTTATAAAAAAGTAAAATGTTTTAATAATATGGATTAAAGGGCTGGGGAACAAACACAGAAATTGCATATAGAATCATAAAGATATGAAAATATTTAAATGATGATATAGAAAAGAGAGCCAAAATGAACAATGAACACTTAAAACCCATTTTGGCAAATGCACATAGTAAGTTTATAAGGTAAAATTAAAATTAAAGATAGAGGGCTTTTATTGATTTCATGTTCAGAAGACAGAGGACAATAGTATTCTCAATTTATGGTATTGAGGTAACCACTGATATTTGCAGCAAAGGCATATTAAGCTTAATTTGTGAAAGGACATTCAATGAAAGATAGTTTCAGGATAATTAATGATATAGTACAAAACATATTGTGAAAGAGATACTAAGTCTTTTATATATAGAAGATAACTGATGAGTCTTTATTTGTATAAATAAGCTTTCAGGGAACAGATATGTAAAATGAGAGAGACACTAGGTTTTGTTTTATTCAATGAATAAATTATAGATGTTCAAAAGCAAAGAAATTTTAAAAACAGTACCACAACACAAGCATTGCTTTGGCATGTTTCAAATCTCCTTTAGACTTATTATATTTTTTTTCTCTTTTATATTTTATGATAACAAAATTTAAGCAAATGATCACTTATTTGCATTGCTCTTATTAAAGTATGTACATGGCAAGCTAGCATGGCAATAATAGATATTTTAATATAAAAGTAAACAATTCTACTCATAACCTGTACTCTTTCTTAATGTATGAGAGTTTTCCCCATCATTAACTTCTATTTCCCATTGGACTTCACCATTTCTTTAAAATAAAAAATGGTGGTTTTAAAATTTACCTTATTGTTCTTATGCTACATATTAATTGAATAATAGACAGTAGCAACTTCTTTGTTGCCGCAATTTTTTTTAAGCCTGTCTTCAGGCTTAACATCTGCAAAAATATAAGTTCTACACCACTTACTGCTCTTCAACACATCTCAGGATTATTGGACATTACACGTGTCACTTCTCATTGACTGGAGCTCACATGCCTTGCTATTCTGTGGAAATTTCTATACATCCCAGAATTTCTTAGTTCTGATGGGGTGGGGTAGATAAAACCATCAAATAAAATACACAATCCCATCTTCACATTATTTTTCCTGTTTTATGGTATAAAATGTCTTGCCCTGTCCCTCCATCACCCACCCCTGTTCTTCTATCTCTGGTTTCACCAAGCTATAATTGTCTGCCCAATGTAGATCACATTTTACATCTCATATCAGGGAAATGTGTGGAAGGAAATGAATGTTATAAATAACACGATTCAAATGTTTTATTCAATGCATACTTAAAAAGGCAGCATCATTAATAATACTGATTGACAATAAGGCTGAATGCAAGATCTATCCAAAAAGGGAGTGTTTGTACCCTGCAAAAGAATGAGATGATAAGCAATGGAAATATTCATAGTTTCAAGTTTCACTTGGCAGGTTTCACATAGCCAAGGAATTAGACTTGCTGACTTCACGTCTGGCATTAGTACCTGAGAATGCAATATACACTAAAAAAGGGAAAAAAAGAGGAAACTAGCAGGTATACAGCCTTAATACCTGCCAGAAAGGAACTATGCTAATCCTGCAAGACATGTCCTATTGTCATCTTCATTGTTTAGATGGAAAAACTGAGGCCAAATTTTTAAGTAAATTTTCTGTAAACAGCTTTTTAAAGCCAGAGTTCTAGTTCTGATTTAAATGAGGTATAGCTAACTACAAGGCCAAAGAGCATTAATATAGAGTTAACAAAAAATACACATATATGTGATGTACAGGCAGAATTTATGAATTATACTATAGGAAACAGGGTAAATATGGAGTTTTATAGAAAGAGACTCAAAATATAAGAATTGCAATTGCAGGTATTTATCATATGGTAGATAATGACTTTTAAGACTTTACCTGCCCTGATGCATTTAATCATCAAAGAAACTCTATGGAATAAGAACTAATATATATATATTTTTTAGTTTATAGGTGGAGACTAGTATATTTTCTGATTTTATAGAAGGTCACAGAAAGGTTAAGATTATAAACTAGGAGCTGTCAGAGAGGAAACCGGAAACTCCAGAATCTCTGCCCTGACCATTGCACCACACAGCCTTAACAGAATTTGCATATGATACATATAATTAGAAAACTAAAAAATAGAAATCAATGCACTTTTATTCAACTTTAAGCACAGCAATTCCTTAGTCAACTGAGAGATGTTTAAAATATACATTTTTTTCTTCATTCCTGTTTTAATTCTTAAAGTTTAAACAAGATTCAACCACTACTTTTCTATCCTTCTAGTCATAATAAAGTTTTTACTCATATATGAAAATAGAAAAGTAGATGTGGTTATATTGATTTTAAAAATATGAAAATTCTTTTAATTTGATAATTTTGACAAACTAAAATTATTTTGGCATTTCCCCCTTTGAACCGAAATGTAAAGAAAATCAGTTGCTAACTGGAGGAAAAACACATATTAAATATAAGTAACATTAACACAAAAAGCGGTGTGTTAGACAAATTGAGATATATTAAATGAAGCTTTATGAAATTTATTTAAATATTCTATTGGTGGCTTTTGCACCAAAGTCTTTTGTTACTATTTGAGACCAATAAACTGGGAGCCTCGAGGACTCCAGACTGATAATTTACCTTCTCTTTGAGTTTTATTTTATTTTTTTAAGTTTACATAATAACAGTTCGCCACTAACACTTTACTGAGGTGAAATAAAAATGAACTGAAATAAAATAAAGCATATAAGAAAGTTCATGGCAGAGGCTACCAGTAAATTTTATTGAAACCACTGTTTCTGGATTTTGACACTAACCTTCTCTTTTACATGAAAGACTTTGTAAAGAGATAACAGGAAATGGTAGCAATATCTCCTGATGCTGCCCAGGAAAGTGTTCCTGGGTGAGGTGAGAAACATGGGCTTTAGCGCCTTTAAATTGCTTTTCCTTTATGACAGCTTCTGATAGGTGTTATCACCATCAGATGTAAAGTGAGCAGCAGTTTCCATAAGCTGTATAAGCTGAGTCAAAACCAAGGAGAATCAGGAGTTGAACCATACACAGTCCTTAAAACTAAAAAGGCTCCTAGAGGATCAGTTGATGGCCATGTAATGAGATATCAGGGAATCCACGTTGCCAGTTTTGTAATGATTGTTGCCAGTTTCTTGTCCCATTTGTAGTTTTCAAGGTGATCCCTGCTTTACAAAACTATAAATGTTAAGTGTCTCAGTCTTTGAAGTGATCACCTGGAGTCATTGGCAATGGTATTACAGTGGAGAAATGCAGGCCATAAAGCATCCTGCTTCTCAGATTCATTCAGTCAGCTCATAATATTTACTCAAGACACACTGTGAACAAAACATTGTCACACACACACACACACACACACACACACACACACACACTCATCTTGAGAGAATTACAAAAAAAAAAGCAGATATGACATATTCCTTTGAAAAGGAGAAAGTTACAAAACAGAGCTTCTTAAGACATGTTACAAATGGTCTCATTCATGTTTGGTCTTATAAATACAAAATTAAGCTGTTAAAATAAACGTAAAAGTGGAAGCTAATTAGAGAATGTGAATACAATAGGAGTTGGTTCAACTGTAGAGTATATCAATACAATAGGAGTTGGTTCAACTGTAGAGTATATCAATACTTCAAAGCCATTTATATTTAGTAAAAATATTGTGTGTATTTCATTAGTAATGTTTTTAAATTCCTCTATTTTATATCTGGTAGTTATTTATAGTAGTATATTTTTATAATAAAATTGACTTGTGGAAGAAAAAAATGCAAACAGGAACTATAAACAAATCATGTATTTTTTTTTCTATGCACTGGCAATTTTTTTTTTAGTATTTTTCTAAGACTATTCATCGTTATATTATTCCTTTACACTTATTTTTGAAAACTCTAGCAAAATATTGAGTTCATACTGGTACCCTCCTAAGTATACTAATTTATTTGGCTTTCATTTGTGATTTAATCTTTACTGAACAATCATTTTCTCTTTTTTTTTTTCACATAACTACACAGCGGTACAAACACACATATAAAAGTCAACTCAGGATAAATGTGAAAATTATAAGGCAATTATTTATTCAGCCTTACCATGGAGAGGGTATTAGCATCAATATTCTTTTCAGGAAAACTTTTGTTTACTATTGTAATGGGACATATGTAATATCTGATTTTAATTTCTAGGCATCTTGAAAACCCCTTTATCCATAATTATAGTCAGTTATATTAAAAACATTATATTCTGGATTATATTTTGCTATGTATTAAGATGTTTTGAATGAAATAAATCCATAGAAAAATAAAAAGGTAATTTTATAGTATTTATATCAGCCAACCTCTTGGAAAAGATTCTGTAGAGACAAGGGAAGGAGTCATTGAGTGGTAATTGTACTGCTGTGCTTAATACTCATTTAGAGACCTACATTAGTAATCAGTAAGCTCTATCTTCAAATATTAAATATATATCATGCTTTTACATTGATTAATATCTTAAGTAACTAATGTAACAGGGACCATTTTCGTTTCTATTTTGGAAAGCATGAAAAAATAATGAAATGTATAATAATCCTATACTTACATCCCTGAAATAACAGAGGCACCTGTAAGAGAACTGGGAGTTAGAAAAGTCTATTACACTTAACATTAATGAGCACAAGGGCTTACTCAGTTAAAATATATTTACTGATCACCCAAAGAACCCATAAAGCTGTAAGGAAAAAAGAATGTGTGTTGTTTAAAATACCATACCAAAAAAAAGTTGTTTTAGATTAAGAAAATACATGGTCTTTGATCTGAAGAAGCATACAATCCATTAAAATTAAATGGATATGCCTTAATATAAAACCAATATAAGTAATGTATCTGGCATTGTATTTTTATTATGCATATTTTTTTCAGAAATTAACTCTTGTCAACAATACATAATAGCCTACTGAGAGGTAATTCATTTCCCAACCCCTCCATTCTCCCAAACTATCTTCCTCTACCCAATTCCCATTACACACACTGGCCATAAATTTGGTAAATTGATCTTTTGGTGAACTGGCGTTTTAATAAATTCTTTTTGACAGTTGATCTTCATCAAAAGGACAAATTCTGAACTATATTGTTCCCTAACTGGTTTCCCCTACCTTTCTTGATCTAGCTAACTTCTATTCATCTTTCAATAGATGGTTTATATCTCACTTGCTTTACCAGGAAATCGTTTAAGTCCCCCAAAATTCCCTGTATTGGCATCCTATACTTACTCAGATAAAGAACTGATTTCAGTAGAAAGAAAGTGTTTGCAGAGTTGTTTGTCAATCTTAGTAGATTATAAATCCCTTAAAAGAAACAACTATGTCCTATTCATCATTATCTCTCTCGCCCATACCAGATGCTTAATAAAGCATTTGATGAGTGAATGAATATTTCTCAATATTCACAATGACTGGAAAATCAAATAAATGTCATGAATATATAAATGTCATTAGCCACTTTTATCACCCTGGGCTCCCATCTTTTCAGATAATCTGGTTCCCTAAAGTCTCTTGCATAGTCAGTGGATCATGTAACTTCACCTCAGAGATTACAGTACATTCATGTCACCTTGGGCAGTTGGCCCAAACAAAAGAATCAGATTCTCTTGTGTTAGCATTCAGAATTTAGATTCAGAGACTAGACATAGAGTTTTATTTGAGTGGTTGAAGTAGGAGGGGCTATAGAGCAGAAGAAGCAATTGCTTGTGTTCTATCTGAATATGACACCAACAAAATCAAGTCTATAGATTAAGAAAGTAGAAGGCTGCCTTGGGGTAGAAAGAAAAAGCAGGGAAGACTAAGAGAGAGGGTAGGAAACAGAAGATTATGGAAGATAGTGAGGCAGAGGGTGAATGGGCAAGAAAGGTTCCAGTGGTTCCTGAGTGACTTATTTCTTGCATATACTTTTATAGAGACTACTGAATTTCTTGTACTACCATCTGTAAGTTCACCTTATATACTTCCAGTAAATTCCTTCATCTCCTATTTTCTTTTTAAATATAGCTTGATTGTGTTTTTAATTTAACAAATGATTCCTGGGTCTAGACAACAGATACCTAAGCAAGGTGCTCCATTTAGAAGCCTTCTTTAATTTTCTCGGCTCTGCAAATACACTTTAGATATGAGATAATTATTGTTGTGCAAATGATAATTTTCTAAGGTGTTGTGGCAGTAGAGAAATAGTATTTTTGCATCATCATTATACCTAGCTTTCTTTTCCACAAAGCTCTATTTTCTATTGCAAATATAAAAAAAGGCCTGATAGTCTCTGGCTCAGTTATTCCTGGTAGGCTGCAACAGACAGGGGAAGAGGAAGGCAAATGAGTAGAAGAAGGAGGTGGACCATCAAATATTGCATTGCCCAGCCTACTTACCACAGCTCAGTCTCTGTTCTAACCATCTATCAGTCCCTGTTCCACAAAAGGACAAAAACAACAACAAAACTATGCTTTCATCTTTTCATGCCATCTTGCTACATTTCCATATGCACATGTATATATCTTCCTGTAATGATTTTTAAATCAAGAATATTGAAGGAGAAAAGGAATTGATTAGCCCAGATCAAGTAGCTCTGATCTCCCCTTTGCAAGGTAATAAATTGTTGACCTTTTGGAAGCACATTAGTGATGTTTCACTTAAGAGATTCTCTTTTCTTGGAACTAATATGTCTCTAAAATGTCAAGCTTTATTCTCCCTTCTTTAAACAAATCAGCCTTAATATGTTTCTCCTGTCAAGTGATTCTTTTAAACAAGTCAAAAAGTCCATTCCTAATGTCAATCAATATAAAGATGATTCAGGTGAGAAAATGTAAAGGCAAATAAAAGCTTATCTTAGGGTTATGTAATGTATACTGCTTGTTTCCTTTTAATAATTAAAAAAGTAAAATCAGAGCAAAGCTAATTGTATAGCCACAGTTAATATGGAACTACTAAAACTAAAACTTTCACCGTTCTCTCATTGATAGCCCTTCTGAGAAGAAATCAGTCATACTTAACTGCACGATACTGAGCTAAGATGCACATCTAAGTTAATTACATTAACTAAGGTAAAAAGAACATAAAATATGTTAATTTGAAACCAATGAAAGATTCCTTAAACATAACTGTTAGGGTAAATTTTTTTTAAGCCTCTGCTGAATAAAATGCTAGTTAATCTGTGAAAGTTTATAAATCACATTCTTTTTAGAAAATTCCTTTCATATATCAAGGCTATATCTCAAGAAACAGATATAACTACAGGAAATTAGTCACATGACAATATAAGTAGTAAAGTGCAATAACATCATAGTTTGGCTTGGTAATCCAAGGTAAATTTAAGAAATATTTTCCATAAAAGCTAAGTAGTAAATAATTTAGGCTTTGTGGGCTACACATAATCTCTGTTGCATAGTCTTTTCTCCTTTTTTTGTTGTTTTTATTTGTTCAGTTGTATTTATCAGCTTTTAAATATGTTAAAACCACCCTTAGCTCATTGGCAGTACAAAAACAAGCCACAGACCACATTTGTCTTGTGGGCTGTGGTTTGTTGTTCTAAAGCAAAGTGTGATTGGGTTGTCCCATAGCCAGATGCAATTATCTTCTGGAAATAATTCCTGTGTGTATCTTACATTCATTTTGGTTCCTAATTGAACAAGTAATAATTCATCATCAGGGTGAATCTCTTAGATCTAGTATTCAAAGTTAGCTTGGCAAATCTATTTTAACATACCCATCAAAATATAACACAAGGGAGAAAGCAGTGAATGCCATATGAAAGCCCCAGGCCATTGATGTTGGACACATATTGTTCATTAGGTCAATATAACTCTAAAGATTTCAGATAACAAATTTTCCATGGACCAGATTCTGTTCCTCAGTTAAAAAACAAAAAAACAAAAAACAAAAACCACAGTTTTACCCGCATACTAAAAATGTTAAGTCCCAGAGAGATTAACAGTAAGTAAAATCTAAAAAACCGATTTAAGCCCCAAATGCCAAATGCATATATCTTTGTGGCCTCTGCATTCTCCCATCCTTAACAGATTTACACTGGAAGCCAATTAATGAAGCACAAGTTGCATGGTTATTATGAAATTATAACAACAGAGTTAGTTTGTTGAGCCAGATTTTTCAGTCATTCAAAACCCATTCATCACACATGGGCTACCATAGATAAAGACTGGACAGCTCTGTGGTCAGAGCAAACTTCTCCTGGACAGCGACAAAGATTTGCTGCCAGTTCTAACTCCTTTTAATCTTTAATGTTTATATCATTTTCTCTGAAATAGTTTAGATATTTAAATAGAATCTGAGTTTAAATAGAATCACTCTCATTCTTCCTACCAGAATAATCTTTTCTTATGTTAAAAAATAATTTTCTACTTATCAAATTTCATAATTTAATAAAAAATAATATTTTTATAGTTTTATAAATATAAACATTCATTATTTTTTAATGTCTGTCTCAGACTTTCATGGCTGTCTTATCCATGGCATTACCTTTGTGAATAAATTGCTATGGGAATCCAAAAGAGGAAAAGAATTTTTTTATTTTAAGTCATGGAAGGTAAAGGAGACATTTCTCGATAGCAGTGATATTAGAAGTAAAATTCTTCATGGCGAGCTAGTAGTCAGGGTTTCAGGTAGAAGGAAATCTTGAATATTGACTCAGATGTGAAAACACAATGGAAATAGGTGGTGAATAAACACTATCTCATTTGGGCTTACATAAAGTTCATAAAAGGGATGAATACAAAGTATAAGTTGGGAAAGTAGATTGGACTATATCATGGAAAAGATTGAATAGAATGCATTAAGATGGCTTGCAGCTTACCCAACCATTTCTTCTTCCTCTAAGGCAACAGATGGAAGATATATTCCAGTCTCCTGTGTAGTTAGATGTGGTCAGATGACTAAAGTCTAGTCAATAAAGAAAGACTAGAAATGATCTATTGCAACTCCCAGCCTAACCCATAAAAGCCTCTCAGCATGATTCTTCATTCCCTGTTGCCTTCTGTGGCCATTATGGAAGCTATATGTTGAAGGTGGGTGAACCACGAAAATCAGTACTGGAAAGAACCTGCCATGTGGAAGCATCTTTCTTGAATTTTCATAAATAAAAATTAAACTTTGATTGTGTCAAACCACTTTCATTTTGCCATGTGTTTATTAAAGCAGCTAGTATGACTTTAGCCTGCAGGTACTATTCTAAGGTAAAAGAAAACCATTAAAGAACAATGCATTTGAAAGAGCAGAGAGACCAATAAAAGAGCTGTTGCAATATTCTCCAGGAGAGTAAAATATACTCTCCACAAATCAGAGTACAAATTATGAAGGTAGAGAGGTGGAGAACATTTACCAAATATTAGAAATTCTCCAAAGTCCACATAAAAGCATGCTTTAAATCATTTCTCCAACTCTCTGCAATTCTTAGGTTACTCTTTACTCTTTCTCTCTAATCCTATCATTCTCTCCAATGCATATTCTATATATTTGCCATGATGTGATATATTATAGAATTTTATAAAGTTTTCAAATTTTAAACTCAAAATGTCTACAAATAAAAGAATGCAATTGGCTTCTGTAATGGATTGAATTGCGTCCTCCAAAAGTTATATGTTGAAGCCCTAAATACCAGTACCGCAGACTATGACCTTATTTGAAATAGGGTTATTGCTTAAGTAATTGGTTAAGATAAGGTTATGCTAAAAGAAAGTGGGCCTCTGTATTGTTTGAATCAGCTATGGTGAGGCCAGCAGGTCAGGAAACTATTGTTTGATGTCTGCTCCTGGGATGAGGACAGAGGAATATTGCCTTCTAGAGTATAAAAGCCAGATAGAGGAGGTGGTTCAGAATATGGTCTCTAGATTGGTTGGTTGGCATATCAAAGATGTTGTGACAGGCAAGTACTTTATTTACTCTCTATAGAAATCAGGTAGCCCTGAAAGGGGCAGTTTCTACAGGATTAGCAATACCCCAAAATGTCAAACTATCATAAAATACAGAAAAAATTTTAAAATGTGATTAATATAGCCTCTAATGTTACTGGTATCTTTATAAAAGGGGTAAATTTGGACCAGGCACACACATAGAGAGAACACATTGTGAAGAAGAAGGCAAAGATATGGGTGATGCTTCTACAAGGCAAAGAATGCCAAAAAGGCAAAGAATGCTAGGCCAGAGCCATAGAACAGATTTTCACAGCCTACAGAAGAAAGCAACCCCACTGACACCTTGATTCTCAGACTTCTAGCCTCCATAAAAGTAAAACAATAAATTTTTGTCATTTAGCCAACCAATTAGTAGTACTTTATGCCAGTCCTAGCAAACAAATATAACCTATAATGTCTTCAAATTAAATTGTCATCCAGTAAACATTTATTTTACTCCTACTCCATCTGAGATACTGTGTAAGGTGTTATAGAACAAATAAATGGGTCATAGAATTGCTGCCTCTATAAAGTTTATAATCTGAGAAGGAAAAAGAAAGATGCAGGTCTAATATTTATATCAGAAGTCAAAAACAAACGCTATAGGAATTTTCTCTATTGATGTAAATAATCAAATCAAATACATAACTATTTTGGTTCAAAGTGAGACAGAATTTTAAAAAAAGTTTTTTGAGGAACTTTAATTCTGATCACAATTTCAAAAATTAAACTTTAAATATTTTAAAAGAATAGCCATGTCCCTGGAATCATGGAATGAAGTGAGTCCTAGATAAAATGACCACATTCCAAGGTTAGGTGCAGCAAAGTGTGTGACTTTGGGGAAGTAAACCCACATTTCTAAGCCTCACTCTCCTCACCCACTATCATGGGGATGTTGATGTACCATTTTAGTACATTCAGGGAAATCAAATTAGAGTACTTTCAAGTCAAGGAAACACCCTGTACACATTAGACATTATTATTCCAGCCTCCTACTGTCATTTTGTACCATAATATGACAGTTTTCTGAAGTATTGATTCTAGTTGATTTGTTTAAAAACATTGTGGTTACACTCTGGTCTTAGCTGCGATATTTTTATAAACCATCTAATTTTAAATTAAATATACGTTACAGACATCTTTGAACCTGTATTTCTAGAAAGTACTTAACAGGACTGCCTATGTAATGGCTATATATTTTAAGCACTAAATAACTGTGATTAGACTTAAACGACCGAGTTCTCCTGTTTCTGTAGAGCTGATATTTTCAAATCCTAAGAAAATGTACCAAAGGAACCATTATGTGTGGAGAAATATGTGAGACTACCCATTCACATGCTGGCTGTGCAAAGTTGAGAGCAGACTGAGTCCTAAACCCTGGAGTGCAGCACAGGGTAGTATGAAATCAGAGGGCTCTCTGTCTTGACTTGGCCACATTCTAGCTATCTCGCTTTGAGAAAACTCTGAGACTACTCTAGGTCTTCCATATCTTATAGATAAAAATAGTTTAATTCAGGACCCAGAAAAATTGTGATGATGAAATGAGATAATGATGTGGAACAATACCTAGAACAGTGTCTTGTCCACAGTAAATCCTCAACCAAGTATAGAAATAGTCAAATAATATAAATTACTAATTTAAAAAAACGACATTTAAAATATTTAACCACATAGGAAGGCAGGGTTTCTACTTTGTATATCAGCCATGCTGGATCAGGTAACTGTCTCGTGGCTGCAAAAATAAAATTTTTTAGAGTTTTGTTTCAAAACAAAACTCTTTTTATAAACTAATGTGCATGAACAAAATGGAGAACTGGCTTTCATTTCAGTCTCATTTTGGGTGCAACTGTAACTCCCAGAAACTTTAACAAAAGAGGAGACCCTTCCTTGGACTGTTGCATAAGTAGCAGTTATAGCAATTAGCAGTGACCCAATGCAGCTGGTAAGTGATATGGTATATCTATAGCTATTAAGCTGCATCTGGAGTAAACTCTACTTCCAGTGCCTAAAAAGATGGAAGTTGGTAGCATCTAGTTACTAATTAACTATTGTTTGCCAACATTGTATGAGGCACTGAGGTAAAGTGGTAAATAAAGTAGACATGGTCTTGCCCTATTAGCATTGAAAATGCTGTAGTTTACCATATAAACATTAGCCATGCTATTTAGCCAGAAACCAGTCCATCCCTTCCTTTTTTGTGCATGTGTGCGTGCGTGTGTGTGTGTGTGTGTGTGTGTGTGTGTGTGTAAATTTTTTGCCATGGAATGCTTAATAACTTTTCACAGCAATCCATGAGTGATTATCATTGGCTTCAGAAAGTCACAATTTAACATACTAAAATACATAATAGTGATAGATAGGAGATAAAGCATGTTAGTGTTGCTTTGGTGCTATGAAACTAGACATCCTATAATTCTTTTAACCTGTGAAGAAAACAAGCACAAGATAGCCATAAAAAGGGATGATTAGTTTGCCTTTTCCAGATGAACTGAACTGTTGTCATATGAAAATAAATCTTAGGAATATGATTGAAACAAGTAGACCAAATTTTCACTAACCAATTAACAAGTATTTAGTGAGTCTTGATTCCATATTCATATGTAAACAAAAGTAATTAGTTATTTGAATGTTAATGCCTAGTTATATTTATAGCATAAAATCATGACAATTCAAGGAATAATTTAATAACACCAAAAAGATATAAAGAATATGTCTGTGAATGTCTCTATGTCTCTGTGTGTGTGTATGTAATTATATGTATGTATATACATATATAATATATATTATGTATGAATCAATATATTTATTTAATTATATTAATATATATTTATAGTACTTTTCAGAGTAAAAAGAGTGTGGGAATGAATGATTATCAAAAGCTCCATGAAGGAGAAGAAGAGGTTGACAGTTTTAAAAACATTTTTCTTTAAAATTACATGTTTGTTATAGAAAATAAAGAAAAAAATAATTGTATAAGAAAAAAACTTGAAGTAAACATTATGGTTTATGTTTTATTATTCATACAGAGATTCACACTGCTCAGGCAATGTTATATCAGTTTTAACACAATTTTATATTTTGAGTATTTAATGGTCAAAGGACATAAATATTCCATAATTGATTTTTAAATTCTTAACTATAAGGCATTTAGGTTATTTCAAATGTACAGTCATCCACTACTGTTATTTTTCAAGGATAAAGTCTTAGAAGAAATAGTAGGCCAAGGACTGAAACATTCTTATCACTTTTCCAAAAGCATATATCAATTTACAATACTTAGGTACAATATAAATGTGAAAATGCTACCAATATTTCTTCAATATTGAGTATATGAGGGCCAGTTTGATAAGTGGAATGATGCTTTAATTTGCAATAGTTGATTTCAATGTTAATTCATGTTTCTTGTTTCTCTGTTGTTTATGGCTCTTCTTTTGTGAATCGCCTATTCACATTTGCCCTCTTTTTTTGGACTGTAATGTTTTATTTGTATTTAATGTCAAGAGCTTTTCAGATGACTGCAATATTATCACCTAACTTTTACGTTTATTTAGCTATTTCTACACAATGGCCATTTGCATCTTTTTTATATTTCTATAGTACAGAAAATTTTTATATCTATTTTTATATCAAACCTTACATGATTTCTTATTGTAATTTCTTTGTTTTTGTTAAAACTTTCTTTCAGCCTCAAAATTTAATATATTTCTATATTCTCTCCCAATTTTTATTGTATTTTCCCCTTCCTCACTTCTAACTCTTCAAATGATCAGGAGTTTATATTTCTCTATTAGTTGCTGGCTCTCAGAATCTTAAGTTTTTACTAACTTGACAGTTCTCTTTTGCTTTCAATAAGAATTTTTAAATACATATTTTTGTCCAGAATTTTTATTTGTATGAGGCTCATTTGAATTATCTAGTCAGCCATTATTAGAGGCCTCACTCTTTGCCACTAAAATATAAAGAAATAGAGGAGGACACAAAGAAATGGAAAGTTATTTCATGCTCATGGATTAGAAGGATCAACATAATTAAAATGGCCATATTACCCAAAGCAACATACAGATTTAATGCAATCTCATTAAAATCCCAATAGTATTTTTCAAGGAAATAGAAAAAAAAAATAATCTAATTTATATGGAACTACAAAAGACCCCAAATAGCCAAAGAAACCCTGAGAAAAAAGAACAAAGCTGGAACTACTAAAGTCCCTGGGCTCAAATTATAATATAGAGTGACTATAATCAAAACAGCATGATATTGGCAGAAAAACAGACACATAGACCAGTGGGAAAAAATTAAGAGCCCAGAAATAAACACGCATATAGAAAGGCAAATAATTTTCAACAAAGGGGCCAAAAACATACAATGGAGAAAAGAAAGCCTCTTCAATAAATGGTGCTGAGAAAATTGGAAAGAAACATACAAAAAATGAACCTAGACTGCTACTTGTCACCATACAAAAAAATTAACTCAAAATGAATCAAAGATCTAAATATAAGACCTGAAGCAATAAAATAAATAAAGGAAAACATAGGTACTAATCTTACGGTCTTAGAATTTTATTAATTTGACCCCAAGTATAAGGGAAGTATAAAATAAATGAATAAGACTATATCAAACTAAAATTTTCTTCCAGGCAAAAGAAACAATCAACAGAATAAAAAGGCAATAAAACAAATGGGAGAAAATATTTGTAAATAATACCTTCAAGAAAGGGCTAATATCCAAAATATACAAAGAACTCATATGACTCAATAACAACAACAACAACAAAATGATCCAATCAAAATGGGTAGAGGACCTGAACAGACACTTCTCCAAAGAAGACATACAAATCACAATGAGATACCACTTCACATCTGTTAGAATAGCTATTATCAACAAGACAAGAAATACCAAATTTGGAGAGGTTATGGAGAAACAGAAACCCTCCTACATTGCTGGTGGAAATATAAATTGATATAGCCACTCTGAAAAAAGGTATGCAGGTTCCTCCGTAGGAGTAGAGCTATGGTGTGACCCAGCAATTCTTCTGGGCATTTACAGCCAAATTTTGAAAACATTCATTCATAAAAATATATGTACTCCTATGTTCATTAAAGTATTATTTATGTGGCCAAGACATGGAAACAACCTAAATGTCATTTGATGGATGATTGGATAAAGAAGATATGGTATATATGTGGTACAATGGAATACTATTCAGCTATAATAAAGGTTAAACACTGCTATTTGCAACAACATGAATAAATCTTGAGACTATCATGCTAAGCAAAGTAAGGCAGACAGAAAAAGACAAGCACCACATAATTTCACTCATACTTGGGATATAAAATTGAAAACAACAAACAAACAAGATAAACAAAGAAACAACTCATAGATACAGACAACAGTACAGTGGTTACCAGAAGGGCTGGGGTTGGGGGAATGTAGACTAGGATAAAGGAGGTCAAATATATGGTGACAGAAGGAGACTTGCCTTTGGGTGGTGAACACAGAATGCAATATACAGATTATGTGTTATAGAATTGTCCATTTGAAGTTCATATAATCTTAACCAATGTCACTCCAATAAATGTAATAAAGTTAAAAAGTAAGTTAAAAATAAAAAGAAAAAAAAATTAATAGAATAGAACATCCAGTCAGTATACTTGAGTTGGATAGGGGTTGTATGGGTTAGTTTAGATTATGATTCATCAAGCTGTAAACTTAACATTTGTGCACTTGTACTATATTATACTCCAATAAAATAATTTACAAAAAAAATAAATAAAGCTGAAAAATTGTTCCTTGTAACCAAGAAGGCTAAACTTTAAAAAAGTTTCTTGCTAACTATAGGCCTAACTGCATTTTTGTTAGAGCATGTTTCTTTGAAATATAAATCATCTCCCAACCTCTTGCAAGTTTTCCTACTCAGGAATGATTTCTCAAGGATCTGGGAGCTATCCCCTTGAAATGTGATCATCAAGAAGCATAGCACACCTATCCCCAAGTCTCTATGGGATGGTAGGTGTCTAACTTAGTGCCAATTAGTAAACACAGATGGTTTAAGCTAATTGAACAACCTCCCCACTCCATACCTAGTATTATTTTACTAGCTCACCCCAGTGCTTCACAACTCTCTCATCTTTTGTTTCAATAGAGTTGAGTTCCATCTCTTTTCCTTATTGAAATAATCTTGACTTCTGTTGCAATAGTATTGAATAAAATCTTCCTTGCCTATTTAACTCTGTGCAATGCAATTATTATTTGGCACACATTATTAGTACATAAAAATTGATCTCACTCTTTTTATTTACTACAGAGAATTACATGTATAAATGTATCATAATTTAGCAATTCTTCTTTTGATGGATATTTCAATAGCACATTTTCTCAAAGTTCAAGCTACAAGCAATGAGAATCAATTGCCATAACTCAGTCAAATGTATGGTGATGAGCTGGTATTTTCTGTAGCTCTTTTCCTGGCTGAAAGAGGTATTTTTTTTTCTGTTTCACATATTCTGACTTTGAAGAAATGTTATTTTTTAATAATTTGTAATAAATTTAGTAGAAATTTTCTATAAAGTTACATTAGAAACACTCTGCTCACCAAAAAACTCCTCTTTCAAAGTTCTCTTAACAGCATTACTGATGTTTTTCATCTTTGTTTATATTTCTACTTTAGAGTTTCCCCTTTCTATGTTTTCATGTGTATTGTCAGGGGAATATTAACAAGTCAGCCACTATAAATCTAGAAAAAAAAAACTGAAATTATATTCTGCCCAGTCCACATATGAGTCGATCATCAATCCTTTTCCCTGACAATATACATTTTACAACCTATTCTGCAAATAATGTTCAGAAAGGTCAGACTTGAATTTAATAGTTAATTTACTTCTTAAGAGACTAGGTGGCATCTTATTAATAAATGGAGTCTTATTATATAGTTCTATAAACCCATAATCCCTATTGGAAACCCTTAGGACTAGATGGTTATTTAGAATATTTTGGATCTCATAAAAATAATGAGGGACACATACCATGCATAATATAACACTCTCAGCTATTTCTAGGGTGATGACTCATAATTAAATATATCAATATTTCTATATAAAATATATGAATATTTATACCAAGTGAAATAAATACAAATTTTGGAACAGTCTTGGATTAATTCAAGAAAAACTTTGCTCAAACTCATAGTCACATACAACAGAAGGGTGGGTGCCAGAGGGGAAAGGGGTAGCAGGAAGCTGCAAAAAGTAAAGGAGGTAAAATTTATGGTGACAGAAGAAAACTAGACTTTGACAAGGCAATATACATAATTTACAGAATTGTACCCTGGAAACTTATAAAATGTTATTAACCAATGTCACCTCAATAAACTTAACAAAAATTTTAAAAGAAGAAACAGTTTGCCACTAAGTGAGTTTTGGTAACCAACAGATAAAAAATGTCCTGGTTTCAGAAATTTGTGGATTTTGGAATTATAGGTAAATGATTACAGACCTGTACTCTATAACCCTTTACTCAAATTAGAAATTCAGGAGTCTTTTTTTGATAACTTTTCCCCCTCTTCTCACTATATGAAACATGATTTTGTGACATTCCTAATTATCTTTTAATTTATTCTGTCTGTCTTGTCACTGTCTTTATTTCAAACTGTGTCTCTCTCACCTGGACAGTATTATTACTTCCTAACAGTTATCTGTTCTCTAATCTCCCCCAATTTCACTCAGAATAGTATAGCAATAATGCAAAAGTGACTATCTAAATCTCTACTGGAAACACTGCCTTTCAATTTAAAACCACCAATGGTACTCATCTTCTACAGGTAAAAGTCCTTGATCATCTGATCTCTCCTCTTTTCTAGATTTTTAAAATATGTTTAATACACATAGTATTCCTAAGTAATATTAATCTTAGAATTTTCCATATACACCATATTCTTCATGCTTCTGGGTCTTCGCATGTGTGGTTACCTCTGTATGAAACCTTATTTTACTTCTCAATGATATAAACTCTTACAGACTCATTCAATGTTAAATCTCTAAAGCCCTCAATCATCCCCTTCCCAACATTCATCACCACCATCATCATCACTTTTACTAAATATTACTTTCTACTATGTTACTATGGTTATTTGGAGGGCTTTTATAACTAGAATTTAATTTTTAGTAATGTTTGGTCTATTGCCATAGATATGGTTTATTTATATTCCATAAAAGCATTACCTTGCAAATGCATTATTTTCCAATTTTCCTTAGGAAAGAACTCATTCTCACACAGATTATTAGTCATCTCTAGCGAGTAGAAAAATAAAAGTCTTCTTTCATTTCTATATATTGTAGCTTAATTTCTTCCAAAATATTTTAGCAATAGCAAGTTATCAGATCCAAAATATTTATTAACCTTATTCTCTATTTATAAGTGACATTTGTGTGTGTATGTATATGTAAACACAGAAAAATATGTATGTATACATACCCACACATAGCCACATGCATATACACATGTATCTCTCTCTTTATATATGTAGTTATGTTTACATAAATACTAGAGTGAAATTTTTTTCTTATTTTTTATTCATAAGGTAAAAAGTTATTATATGACATTAATGTATTCATTGCCCAACTTCCACAATTAATTCACAGCCCAGAATATTTCATTCATAATTATGATAATCTGTATGCACATTAACATTTGACAAGCATCTCTTTAGAATGTTCTTATGACTGAATATCTTCACTGATTATTAAATTCACAGAGACAGTTTTGATAAATTATAGTTTAATTTCATTTTGCTTTATTTTATAGAGATTTCTAATCACTTCAGGGCTTATGAGAAAATAGATTTCTTTGTAGCTGTGTGCCTTTGATATTTTTAATAAAAAAAAACTACTAATTTGTTCTTTTTAACTTGGTAATATAGTTATCCTAATAGTGTATAGTCTGTATGGCTGACAGTAACTAAATTACAAAGTGTATGTTCAAAAACTGATGCAAAGATTGAAAAAATTAGACTTTAATTAAATATAATTTAAATTCATCTTTGTTTGATTCAATTTAAGCTTTGTTTTCTTTACTCATTAAAGCCTCTAAGATATCCACAAAAGAATATCTCCCTGATTGAGTAAAAGATATGAATGCCCTCAATGACTTCACAGAGAAACCACATGTTTTCTAGGATCTTTAAAAAATCCAATTATACAGATTTCATTAACCACTCTAACTTCTGCTGACTGTGAAAACCACATAATCTTCACCAGCCAGCCTCAAAATAAAAAAAAGAAAAAAGAAAGCCTGGGATGCCAGCCTGTTGAATGAACAAAACCTCTATCTACTTATTTAAAGACATCTTAAAAATACAATGTGTTCTAAGGTCAAATATATTTTAATTAAGATACCGTGAGGGTGAAGCTTATTTCTTTCTATATCTGCATAAAGACAATGACAATAGAGTAAGACAAGTCAACTTTATTTTGAACTTGTTTAGTATAGCTGGAAATGAACTGGGCTTGCATATCTGGCGGAAACATGAGTTCGCTACACAAACTTGGGCAAGCTACCTACTGCTTTTACCATTAGTATCTTCATCCATAAAATCGGAATAACAACAAACCATCTTCCATGGCTGTTGTGAAAACCAAATGAAAAACTGTATATAAAAGTGCTTTTACAAATTATAAAGCTTTAAGTGAAATGTAAGCTTTTGTTTACTAGGTAACTTAGAGTACATACTTTGTACCAGGTTAGCATTCCCTATGCATTTATTTCTGTGTTTAAAATATCTGAATTTAAATATCTTCAGTTGAAGCATGTATTCTCCATTTTATTTCTACTTCTCTATGCTCTCTTTCCTTGAAGAAATGTCAAATGGTTTTACTACTGTTGTGAACATGAAGGCACAGTAGACAAACCCAGTGTTCATTAAACCAAACTATGCAGTGACTGGCAAAAGATAATGACAAAATAGAAGGCCCATGGAGAAGACAGTTTAGACAGTGATGTGCAAGCCAGAAATCCAAAGAAACACTGTAGGAAAAGCAAAAAATTGTGGAAGATCCTTGTTAGCAAGTCAGGATAAGGACCTATCAAAATTAAACTATTCCTATTGAAGCAATCTCATCACTACTCACTGTTGGTGAAGCTTGGGACACTCTGGTTCCAGTAGATTTAAGGCCTACCAAGGCACCAGCCCAGCCCAACTCAACTGACGGAGCATGGCCTACAGGGCACCACAGACACATCTTGGGACCCTCCAGGACACCTTTGTTCACTACAGTTTTACTAGAAACAGTTTTGCTATCACCAAACAGTAATATACATTTCTATGTCTTTTTGTTGTTGTTCTCAAAGACTAAAATATATCATCAGAAAATCTGATCCCTGGAAACACACCAATACGTTCCTAGTTTTAAATCTCAAGGACAAAAGTCTGATAGTTTTCTAATAATATTAATAGTGGATCTATATTTACAATCACATTTAAAATCACATTCCAAAGCTTTTTTCACACTTTCACATCTCTAAATTCCTGACTTCGCATAGGAATCATTTGCTATCTTTACTTTCCTTTTTATATTCAAAAATGATTTTGATTGAATAGTATATAGTTTTTAAAAAATGACACATATAAACTGGAATTCAGTATTATACTGAGTAGATACTGGTGGTACCCCTTCCACATCCTTTCACCATTATTACTCCACTGTGCACTGGCCTGATGTCCAACTCTTGGCACATGCACTTCTTTGCCCTTGGCTCATTTGCAACCCAAGCCTACCCTGCACCATGTGGCAGGCAGGCCAGAGGTGACAGAGAATTAAATCTCCCTCTCCAGTAGAAGCAGCTTTCAACTAATAGCTGATGGGAGTTTGTGTATAAATACCCAGCTCCATACCCTCAGTGTGAATGTGTGTAGGGTTAGGATGTGGGGGTGGGAAGATAACACTGAGATATGAGAGGTATGTGTTCTACATGGGCTTCCCTGGTTTCTTCAGAGGCATTAAGACACAACTGCCCACTGTGGCAGCTGCATGATAACACCCTCCAAAGGCTGCCTTTCTCTCCCTCTTTCTACTTTTCCATTTCTCTACCAGTATTTTATGGGTTTAGCAGCCAAAGAAACTATTTAACCTCAAATCCTTATCACAGGTCTAACTCTCAGGGAACCTAAGACAGAGTAATATCAAAATATAACAAATATTCAGATATAAGAAGCATTTATTTGCTAGATTTATATAAATGTAATCTTGTTAATATTTATCACTAACATTTAGTGTGTTTAGTTTAGCCAAAATGACTTTTGTACATACACTTCTTTTCAGTTGTATATATATATATATATATATATATATATATATATATACACACATACATATGTATATGTATATGTGTGTGTGTGTGTGTGTTTGTGTGTGTGTATATATATATATATATATATATATATATATATATATATATATATCTCTGAAAGAGCATAGGAAGGGTTCTCTAAACCATTCCCTCTACCTTAGTTAACCTACCTCTGATTCCCTTTGAAATGAAAACCCCACTGGCTACTTTCATATGCATAGTTATTGTACCTTCACTGCAGGATCCAACTTGAAAAGCCAGTACAAGTGGAAAAGAATCTCAAATGATCTCTCCAAAAGTAAATGGAAGTGAAAAAAAAAAAAGAAGTATCTAAGTACTTGCTCATTTCATATCAATGTTATCTTCCAAGTTTGATCCTATAGAAAGGAAAAAGAAATCTCTCCATTCCTTTTTTAAGAGCATTCACTTTTACCACAGCTGGACATAAAAATTATAAGCAAGTTCTCAGCAGCAATAAAGGTACTTAGAAGCATGGGGTCTCAGCATGACAGGCTAGTGAAATCTTAGAATCATAAACAGACAAAGGGAAAGACTGTCAGTTGAGAAAGTTACACACAGCACAAACTAAGAGAGCTCAGCAAAAAATAGCTGAGGATTCCCTGGCCTGAGAAGATTATTGTTTTATAAAGCCTTCAGAAGTTATCTTCCAAAGCTCAACTGTTTTGCTCTCCTATTTGGAGGTGAGAAAACATTCTTAATTTGTAAAAACAGTAACCTTGGCTACACATGTAATAATTACTTTTTGTTTGTTTCAGAATCTATGATTCAAGTTACCAAGCAGAACATGAATTTCATTTGTTTATGATGTGTTTTGCTATGACTTTTTTTCCTGGCCAAGCTTTCAACAGTGTCTCTTTTGATGTCTAGGTTATCCATTTATAGCATCCACTCTACACATACTTGTCAGTCATGTTTTAATTTCATCATATTCTTTTACCCTTTTCACTTGTCTTGTTTTTCTCTCTACCTCATCATCTGTCATTTTATCATATGGCATTAGTTAGCATCTGTGTTGATTTTTCTATTTAATGGCACAATGCTGACAACTCCAATGACCTTAATATTCTTTCCATTCAATTCTTTCACATGTTTAATCATATCTTTGAGCTCATCCTTCCTTGACATATTTCTGCTTGCAAAGGCCGAGATGGAGAAGTATAAGCTAGATCTTTGCTACTCATAGTGTGATTCAAGCACATCAACACATACCAATAGCTTGCTAGAAATGCAGATTCTCAGGAACACCCAGCCATGACCTACTAAATGAAACAGAATCTGCATTTAAAAATACCTCACATTATTCATGTGTACATTAAAGCTTGAGAAATTTTAATATAAGTAATATAAATGATAATGGATAGAATTTATAGCTGTTTTAAATTTTTATCCTAAGGATATTCGTTACTAGACTGGGAGCCAGTGATAAAGCAGGAACTGCAAGGATGTCACAAAGAAGAAATAAGAAGCACTTGACCATAGGATGTCCAAATCACAGAAAGGGAAGGTGGCTGAATGCCACGCAGCACTTATTTGAGGAAGTACGTGTGGTTTCAATTACTTAGTCTTTAGAGAATTCTAATCCAACCCAGGAAAGCATCAGTCACCAAAGGACCCTAGTTTAAAGAGAGGACGCACTGATGTCTAAGTGTCGGGTCCTTAGATTTATCCAAGATTCAGTGAATTGAATGTTTTTAGATTCTTTACTGTTTTTCCTTTTCTCTCACTCTGTTTCTCTTCTTATTCTCATCAACTACCTGGACTTCTCAATCTAGATACCAGATTTAATGTTTTACATGATGCTTCCAGTAAAACACACTGAAAACCTTCACTTTTTGATCTCATATCCTTCTCATTATGCAATCTCCAAATACAAGATTGTATGTTTTTAATATCCCCTTACTTTTTAAATGTTGCTAGAATAAGTAAGAAATACACTGAATATACTAAGAAGTCATCAGCCAATTCCATGTTTCATGTTAAAATGGCCTTATTCATTTTTCTCAAATTTTTAATACTAACTCTCTAATTCTTACTTGCAGAAAAAGGCTTCACTTTCTACTTTCTTACAAGAAAAATCTAGGCCATTTGATGTACATTTTCCCCACTATCTTTTTTCTGTCACAATTCCTGACATAGTCTTTATATCCTGAAATGTTAATTTTAACTAGACAGTTTTGTCATCTAATCTCCTTTGCTCTGGTTAATGGAACATTTTTTCCTCTTTTTTTGTATTGTTTATATGTTTTTAAATTCTAAGGTTAAATTCTCTACTTGTACACTTATTTAATGGTCAGTTCTCTCTTATAACCCATAGTCCTCTGGGACTATTTTAAATAAGTCATTTCCTTTTTATTACTCTCTATTTAGTTTTTCTATTGAATACTTTAATCTGCTTATAAACATCCTTAGTTATTTTTGCTCTCTCAAATAAAGTAAATTTATTTCTATTTGTCTCTTATGGCCTATACCTTACATCACTATTAAAACTGCTCAGAAACATATTCTACCGACTCAGCAATAAAAGAGAATAGATAGATTACTGATACATGCAACAACATGAATGAATCTCAAAATCACACTGAGTGCAAAAGGCCAGACACAAAAAATTACATACTACATTACTACTCTTAAAGAAATTCTAGAAAAGACAAATACAATCTGTAGTGAATGAAAGCATATTCATGGTTGTCTGGGGCAACAAATTTAGGGGACTAAATTGAGAAGGGGCATAAGATCATTCAGGGAGTAATGAAAATATTCTGTATTTTGACTGTGATGATCTGTATAAATTCATCAAAACTTATTGAAATACACCTTTAAAATTGATGCATATTATTCCACGTCATTTATCCATCAATAAAATTGATTTAAAAATATCCCCATTTATTGTGCATATAACATCAAAACTAGATTATTAAACCCTAGTATATCTGGCTCCTGCTCACTGAAACTATTTCAGTGAATGTCACAAATATAGTCCTAGTAGTCTCTACTTTCTTAAATTTTCTCTTCTTTTGACTTCTAAGGGTTAATGGTTTATTTATCCTCCTACTTATTTGAACATTCCTACTCCATCTCTTCTTCTAAATTTTTTTTTTCTGTACTATTATTCTGATATTTGGAAGCAATTTATTGGTCGTGTTAAAAGCCTACTGTGTTGCTCATAAATTACCATGATTTCCTAACACTTTAATTATCCTCTCCTTTGTGATAAGATCAAACTCTTAACTCTTCTATCTCCTAAACTGCACTCGATAGCTGTACTTCTGAAAACAAATCCACTCTCCAATCTTAAACCAGCCACTCCTCCTAACTTCTCAAACAATTTTGCAGTCACCCAACTTAAAAATTTCAAAATAATTTTATCTTCACCTATTCACACCAAACATTGCCTGGGAATGCAAATACATTAATTGTACTGACTTTCAAATTCACATTTTACTCTCTAATTTCATTACATCTGTCTGAACTCAGGCCTTTATCTACTGCTTTATCAATACAACTGGTCTCCTTTCCCTCGGAACTCTCATTTTAAACATCATCTCCTCAATGTATTCTATTTACTGCCATCAGATTTATTGCCTAAAATGCATTGTGGTGGTTGTTCCACTGAGCAGCTCAATAAACCACAAAGATCATCACAATGCCTTTCAAAGACAGTCTCAAATCTTGAGCCTTGGCAATCTCTTCCTTCATAGCCTTATTAAATTCTATCGTCAAATCCAAATCATACATTTCATCCAGTCTGAAAGAGCCATTGCTCCCCAAGAATGTTCTCCTAGATATTTTTCATATCTGAACTTTTGTTTTATTCTTCTCTTTGATGAAAAACTCTCCCACCACACCTTAGCCTATACATGTGTCTTGGGATAACTATTAATGCCTTGATGACACAGCAGGTCTCAACTCCTTATGACTGTTCCTAAATTACTTGTTTATCCCAATATTTGGTGATTATATACTCCTTTATATTTTAGTGATTTGAATTATATGCATTTTATTTTTTCAGACTACATTCTCTCTGAATAAAAATGCTATGAAATATATCTTTGTAATAGAGTGTCAACAGGGCCTAATTTTAAGTGCTCAATAAAAATGGCAACTCCATAGTATTTTACAAACTATGCTGTCTTATAATCTTATTAATATCAAATAATGTATTTAAAGCTACTTTTGATACCTAGAAAGGCAAAATATCTTTAAGAAAACATGTTTGTAGCACCAAATAAATAAATGTAAATTTCCTTCATTTTGTTACATGTACCAAATCTCATCCACCAAACAGGAAGATTTTATATGTTGTCAAGATTAGGTTGGAGAAATCAAGGCAAGAACCGACTTTTGGTAAAAGAATTCCTAGCAGGTCGATTAAAGATAATGCCTATATGTATATGAGATTTTGTGTGTGTATAATGTGTGTGTGTAAGTCTGTGTGTATCTAAACAAAAAATAAAAATAAGCTTTTCCCATAAGAACTCAGGATTTAATCGTCAGCCATACCTAAATCTGTGTCTTTCACATATATTCATATCCATGCACTATGTCTTCTCAAAAGTAGTGAACAGTTTGAAGATTTTTGCTCATTTTAAGTTGGAATAAAGATATAAATCTGAAAAATAAATGTGGAAAAAAACTAAGTGTAAGTTTGTAATCATGCAGGAAGGTAAAGTGAGGCTGATTACTAGGGAGAAAAAAGGAAAAGATAACATTCATTTACATGGCAAAACACTCAGAAGCCTTAAATAAAAGATAGATAAAACGAAAATCTTAGAATCTTCAGCATAACCAAAATACCCAAACAATGTGACAATGACAACTAGAGACATTAAATGCAATTCTTATGCTGAATGGAGAGTTTTGCTAATGTTTTAAGTGCTCTTGCAAAATAACACAGTTAAGTAAAAAAAAAAAAAAAAAGAAAGAAAGAAAAAGTGGTCAAATGATGTATGTAGCCAATTCCTTTTTAAAAAGAGAAAGAAATAACCAATAAACATAAAAATATACTCAGTCACACTCATAGTCAAAAATTGAAAATCAAAAGAATTTGCAGTTATCTACTTATCAAAGATTAATAGACTTAATAACACTGTGCTAGCAAGGGCAAAAGGAAACAGAATTATACACATAATCTGGTGGCAGTACAAATTGCTACAATCTCTTTGAAAGATAATATGAAAATATCCATTAAAATAAGTGTCTAAATTAATGTATGGCACATGAGAAGTAAAAAAAATATTTATTGGTAAATTAAAATTCAAAACTGTCCATGCTTTTGACCCAACAATTTCATTTCTATAAATTTTAAATGAAGAGATGCTCACAAAATACACAAGGTATAATATCAAAAATTATTGCAACACTGATATAGCAAGGAATTTAGAAAAGACTCAAAAGAGGCCAGGGTACATCTAGAATAATATATACCCAGCACAAAGAATAATACAAACTTTAAGTGCAAATGAAGCAACTTTCAGAAATCACTTAAGCAATGGTATCATCTGGGCAAGAAAATTTTATAAGTACGTATAAGTGTGTATATTTGTGATATATATGTATATTTGCATATGTACACATATATATTTATATATAAAAGTATTACAAATTATTTTAATACTTGTTATCATCATAGTTGGCCAGGAGAGAAAGAAGAGTTTTAATTATAATGGTATTTCATGTGAGGATTTATTACTAATATTATCACATTTATTGTTACATTCAAGAATTTTCCATGTTACCTGCTATGGTAGCTTTAAAATATAGCTTCAAATTATTTGATACTTTTTCTGTTAAAGGTGGAGGTCTTTGTTTCCTTGCCTTGAATCTGGGTGGTGGTGTGACTATTTTGATCAATAGAGTATGGTGGAAGTTACACTGCATGCTTTTGAAACTGGGTCATAAAAGGCCATGAAACTCCTAGCTAATTTACTGGGGATACTTGCTCTGGAGAAGCCAGACCCTGTGTAAAAAATTTAATTTTCTTGAGACAACCATGCTTGAAAGATCACATGTAAATACTCTGGTTAACAATCATGGCTGTGCACTCAGCAATCAGCCAGCGTCAACTGTCAGTGCTCTGACTGAGCCACTTTGATGTCCTGCTAGGCCAAACTTCAGATTACGGCCAACTTCATGGGCATTTGAAATGTGCAGCCGCCAAGAGTCCCATGCGCTAAAAGGCCCTACCTTTTGTGTGGTGCTCTTCGGTCACCATATTAAAATGTAATGGTTTTATCTTTGAACTTGTGCTTTGTAGGTGAATTCCAATGGGACAATGGAGTATGTGAGTGAACAAAGAGATAAGTACAATCTCATAAAGTAAGATGGTTAATTACTGAAACTCTACAATTGAGTTCTCTAGATTTTTAATTCCCTTTACCAGTTCAGTTGAGCCATCTTAAACAAATGGCTTCTTTTTTGTGCTTCAGTGTCCTAACCTATAAATGAAGTTTATAATACTGCTTTTAGATTCGTGAGATTAAAAGAATTAAATGAGATAATTCATGGAGTGTATATGAAACAGTGCCTGCTGCATACCTGCTCAATAAATATTAGATGGTATCATTCATAATGGTAATATAATGGCAGACTTTTACATTATTTCAATAAATATATTTTCTAGTTCTTCAAAATAATAAATAATAAATATTACCTAGATCATCACATGATTACAAATCTATATTTTACTGAAGGTACTGAACTTCAAATAATAAACCACTTAGACACCAAAAGATAGCAAGAGTCATTCCCAGCATCTTTAAGACATTTAAAAAGTACATGTTGGAGAGAATGCAGAGAAAAAGAACCCTCATACACTGCTGGTGGGACTGCAAATTGGTACAGCCACTATGGAAAACAGTATGGAGGGTTCTCAAAAAACTAAGAATTGGTCTATCATATGATCTAACAATCCCTCTACTGGGTATTTACCCCAAGGACTTGAAAACCCATATCCCAAAAGATATTTGCACATGGATGTCAATCGTAGCATTATTCACAGTGGCGAAGACATGGAAGCAACTAAAGTGCCCTATGATAAATGACTGGCTAAAGAAGCTGTGGTACATATATACAATGGAATATTATTTAGCCATAAGAAGAGATGAAATACTGCCATTTGAGACAACACGAATGGACCTAATCATACTAACAAAATAAGCCAAACAAAAAGTTTTAAAACCACATGATATCACTTATATTTAGGATATAAACCTAAAAGCAACAGAGATGACTCATGGACATGGACAATAGACTAGTGGTTACCAGTGGGTGGGTGGAGTAAAAAGGGTCAAATATGTGGTGACAGAAAGAAATCAACAATGGGAGAGAAACATAAAATGCAATATATAGATGACTTACTGTTAAAATGTACAGTTGAAACTTAATAAATTTTGTTAACAAATGCCACCATAAAAAAATGAAAATAAAATAAAGTATACCAGGTAATACTACCTGAACAATTTTGTTTTCATGTAATCATCTCTTCTGCTCAAAATTTCATAGTTCACTATATTCAATTTTATATGTATTCCACATGCCTTTACTTTTTTCTGATTTAAAAAGCAGTTGGCATTGCTTTTCATTTACTAAGAAAAAATACAACAAAGAATGCAACGAATCATTAACATTTACTTATAGGAAAGAAAAAAAAACAGCAAGAGAATATATCAAAGCAAGAGAAAGTAGGCGAGAGTAAAATTTAGTCCCTCGATCTATAATTTTTTTTCCTTCCAGATTCACAAATCTCTAGACTATTTTAAGGATACTTCAAGTTTTGCTTTCTAGACAACGGTGTTTACAAGGAAGACTGTTCTAAGCGGGAGGCGGGGAATCAAACAGCATAAACAATGATGTCTGGTCTAAAGCACACAGCATGAAAGGTTGGGAAATTTTCAGATTTTCAAAATTTACAATGTAATTTGCAGAATGCCACTCAACTTGTCCACTTTCGGGTTTTCCAAGCTCCAAAAGGGAAACATTTATTGTCTCTTAATTTCCTCAATTGAAACCAGTCTGTTAGGAATTTTAATAGCCATTTAAATCAGTTTCACTATTTCTTTAACTCTCTAAAATTATACTCTCTAACCTAGCAAGCTTTTCAATAGATTTTTAAAAAAAATTCTTTCTATAATCTTCCTCATCAAGAAAATGAGTTTGAGGGATCCCGTATCAGTTGAGTTCATGTGTGTATGTATGTCAGTGGACTCCATGCATGTTGGCACATGATTTTTAAAGGAAATATTACAATGCCAATTACTTTCTTACAGTTAGCCTCCAGAATTCTCTAGTCTCCCCATCCTAACACCTAAAATAAATCTACTCTACTCTCTTAAAATGCTTTTTATTTTTTTACTTTTCTCACTCTTTCAGAAAAAAAATTTAAATACAATACTTTTAATTTATTCCCAACTCAAAAACTAGTAGACCTTAACGGAAAGGTAGAAAAATATAGAAAGTATAAAGAGATTAAAAATTTCAACAACCCAGAACCCAGAGTAACAATTTTCAAATCTTGATGTATTTCCTTTCAATTATTCCCCTTTCTTTCTCTCTCTCTCCCTTCCTCTTTTTTCTTCCCTCCCTTGCACTGTCCCTCCTTTCCTCCTTTTTCTCATTCTTCTTAATTTTCATTTAATTTTCCAGGATTCTCACTGTACCACACTAAACAATAAATACTAGACTATCTGTCTCCAGACTATAAACTTTAGGGAAGGATTTCTATTAACAATCAGCACACGTGCCATAGCCTCCCAGAAGCCTTTTGTGACCATCCTTTTAACTTTCCTTCCACAGATCTAATCATTTCCTTTCTGTAGTACTTCCACTTTAAGTGCATGCTTCTATTGTTGTAAATGAAAGTATAATTAGTTTGCTTCCACATCCATTGTTTCTATTACACTATAAATACTTACAACAACCCCATACACACTTTAAGCCATCTGTGAATGTCTGTTCAATTGAGTAAATTTATGCATTTTGAATCCTAAATACCCAAAGAGGAGATCATAAGTAGCAGAGATTGACTATATGTTTGACAAGAGGATTAAATGAATAAACTCTCCTAGTATTTGAAGAAATTCAACTAGGCTAATTGCTCTGAAACTTTTCCCTCTTTTCATAAAATAAGTACCAAATAATGTTCTCAAGTAAAACCAATTTTCACACTGAAAGTGAAAGAAAGCTGAATATGGAAGGGTAGGGAAGAAGTTTGCAGGACTTTGGTCTCTATAAATAAAAACAACTTCTAAAGGGCACTGACCCCATGAACTTGCTCTCTCTGACTCCTCCCAAACTTATTCTTGTATCCTATCTCTGTATCAGTTCTCTCTTGGCCTTGATAGCAGCAGCCTGGGCTACGTTCACAATCTCTTTGTTCACTTCCACATGGATATATCTCTTGTCTGGATGGATATTGGCCCAACTTGATTCAGTTTCCAAATCATGGACAAGATTTATTTTGTGTGTTCTGTTTAGACACTCTTAGACATTTGAGTTTTGCCTGTTTCAGGTTTTGGTTTTATTATTTCTATTTTTTTCAATTTTATTTTCAATTTATTTTTTTCGGTGACATTGGTTAATGAAATCCAGTAAGTTTCAGGTGTACAATTTAACAGTAAGGCATATATATGTATTGCATTGTGTGTTCCCCTCCCATAGTTAGATTTATTTTTGTTATCACATATTTGACCTCTTTTACCACATCTAACTCCCCCATCCCACCTCTCTCCCCACTCACTGGTAACCACTAGTCTATTGTCCATGTCTTTAAGTCTCTGTTGCTTTTAGGTTTATATCCTACATATGAGTGATAACATGTGGTTTTAAAACTTTTTCTGTCTGGCTTATTTCACTTAGCGTGATTATCTCGAGGTCCATCCATGTTGTCGCAAATGGCAATATTTCATCTCTTCTTATGGCTGAGTAATATTCCATTGTATAAATGTACCGCAGCTTCTTTAGTCAATCATCTATTGTAGGACACTTCAGTTGCTTCCATGTCTTGTCCACTGTGAATAATGCTGCGATTGACATCCATGTGCAAATATCTTTTGGGATATGGGTTTTCAAGTCTTTGGGGTGAATACCCAGTAGAGGGATTGCCAGATCATATGAGAGACCAATTCTTAGTTTTTTGAGAAACCTCCATACTGTTTTCCAGAGTGACTGTACCAATTTGCAGTCCCACCAGCAGTGTATGAGGGTTCCTTATTCTCTGCATCCTCTCCAACTTTTGTTATTAATTGCCCTGTTGATAGCAGCTTTTCTAACAATTGTAAGACAGTATCTCATTGTGGTTTTGATTTGCATTTCTCTAATAGCTAGCAATGTTGAGCATCTTTTCATGTTTGTTGGCCATTTGTATGTCTTCTTGGGAGAAGTGTCTGTTCAAGTCCTCTGCCTATTATTTTTGGATCATTTGTTTTTTGTTGTTACTGAATTGTATGAGTTCTTTATATATTTTGAATATTAGGCCCTTATCAGAGGCATTACTTGCAAATATATTTTCCAGTTGTCTCTTTACCTTGTTGACAGTATTTTCTTGTTATGCAGATTTTTAGTTTCATGTAGTCCCATTCATTTATTTATTCTAAGTCTGTAGCCCTTTGGGCCTTAATGAATTCACCTTGATTTTTGGCTTGGGAAATGTTACCTTTCACATTTATTCTTTTCTGTAAGGGAGACAAGCATACTTTCACATTATTTTTCACTTAGTTGAGGCTGAAATGAATAATACTTAAGAAAACTTTTTCTCTAGAGAAAAATAAAGCTATGTAGTAGGATATGTGTTTAATACATATTTTACAAAGCCATGCCCATCATCTGAAATTTCAGTCACAATTGCAGGATAACTCTTGCATATTCTGAATATAGTATTTATTCTCATATTTTATCACAGTTATGTTTATTGTAAAGAGTTTCTTTAAACAAGATGGACAACAATTCTAAATATCCACATCCTAAGAAGTAGAAAGTTATTTGTGGATTGTACTAGGGGAAAAGTTTAAATTTAGGATGAAAACCATAACAATTTATTCTGTAGTTAAGAGATTGTTTCTCAGTTATCAAAACATAGCTAGGAATTCAATGGAGAAAGGATAGTCTTTTCAACAAATAGTCCTGGAACAATTGGACATCCAAAGATAAGAAAATGAGCCCTAATGCATTACTTGCATTGTATATAAAAATAAACTGAAATTTTATTATAGACTTAAGTATGAAATATAAAAATATAGAACTTTGAGGAAAAAAGAGAACATCTTTATGACCTTGAGTTTTTAAATAAGACACCAAAAGAATGTCCACAAGAGAAAAAAACTGATAAACTGGACTTAGTCAAAATTAAACCTTTTTGTGATAGCTGTATGAAAGATATTATTAAGAGAATGGAAAAACAAGCTATGGACTATAAGAAATATTTGTAAATTATATCCAGGTAAAGAATTTGCATCTAGAATATGTAATGAACACTTCACCAAAGATGATAAATTGATGACAAATAAGAATATAAAAATTTGCTCAGAATCATTATTTATTAGGAAAAGGCAAATTAAAACTAAAATGAGATAAAACTCTGTATCTATTAGAAAGGTTAAAACTAAATAGGCAAAAACTGACAATATAAAATGCTGGTGACAATGAAGAATAATGGCCTCTCATTCATTGCTGATGAAAATGCAAAATGGTGTAGCCACTTTCAAAAGCAGTTTGATGTTTTTATTTTTGTTTTTTTTATATATTTAGACATACATTTGCCACATGACCTAGCAATCCTACTTCTATTTATTCCTGTAACAACATGGATGAATCTTAAATCTATTTTGCTGAGTGAAAGATGCCAGACCTCAAAAAGTATGGCTTGACATTCTAGAAAAGGGAAAATAATGCTGAAAACAGATCAGTAGTTGCCAGCAGTTAGAAAAAAAGTGTTAACTACAAAATGGCCACCCCCCAAAATTTTTAGGGTGATGGAAATGGTTTGTATGCTAATGTGATGGTGGATATGTGCCTACAGATATGTCAAACCAGAACTATATATGACAAAGAGTAAATTTTACCGTATACAGTTAAAAAAAAAAATCAACTGATGGCAGGGGATCCAGGGACAGAATGCAGATTCTTACAAATGAATTTAACTGTATTACAAATGTTTAACCTAACCTTACTGAAGAGGGTTGAGAAAAAGATGCCGATCTAATGGTGTTTTGACTGAATACTGTAAGGCTAAACATAAATGAATTGTATATACAAACACTGCATGGGTTATTTTAAAACTACTTTTCATGTAGTTTAGGGCTGAACAAAAAATAGCTATCCCCACTGTGAACTACAACTAAATAAGAGTTGCTTCCTCATCCAAAGAAATAAATAATGGGTAATTATCAAACTAAGAAACAATGTGTAGAATTAGAAATTTTGGAAGTCAAAGGCTCTGCATTAAAGTTCAAAGACATAGAGAAGTTGTAGAGTTGTAGAATCTAAAGAAATTGGTTTGAGGTGTTGAAGGCAATGACAGGTTTGAAAGGAAAAACAGCTGTCAGTATTTATAATACAGAATCCAGTTAGACTATGAAAAGGTGAAACTTACACTGTGACTAGGCAATTAAAAGTAGTGAAAAACATCCCAGACTACACATAGATGTGTAAATACCTTGTATTAGAAGTCCCGCTCATATGTACAATCTAGCTTTAAAGATAACACCTATAAATTGTCAAACTCAGGAGTGACACTACAGTACAAAGAACTTTTAGAAACAAAGGACAATGACACAATAGAAGTTATCTTTCCTGATTTTGTATTCTATTTTTTTCTAAGAGCAAATTTAAAACCAAGAAGTAAACACGAACACTCCCTTTTATCCATTTACTACTATAGCCTTGAATGAAGATTATGAATTCATGATATGGATAAAGACAAAATTCAAGTTCCATGATTTACTAAAAACAAGTAACAGGAAATACACTCTAAGATGTTGAGATCATGGCTAAGTTAATGATGCATGCAAGTCACCATTAGTAATTCATTGAAGTGATTCTATGGGGAAAATGTTGGTTCACAGTCCCGGTGTCTTTGAAGGGAAAATCTATATTTGTGTCTCCTTAAGATGTTTCTTTGGGGACACAAGATTCTTTGGGGAATATAAGTGGATGGAAAGTGTCATAAACCTGGCATTAAAAACAAAGAGAGGAAATGTATATTGTCATTTTCATTAAGTAGTTGTGTTTCTCCTTTTAAGCTAGAATTAAGATTTTAAAAACTATTTTCTTCCGCAAAGTAGCTATATTTGTGTGCATGCTATCAATACATAAAAAAAAATTCTATTTACTAACAATCCTGTATTACATACTCATTGCAATAAAGGCCAAGTATTTAAAAGATTACTTCTAAGGAGAGGGAGACTAATACTTTAATAACTACTGTGTACCATGCATATTTTAGGTGCTTTATAAGTAGCATTTTACTTAATCTTCAAAATAATCTAGAAGTGCTCCAAAGGTTACTTTACAGATAAGGAAAGAAACTAAAGTTTAAAAGGTCAAGGTCCCTCTTGACTCCACATTTCTCTATTAGCCTAAATAAATATTCTCCACCTGGGTATGCATGAGAATACCAAAAATAAACCATATTGATCTATACACTTTAAAGTTTTCTATATTTTCTTGAGAACTGATTGGCATTTTTGCTTGACCAAAACAAATGAATGGTTATAGGCAATTATGTAAGGCATTGAACTAGAAAATGTAGGAAATGCAAAAAAATTTTAAAAATTTACTATCTAGACCCAAGAATCTTAAGCTCTTTTGGGGGAAATAAAATAAAAACATAGAAAAATCAATAATACATTTTTAAAACATTTTTAAGCCTGCAATATAATAAATCTCCTAAGAGATTAATTCACAATTAAGTATTAAATGAACTACCTATGATAAGGAGTAGGGCGTATGCTAGACCATTGTTCCATGGCAATAAGAGGTAGTCAGATTTTTCAATTAGCCAGCCTGCCCAGCCTCTCCTGGATGTGTTGGCATTGAAGGGCTCTATGTGGTAGATTTCTCAGTCGTCTACCACCTCTGATTTTCCTAGCTCAACACCTGACAGCAGAAACTAACTAGACCACTGCTACTTTAAGTGTGGTCCACCGATGAATGCTAGTATGGGCACTATTTCTCAAAACAGAATAAATTCAGACATTGCAAGTTAACACTTAAAAACTTCTATAGTGACTTGACAGGATAACATTATGGCTATTGATTCACATAAGATATTTGGACTTGATTTTTTAAATATCTTTGTTTTATTCATTCTGTTTTTCTAGTAATTTATTTTTATTATGTTTCATAAAAGTATAAGTCTGCAGTTAGTTGGAAATAAAAACTTAAAAAAAGATAAATAACTCATCTTTTACTACAGATGGTTTGAGAAACGTACTACCAGTTCTTGGCCATTGGGAGAGAGGTGTCCTCAAAGAACACGCTGCTGAAAAAAATCTCAAGTTACTGATTACACTCACACCTGATGATAAGCAGGTTCCAAGCCAGCTACTTTCAAAGGATTCATTTAGACGGCAGTGGTATGAAACTTCCGTGAAGCTTCTAATTGCTCTCTTGTTCACAGAATTTCTCTCTTTCCCTTCTTCAGCTCATGAAATATTAACCAGACCAGAAAAAGGAAAACTTGTGTTTAAAATGTTACCTATTTCTTTCTGTCTTAGACCCAAGCCATCAGCAGGTTTAAGTGCTAAAAATATACTTAAGTGCTTTAAATTCTGTGGCTCTATGATAACTATCATCTGGAGAAGTCCTGGAGACATATGTCTGATTGTTTAAGCAGAGTGCAGAAATGGGAGATTATGGGGTACAAATGAAAAAAAAATAATTGAAACTGATAGGAAGGACATCACTTTTATCAATTAATACTTGGGGATATTCCACTACAAACAGAATAATAATTTCTGTGTGAGTTCAGAAAATTAATCCAGGCTGAGTTACCAGGAAAGATTTCATGAAAGAAAACAACTTGGAATTAGAGAATAAAAAAGAAAGAAATTTGATAATTGCATAAAAAGAAAAAGAACTTTCTAAGGATGGCCAAAATGGGAACCTAGAAAAATTACATTAAAAGGCCTTTATCTATATTATATGACAATACATAATAAATTCAGTGACACTGCACACTATGTTCAATGTGTTGTCACTCATTAATAATGTGCATGGTTCACTGCTGTACAGTGGAAAACTGCAGTAATGTGGAGTGTTAGCACACTTCTACCAGTCCCTGAAAGTACACTCGCGGTTTGTATCTCTCCACTGAATAAACTTGCGCCTGCAGCACTACTGTGTGGAAACAGTCAAGAGGCTTCCTTCAGATGTGGCAAGGCAACAACCAACTCCACATGGCCACATCATCCAATCCAGCCCTGGAAATCATTCAGAGAATCCTTCATCATCGGAAATACTGGATGATATGTCAACCTGTTTGACTCATTCAGGTGGCCTTCCCCTCCCTCAGTGACCATCAAAGACAGACATTAAGTAGTCATTTAGCATGGTCAAAAATGTCAAACGTTGACTATGCATCTAGATCTTATGGCCATGCTATACATGATGAGTAGAATGACTTGAGCTGAATTCTTGAGGCTGAACAATTCGAAGTAAGGAACAGGGAGTTGTCAAGGGTTTTTTTTTTTGAATATTTTGATATTGGGCTAAAAAAACAATCTGGCCCTAAAAATATATAGTTATATCCTATAACAATGGGGAGTCACTGAAGATTTCTGAGCAAGAGATTAAGATGTTAAGTGTATTGAAAGATGGTGGAGTCCAGAAATAGAGAGAAAAATTAGTCTTTTAATTAGTCTACAGTGGACATGACATGAATCACTGCCCAGGTCACTTTGGGGCAATGAAAATGAAAGTCAAAGATTTCAGAGCATTTGAAAGGAAAGAATAGGAAAAGCACAGTGGCTAACTGGATTGTTTAAAATGGAAGAGAGGAAGGCAATTCAGAATTTTTAAGCTGGCAAAACAATGGCAATGCTACCAGGAATGGGCAAGTGAGGTAAAGATCTGGGTTTGGGTTTAAGAGATGTTCAGAACTTTGGATATGAATGGAGCTCAGCACTTCATCAAGTGGTGCTTTTGATCGACAGCTGAAAATATGAAACTTAAGCCCAAGACACAGGCAGGAGTGCCTTTGAAATTTATCTTTAAAATATTTCTGATAATAATGACTGGGAATTTACAGTCCATGGAAACAGCCAACCTTTTATTTAGTGAATATCTTCATAGATTTAGCATTCCACCACCACAACAAAGTTATTAGAAAACCGCTTGAGATTGTATTTTTTATTTCCCCTTGAAGCCAACAAGCCTCTAAGAAATCTACATTTCCAAAAAGTGTTAGTACCCTGTGCAAGAACCTTCCTTAGAAAAAAATTAATTAGTCATTGTTAACTTGTTCCAAGATTCACAATGCCTGCAGTTTGTCACAATGTGTTGCTTTGCGGTAACTGCCTAATACTTGAGAAGCGATTTACCTTAAAATTGTGTTAGTCTTTAGAGAGTTTCAAGAGCTATTCTCGACTTAATTTAAAGTAAAATCATCCCAAACAATGAAACATGAATAAAATAGAAAACTATCAAAAGCAGAAAAGTAGAGTATAATAAATACTTTAAGGTATATTCTTATTTTCAACCCAGGAATTTCTTTTTTTATATTTTACATCTCAACAAACACTATTCACAGTGAAACCCTTAACCATATTGAATCAGGATTATCTAATCTAAAATGAGAGTTTTAGAATGATTAATATTTAATGTCCCTTTCAGGCACACTAGCTCCTGAAGTACAACTGATAAGTTTAAAGTAGGATGGGTTTCAAAGTATGTTTAATTCCACTTAAATACAAATAACTTCACAGTCTATAACTGTACAATGAATTACAGTTCTATAGAACTTTCCAAATGCAGGTATTTCACACCTCACGAGTATATTCAAAAGTAATAACAAGTATTTAAAACATTCTAGGTACAGCTATTATTTTTTAGGTAATTTTTTGCATCAATATTTTTAGTTCATCTGCTATAGAATTTGGCCTGGCATGTACCCAGATGAATAAACATCAGATCATTGAATCTTCCAAGGTCTCAATACCAGCTGTGATTTTCAAAATTTATGCTTAAGGAATTGTGACCTTGGCATATTCCAGATCCAAAATGAACTAATTTATTCTTGCTGTCTGTACTTGTATCAAAATTGCCAAAGAAATGAGGGAATGATTACTAAGTGAATAGAAGACCTGTGTTCTATAAGTCCTAACTCAATGGCAAACTAGAAATGCTGTGATATATAGACTAGATGTTTTCTGACTAAATTCATATGGTGAAATCCTAACCCCCAGTTGATGCTGTTAGGAGGTTAAGTCTTTGAGATAGAATTATGTCATGAAGGTGGAGTTCCCATGAAAAGGCTTGAGGAGAGACTTGAGGATTTGTGTTCACACCGTCTGCTCTCCCCACATAGGACACAAGAAGAAGTTGGCCATCCGTAAGCAAGGAAGCAGGTTTTACCAGACACCAGATCTGCTGGCACCAAATCTTGGACATCTTAGCCTCCCAAACTGTGAGAAATAAATATTTGTCATTTAGGCCAACCAGCTTATGGTATTGTTATAGCTATCCAAGCTAACAAATGTATCCTGTATATTGCATTCAAAGAATCTGTAAAGTTCTAGTTTAAGGAGAAAGTACAAATAATATATTAATTTCAGTGACTTTTTTAAAATTTCAATTAATTTACTCTTTACATAAAATTCTATTAAAGAGATGTCATAGTAAAAAGAGAGATGGTATTTATATTTTGATTTTTTCACCACCATTCCTACCACATGATGCAAGTGCCCTGGTGCTGGTCCTGCTGATTTCTACCTTCCAAAGGAAGCATACTGCTGTTTTCACTGCAGCAAATTTTATATAAACCAGTGTGTAACCAAACATTTAGAAGTAGTGCAATGTGAGTCAGCTATTTGACTTGCCAAGGACAGGATAAGCAATAAAACTGAAAAAAAAAATGAGAGAGCACATTTCCTCTTCCATTCTCCTTAATCAGCATTTTAAAGTCACCTGGTGAAAGTATTTTAATTTTAAAATGGCAAATTTGTTTCAGATTTAACAGCTCTCTCCCTACAATAGAGTACAGATATATAGACTGCACAGCAACTATGATGCATTTAGTGAAAACTTCAGAAGAAAAGTGATTCAGCAAATTGTTCATTTGCTCTTTCTTAAAAAAAAAAAATTTTTTCAGTCTGTGTGGAAAATATGTAATCCCATCTGCCTTATCAGGAGGATGATAAACTTTCCAAGTCTGACACAATTAGAAGGAATTGTGACAAGTTGACATGAAGAATCACTCTAATCAAGTAATAAACACTTGGAATCATTTTCAGGAAAATCCTCAAAGTGGTTTTGACTTAAGTGTCATAGCTCAATCTGTGCTCCTTATGAAGAGAGAAGACTGAATCCCAACCAATCTCAGAGATACTGATGGTATCACAAAGCGAGCCTACCACTACTCCTGTCCTATAGCATTTGCCCAGGGAATTCGGACACCATAATAGATGCTAGGATCAGATTTATGAAACCATGGAGAATGAGAGAATATTTTAAATATAAAGTTTTATTCAAGCATTTGATTACAGGCATTTTTAATGGTTCACAAAAAAAGAACTATATTTCTTTTCAAATCTAGTTTTCTGAATTTCTCTAGAATATCTCTGAATTAGGAGTTACAACTAATAGCAAATCATTTTTTAGTCCCTGATTTTCATATGGAAGGGCTAAATTTGCCTTTTTGCCAACCTCTGTCCACTCTGAAGCATGGTGCCTGCCATAGAAAAAATAATTTATCTTCTGTGTTGTGAACACCATCCTCAATACCAGAAAGCATTCACTGAGTGATTACATGAAGGTGACCCAAAAAACCACACAGACATAAATGCCAAAGGAAACTCAACTACTAAGTAAGAACCATACTCTGAACCACAGCGATGAACTTCAAAGACATGTTCTCTCACTCCAACTCCTAGAATTAACTTTGTAACAAAACTAACTGAGATGCTCTAGTGTTGTTAACTTTATAAGATTTGAGAAGCTTTCATTTTCTTAAACTATGCTCAAATGGGGGCGTGGTGAGCACTGCATTCAACAATCCTATGATGAATATAGAAAAAAAGGATTTCCTCTCACAAATGACTTTAAGAAATGTTCTACCAATTCTCTGTGCTTTAAACATACTTATAGTCATCTTTTTTTAAGTTTTTCTAATAAACAGTAGCTGTGCTTCCTTAAAATTCCCATAGTTCTAATTATGAGGCTTAACTTCTCATAAAAAAATATTACTTTCAGAGCTAACATTCTGTTTAGATAAATTTGTAACATATTTCATTGCACCTTTTTGTCAATTATATGCATATACACAGCACTCACACTGTTCATTTTATATATAAACCCAATTCAATTTATCCACACACACAAATTTTATTTATACACTTATAAGTTTTTATTTATATACACAAACAGAATTTTGTTTGTCTATTATTTTCTGTTAAATTTTAAATTTCTGAGTATCAAGAAGTAGAACTAAAATGGTTATTTCATTCAATTACCTTGGATCATAAAAATGAAAATTTATTTCCCATTTTCTTTGTTAATAATATCCTTTGGAGTGCTGATTATTTTATATATTAAGCTGACTAGTTAGTAGAAAAAATATTTTAATTAATTGTAAAACTAGAAATAGAAACATTTTTCCTTAAGTGTAAAAACTTAAATGGAAGTGGTAGAAGAAAAAAGTGTGCATATTTGGCTTGTAAATATAACAAGATTTAAATATTTTTTAAATTATGTGAAAAATCATTCCTGATGACTAATTTAAGCTCCATGTAACCTATATTAACAATTATGTCAATGAAAAATATGAGATCTTTAAAATGCATATTTTGATGGTAATTTGTTAGAGATGTTTTAGAAACCAGTCTTATTCTTGAAAATCACATAAATTTAACTTACTTGGATTTTTTAAAAACTTAACAGAACATTGTTTATATACCAAAATTTTTATAGTTTTCTAATATAACAATTTGCAAGGCAGAGTTTTCCCATGGATTCAAGAGTATATGCATAAAAACAAGAATTTTACCATGTATTCTATGAGTTCATGAAAGGCATATAGTAGAGTTTCATGTCTACAAAAAAGTGACAACATCGTTCGATAGTCTTCCATCAAGCTGATGAAGGGGTTCATTAACCACATAAACTTGTTCTCTGAATATGCTGTTTCCCAAAATCAGGCAAATCTCAACATTTAGCATTCCAGCGTAATCAAGGTTATCCTACACAATCACTGGTTTTGCTAATGAGAGACAATTCCAACACTCACCTGCAAGGGACTTAATGACCACACATTCTGTACAGGACCGCTTTTCTCTGGAAAGAGAAAAGTAAGCTTTATTCGAGCTTGATAAAAATAGAATGTTTGGACTTTGAGTCATTTAACAAATATTTACTGGGCTCTTAATTTCTACTTTGGGGATAGAGAGAAGAAAAGAGACACAGTCTTCAGCTTTCATAAAGTGCTATGAGGGGGACACAGAATGTTAAAGAAAATCACACAGTTATGCATATACAATTAAGATCAAGTTTACAAGAAAAAGAAATTGAGCCTCTCTAAATTGACATTACTCTTCAGGAAGCACAGACTCTTGGATTTGGATTCTGATTTTGATATTTACTTGCTCTGCAAACTCGACAAAGCATTCGACATCCTTTAATCTTCTCTTTCTCAATGCAAGAATGGGAATTCATTTCTATCTGTGGCAGTTTTAAAGAGGAACTGCAAACTTTTTGTTATAACTCCCATAAAAAGGTAGTTATATCTCTTCACTTGAAGGTAGGCAGTAACTGCTGTGACCAGTATCAGTGATGCTCTCCTATTCAGGTGAAATCAGTGAGATCGTGCAGCTACACCTGTCTCTCTTGGATGCTCCCCCTTGGAAGGCATCTGTCAGGCTGAGAGAAGCCCAAGCCATAGGGAGAGATTATCTGTAAGTTCCCTGGTTGATGTTCCAACCTAGCCACATGTCATGTGAGAGAAGAAACCATTTAGCAGTAGACACTTCAGAGGGTTTTTAGTTTGAACTAATTTCACTTGTTTATTTCTGCTTGTGTTGCCTATGCTTTTAGTATCATATCCCCCAAAAATTCATTGCTAAGAAGCTTTTTCATTGTTTTCTTCTAAATTTTTGATGATTTCAGGTTTTATATTTAACTGTTTAAACCATTTCAAGTTAATTTTTGTAGAGTATAAGATAAGGGTCCAGTTTCATTCATTTACTTGTAGATATCCAGTTTTTGCAGCACCATTTTTTGAAGAGACTGTCATTTCCCTAGGTATATTCTTTATGACCTTGTCAAAAGATTAGTTGACTGTAGACGCATGGGTTTCTCTGAGAGCTCTCCATTTTATTTCATCAGTCCATGTGTCTGCTTTTAGGCCAGTACCATGCTGTTTGGATTATTGCTTTATTATATAGTTTGAAATCAAGATAGGTGATGCCTCCACCTTTGTTCTTTCTCAAGACTGCTATCCTCAATAGTTTCATCTAAGTGTTCCACTCACTCCCAGCCATTAGAATCTCCTCAGCTGAGAGCCTAGACTTGTGGAACAAACAAGCCATGTTTATTCTGAATCCCCTATCTAATTCCTTAATCCTAGAATTTATAACTATAATACAATGGTTGCTGTTTTTATGCCAATAAGTTTTGGGTTGGCTTCTTACATAGCAACAGATAATCAGAATCCCATCCTACATGGTAGCAACTGTGATAATAAATGTAAAGCAGAAAGTATAATGTCTTAAACATAGTAGGTACCAAGTAAAGGGAAAAAAATTTCGTTATATGGCTTGTCAAAAACTCAAAAGAAGTGCCATATACATGATAGCAAGACAATCTCCTAAGTATTGAGTAAACATTTTACAACCTTCAGGGCATCCCATCATCATAATTCTTATCTGTATTTAAGGAATGAAATAATATATTATTTTAAAAAATGTGTGTAAATAGAAGAACACAATGCACTTCCTACCACATATCACTCCTTAGGTAAGGATGAGATCAACAGTCTGATTTATTATGCTAGAAATTGAGGATAGAGATACACTGTAGATAAATCCATAAATAACTGAAGAGCAACAGTGATAGTTTTTGACAAACTCTTTCAAGGCTCCAAAGAATGTGCAAATGTGCATTATTCGAAATCATGCTGAGCTTCAACTTCTAAATATTGGAAGCTAAAATAGCATTGCCTCTATTTATACATATGTCCACAAGAGTCTACCTAAAAAAAAAAAAAAAAAAAAAAAAAAGTATATGCTATGTCAGCTTTTCTCTTCTGTAGAGAAGGCTCTGCATCACGGTGCCTAAAGAATATTAATCACTCCTTCTAGGCTAACTGGGCACCAAATCTCCTCTCAGGCAGATATTTTCAAAACTACCCCAAGCAAGTACATAGAATGGAAGGTTACTTCTGCCAAAAAACAAATCTCAACTTTCATATAGCATAGTTAAAGAAGACTATTTCTAAATGTTTATAGTTTGTAATCTGGGAAAGAACAAAGTAGAGAGGTATGAAAATTAAGGTATTTTCCCCAAATTTTATTTATATATAACAAAATAGTGCTATATAATTATAAGATACAATGAAAAAAACTGAAAATATATTTATAGAAAAATTTCTAGAATTCTCTGAGTAGGTTATATCATGTTTTTTTTTTTAATTACAAAAGACCTTTAAAATGTTTAAATTCTTATTTTAATAGAGAGGCTAAAACGAATTTATCATTTTATATTTTTAACAAACACTGCACAATGGTGAATTTTTGCAGATAGGTATATTCATTATTATTACCCTTCCTAGGCTACCTCTCTCTCCACACTTTTTTTTTTAATGTCGTTCATTCACATTGAAATTACTTTGCTTCTAACTGCTAAATTAGGGAATATTGCCCCCAGTATTCTACAAACTCAATCTGAAACTGTGTAAGCAAAACATACTTGCTACAGAAAACCAACTACTTAATTTGGAAACCCAGTACAAAATAAAAAATGTGAGCCCCTGGTTAAGAATTTCAGAATGATAAAAATGAGTATTAAAGCATAGAACCTTTCTAAGCACAGGTTCCTGTGTACTTCATGGATCAAACATGCATAAAGTCAGCCCTGGATGCAAAATATTGAAATACTACTGCAGAAACAGAGCAGTGACTAAGTGAGCAAAAGGTAAAATGGTCTCCCAATGGAAAGTTCCAGTGAATCTATGGGTACCTCTGGTTTTAAAATTGAATCCTTCTTGCCCAAAAAATCTTAATCTAAAAACTTCAATAATTTTACTAATTAAGGTTTTAGAATCTATCAAGAACTTTAACAAAAGGATTTCCACACTTGTATGCCCATCCGAAAGCCCTCAATGCTTAAATGTTGGGACCAGGGCAAGACCCAGTAATCACTCTTGCCTCAGCAAAATAAAAACATCAAGCCTGAAAATGAATTACATCACTGAGGTCCTTGGAATTTCAATATTAATTCAGGTTAAGAAAAATTATACACCAAATTTTAAAAATTTAGCTGATACCCATTTGCTAAAATAATTAAGACCACAATTAATAAGCCCCGAAAATCTGAGATTTCAAAGTAAATATGTAAAAATAAGTATTCCTACTTAACTATCATCTTTCCATGAGTGTCAACTGTAATTTTTCTTCTCTAAACAATTTAAGATGAGGTATTCTTGTTTTAAGTTATATAAGAGAAGTAAGCACTCCACTATTAGTATTTTCATAATAATGCTTGTCTTACACACACACACACGCACGCACGCACGCACCAAACAAAGCAAGTACTGTATATTAGAAGATTTAATTGTGTGCAACTCCTTCCCTACCTATTTCTCTATCTGGGAATCTCCTAAGTGAGTCTCCATCATTTTACAAGTTTTTCTGTCTTTTCCTTAGACCAAATAGGATTTCTCAGCTTTGAGATTATGGACATTTTGAACCAGATAATACTTTGCTGTTGAAAAGCTGTCCTGGGTTTTATCTTAGGCTAAGATCTCTGTCCTATTACCCACTAGATGCCAGAAACATCCCCCTACCCAGCTGTAAGAACCTAAAATGTATCCAGACATTTCCAAATTCTCAAAGGGCAAAATCACAACCCCCCACCACCCCCACCATCCCCATTGAGTACCCCTGCCTTAGGCCTCCCTCTACAAACAATGAAATGAATAGAACAATGGTTCAGAGTTTGGGCCTGGGATCTATAGATACTATTTTTAGTTCCCCTGTCTGTCACTCAGATGTCCTAAGGACCTCGGAAATTCACACAATCTCTTTAAAGGTCAGTTTCCTCCTTTGAAAAATAGAGTTTGTGAGATTTATGTCATAGGACTGTGGTCAAGACTAAATAGATAAAGTTATAAAGTGCTTAGCTTAGTACCTGGCACATATTAAACATTCATTAAATGTTGTTTAAAAACTGCAATTGAGTCACAACCTAATTCAAATCGATAAAATGAGAATAAAGAGATAGGGAAGGAAGAGACAGTGATCCATTCCAAAATTCAAGCCTTATTTTCCTTCATTTGAATGTGAGCTTTAAACTGCGGTATTATTTGCTTTGTAATAAAAAAAAATAGATTTAAGAAGCTTTAAACAAAATCTTAGCACATGTTTTAGTTAATCCTTTTAAAAGTAAATTGTAGGGAAGAATACTGGCAGTTAGATTTTATACTAATATACAGAATTTTCTGCAGTTTGAAAATTGTTTGATATTCATTTAATTAGAAAAGAGTAAGTGGTCATCATGCTGAGCATAAATGAACACAATAGAAAGCAGCTTAAGATGCTGATGGTGCCTTCTTACAAATCCTAGTATTGAGGTGGGACAAATGTGCTTAAGTGTATCATTCTATCACAAAGTAAGTAACGTGATAAAGGTATAAACAACCTAGGGTAGGGGACAAAGATAAGAAAACTACTGTTATTAAAGGTAATTACCATTTATTTAGGGATTATTAGGTACTGAGCATTGTGCTAAGTACTTAACATATTATATCAGTTAACAATATTTGGGTAGCTGAGGAAGGCTGCAGGAGGTGGCCCTGGGTGTTGAAGGATGATTCATGTTCATCCAATACTGGGAAAAATAAAAAGCATTACAGGAGAAAGAAATACCTTTTGCATATAGGAGTTAAAATGTGTGGCATATTTGAGTGAGTTTGACAAGTTTAGTGTGATTAAAACATAGAAGCTTTTCTGATTTGAAAAGACAGAAGTGAAAAACAAAAGGTACATTGACCAAGATTGTAAAAATATCTCTTACTCTAGGCTAGAGTTTATTTTTTTTTTCCTATGGGCATCAGGAAGTAACAAATGATTGTGTTAAGTCCCACCATGACACTGTAAATTATATTCTTAAAATAATTGTGGTGGCACAGTGTAAACCTGAGTTGACAAGCAAGGGGGTTGATAATCAATAGGCTATTAGAAGAAGAAAAAGTGTTCTAGACAAATATTCATTTTCTACCCTGAGGGAATGGATAGACTATGATAATAATAATGGAGATAACACACACGGGAAAAATCACTTTTAAGGGTAGAAAAATACTAAGTTTGGGTATTTGAGGAATACCTAGGAAAGGCTACCCATTTAGTTGTTGGAAATAACTGTTGAATCTTGAGTGGGAAGGAATATTAAGATGCAGATGTTAGTAAGCCATAACATCAGTTATAGAGATTGAAGAGTTTTCAACCAATACAATAATAATAGTTTTTCTTTTAATAATATTCAGGTGTTAAATAAAAAGCTGCCTAATGGTAAGATGTGACACATTTGTGTGATATGAGAGATTCACCAATGGCAAGATTCCAATTTCCTTGTATTAAATTTTATAGTTTCAATGCAATTTAATTTGATCTCATTTGAAGCCTTTTTGGTCAGTCATTTGAAGTTTGAGCTAGAAGAAAATTAGACAATAATAACCAAGAAAATATTGCATATATGAACACATTAGAAAATATAATTATTGGAACAGTGCAGCACTGGCACAAGAATAGCCAGACTGCTAGAATAAGAAAGGAAATCCAGAAACAATCATAATATAAGAGAAACAGTTCAAATTAGTAGGAAAGTAAAACATTATTCAACTTGTGCTAGTTTAACTGTGAGGAAATTAAAGTAAAATTAGATTTATATATATATAGCTATATATAAATATAGATATAGATACACACACACATACACACACACACACACACACACACACACACACACACACACACACATATATATATATTTATTTATATAAAATCTTTTCCTCAACAAAATATAAAAACAGGAATTTTGGTAGCCATGACTACCTAAAAACTATTTTTTTCCAATATGTTTTAAAAAACGGCATGAATAAATTTAAAAGCACATAATTAACTAGGGACAATACTTGCAATATATAAAAGCTAAGAAAGCACTGGTGACCTTAATGTACACAGTTCCTTTATGATAGAGAGAGAGAGAGAGAGAGGACTCTCTTGTAAAAACAAATGCAACAAGAGACATACCTAAACAATTTATAAGAGAATGATAATCAATAATAAATATTTCAAAACTTTCGAGTCTTACTAGCAAGCATAATTATGCAAATTTTCAAGTAATGGGCAATCTGATTATTAAAATGGCCAGTGTATATGTACATGTTTACTTTTGTTTCTCAGTGTAGGCAGAAGACATATATATAATGCTGGGTGTCCCCTCAACTGAAAGAAGCCTTCTCAAGTGTTTGATAATGTCTATGAGGAGTAATCTGTGCATTTTCTTTGGCCTAAAATCTCTTCCATGTTTATATTATGGCTATTTACAGTTATTTATTTTTCCATTTCCTTACACATTTCATTAAAAAATGTGTATTATTTCCTAAATATATGACATTTTATTTATTGTATAAACTTTTTAAAATATTGTAAGCAAAAATAAATTTTGTAATTACCAACACCCCGAGGCAAATCAATACTGACACTTATTTTATAATCATGTAAGATTTTTCCCCCACAAAAGAGATATTGTAATATTTTTTAAATCTATTTTTTCCCCTCCACATTTATGTAATGTGGACATTAATAAATACACATGTATATAACTGTTTTACTTCTGGGTATATTTCATCTTATAGATATAAAATAATGTATCTAAACATTCCCTTTGATTTAGCAGTTAAGCTATTTCTTTACTTTTTATTTATATTCTTAACAAGGCTAGATGAATATTATTGAATGTATCTCTTTGTAAACTTTCCAATTACTTTAAGGTTTTTTGATGCATATTTTCAAGTTGTTGCCAAAATCTCGTATCACTTCACACTCCTACATGCCTATGCCTCAGCCTTTAAAAATACCATAATATCGCACTTAAAAAAATACCATTTTGATAACAAAATTTGGTATTTAATGTGCATTTCTTTGAGAAATAGTAAGGTTTTATAGTCATGTTTAATAATAGTTTGTATTCTCTTGAGATTTTATATTTCATAACCTAAATGCCATGTTTTTTTTTAAATTAGGACTCATGTTTTCCTTATTTATCTATAAGAATGATTACTTTATTAATAAAAGTCTTTCCAAAATATCACAACTACTTTTCTGCTTTGTCATTTAGATTTAAACTTTGTTAATAAGAGAGGCTTTTTATTTTACCACTTACAATAATTCTCACAAAATTTGAACTTATTGATCTTTTCTCTTTTGAGATTTTGCCTAAAGGGTCATACTTCAGATAATTCTTTCACAATTTGACTATATACTTCTGTATTTTCTTTGCTTTGGAATCTTTGTGCATATAAGTCATGAAGCAGCAATATAAGTTCCTTCTTCCTACAAATGAGATGGTGATAACTATAGTTTCTGTCACATAACCTTTGTTGCGGCTGCTATTGTTTGTAATGTAAGTTGTTGTCTTGTTACGTAATTAATCCACTGTCTTCTAAGACCATATTTCTATAACCAAAGATTTCAGGTGCTATCTTTATTATATACTTACTCATTTCACTGATTCTTTAATGACTGTCTTCTGTGTGCCAACTCCTATTGCTATTCTTGGATATAAGTGATAAACCAAAAATACTCCCGTGCGGTCATAGAGTTTACATTTTCTTAGTGGAGATAGACCTAACACAAGTAAATACATAACAGAATTTTGTAATCCTGTGAAGTTAAAACAATGAGTTCATTAGGACAGAGAATATTTTTCAGGTTAAGGAAGACCTCTTGAGAAAGTTATCTATGACCTGAGACCTCACAGATGAATAGGTGCTTTCCAGTCAGAAGGGAAAATAAAATTCCTGGAGAGGCATAAAATGGAGCTTTTCAAGACTACACAGAAGGCAGTTGTGGCTGAAATGCCACGACCTCAGTAGGCTTTCTCCCAGTTTCCAAAGGCTGTTATTTCCAGATGCCAGTCAATAGATTTCCTACTTCCACCAGAGGAAAACCTGCCTCAATATTTTCAACCTCTTTTTGATAAACTCCTTACTTCATTCTGTATCTGCATTCAAATCTTCCATCCTTTAATAGGATGTTTCAATTCTACACTCAAAGTATAAACTTATTCTATTCCTTTCCATTTCTCAAATTAAAGAAAAACACCATGAGGCATTACCATTCCCAGAAATGCTATAAAGATATCAACATATTTCAATCACCATACTAATCTCTCAATATTTTGTCCAATGACTCAATTATATCTCAAAACTTTGTCATGTAATTGCAATTGTATCATCATTTTCTCTTCTATTTTTCTGGTGATTCCTCTTCTGTCTTCTCTACTTTGCATCCTATTTAAAATGTAGGGTTTTTTTCTAGGATTTCAAATGAGGTTATTATCTATATTCAGTCTATAAATTTTAAAAGGGTCATCATATTTGTTGGAGATGAAGAAAAATAATTAAGAATACATCCATACCGCCCAGCATCTGAGTAAAGAATATGAAGATGAATCCTGTCAACCTTTCCTCCAAAACCCCTTTTAAACCTATTTCATCCTTTTCACACTTACTCTCACTTTTCCCTTTCAGACTGTCTTCCTCTTCATTCTGGACAACTGCAGCAATTTGCCCTCCTGTTTTCTTTTTTATAGAGCCAACTTCAGACTTCTTACTTGATCACTGTTTTCTTTAAACCCTTCTATGTTTCACATGTACTTACAGGATAAAGTCAAATTCTTCCCTAATCTGGTTTTATCCTATTTTCTCAGCTCTATTTTTCTTTAAAGCCTCACTCAATAATTGATGCTTCATCAATACAAAGGAAACTGTGAATCAATTTGTGAAAATATTGGTTCATATTTCTAAGATCTCTACAAATATAATTTCTCTGACTAAAATATCCACTATATAAATATCCATTTCTCTCCAAAAATTTATTTTCATCTTCTAAAAGCATGCTAAGACATCTTTATTGAAGGCATTTTAAATGTTCCTCCAATCCCCCCAAAAATAAATCACTTTTGTGCTATGTGTGAATTTTGTACACAATTTATATAATGCATTAATCACTATGTACATGGATGTTAATAATTCTATATCTATCAGACTTGATTACCTCTCTTGACAGTGAATCCTGTAAGGATTAAACATATAACATAACCCTTAGTAGAATAAATAAGTAAAGAGTAAAACTGTTGTGATACTGACTCTGATTCTCACCAGGTAATCAAAATGCTTAAGAAATATAAAATTCCCAGTGACTACTTAAAGATCACACATTTGATACCTAGCCATTTTCTACTGTTTATAAAAGAAAAATAGGAAACAAATCCTACAAAATATCTTACATATATTTAATATTTTAATTAGTTGAGATTATGCAGAATGATTTAGTAGTAAAATAGCTATGCATTATACAGGAGAGGTGTTATAAAGACAGACTCAGAGCTAAATTTTTCCTATAGAGGTACAATGGAATTTTTTACAACTAGAGCAGACTGTACTTTTATTCTGTCTAGGGAAAACTTTGCCAAAGGAAGTTAATTAGAATAATTTGTTTTGCAAGGATTGAGGTCTACCACTGTGAACAAGCTGTAAATATTAGCAGTAACATTTGCCCTAAAAAGGAGGGGGGGGCATAAAAAAATAAAGAAAAAAATTGTTCATGAGCCACACTTATACAACATTCAATTAAGATGAACAAGAGAAGAAATAATAGTGCACTATTATTTCTCAGGTCAGGAGTTATGAATATTTATGGAGCTTAGTTCAAAAGTAAACTGTAAAATAAATATTCTTTTGTTATTTTGGAAGAGATTTACAATGTACATATAGTATCATCAAAAATATTTTGCTTTTAGCATCAAATTTATTTTTTTTAATAAATTTATTTAATTAGTTTCAAGTATACAGCACATTGGTCAGACATTTATACTGTTCATAAAATGATTTCTCCAATTGTTCCCTCTCTCCCCTGGCCCTCCACTTAGCAGTCATATTAATGCTAACTGCACCCCTATGCCGTGCTCCCCATCCTCCTGCCTAACTATTAACTATTAATTTGTATTTCTTTAATCCTTCACCTTATTCTCCCAGCTCCTCAACCCTCCTCCCCTCTGTCTGTCACCAAATTGTCCACTATATTTGTGAATTTATTTTTTGATTAGTTTGTTCTTTTTTGTTCCTTAGATTCCAAATATAAGTGAAATTATATGGTATTTATCTTTGTCTGACTTATTTCACTTTATTCTTTTTTTTTTTTAAATGACCAAAAAAAGTCCTCTCTGGACTGCAGAACTTATAATACCCCCCTCACAAAAAGCACCTAAGAACAGATTTGATCTACTTTGACCTACTGTAGAAGTTCTCAAACTGTTGGTCTCAGAACTCCTTTAAACTTTTAAAAATTATTGAAAATACCAAAGAGGTTTTACTTATATGGGTTATATCTATTGCTCCTTGACATATTAGAAATGAAAACTGAAACAGTTTAAGCATTTATTAATTTCGAATAAAATTATAATCCTATTGCATGTTAAAATACATGTTTTATGAAATTTTTCTATATTTTCTAAGACAAAAACTAATTAAGAAGAGTGACTCTGTTTTGCAATTGTGCAACTCTCTTTGCTTTAGTAATAAATCTGTTGTAACATATTGCTTGCTTGAAGTATATGAAAAAAAGTCAGTCCCCTGAAGGCATATAGTTAGATAAGAAAGAACCCTTTAAAGTCCTTTTGCAGATAATTGTGGATATTATTTTTTGATATTACAACAAAACTCAACCTGTGGTAGTTTTATAAAGTTAAGCTGCTATGTGGATTCTGAAATGTTATCAATAAACTATTATAAATTGGTTTACCATGTACCTTGAGTAAATCTTTCTCTCGTGCATGATTTTGTAGAGCACATTTGGAAAATATTGGTTCATTGAGTTATAATGATTGTCCAGATGGAGATATATTTCATACACACACACATACACACACATATATGTATACATATATATATATATATGTATATATGTAAAATACATTTACACATAAGGAATATATATGTGTAATATATATATTTAAATGATCACTGAGCTAAAGAGCAAAGTCATTAAGAATTGAGAAGTTGTCTAATTCATGGTGGCAGTTTCAAGTTTTCCAAAATTCAAATTTTTCCTTGAAAGCTTGCATTTTATCATTAGCTGAAAATACTAAAAGTTGGTTTCCTTGAAATGATAGATTCACTTTATTCTGCCAATTACCAATACCTGAATAACTATTGTTTGTCCGTCGTTCTCAATTGTAATTGACATTTCATGATAAACCTGCTAGTTTAGCTGCAATTCAAATAGTCATTCCAGTGCTTTTCCTGGAGGTAACTGTCATATGTTGGTATGTAGCAGCAGTACTTTATGTGTACTTCTTATTTTTTATCACTAGAATATTAAAAAGATGTGATACTGAAAGTCTGAGCCTTAATAAAAGTTTTACTGCTTCATAGGAGAAATAATTAAATAATTAAATAAAACCAGAGGATATTTCGGGCGGTAAAAACTACTCTGTATGAAAGCATGTACAGCACAACATAATGTAAAATACAAACTTTGGGTAATTACAATGTGCCAATGTAGGTTCACCAATTATAACAAATGTACTGCTCTGTTGAAGGATGTTGATAATGAGGGAGGCTATGCATGGGGGAGGGGCAGGAGGTATATTGGAAAACTGTATCTTTTTTTCAATTTTACTGTGCACCTAAAACTTCTCTAAAAATAAATTCTTAATAATTAAAAAAATTATGCACATGGTGTGAAGAATTCAATGACCCCTGGTATAGTTGGAGGCATTGCATTGATTTGTGCTAAAAGTTGGCATTGTTGCCACCTTTGCTTTGTACACTGTCAATGGAAACGTCAGAACAGTGAGAAAAAAGCAAATAAAATCATAGATTTATCATAAAAATAGTTTTTCCCTCTCATGCTCTCTGAAAGAGAATTATTAACTTTGTGCTTCTCTACTTTCAAGGGCTTCAAAATCCATATAAAAGAAAAAAGGATTGTTGGGACATAAAAATGTAATAATGAAAACACAGAAATTCAATGTGTGGAAGAGATATGAACCTAGTATGCACAATTAATAATGTAAGGATACAAAATTAATCAGGTTATTTTCAATGTGCTCCACTCTAGGTAGTAAATTATTCAAACACATCTCATTCAGGCTCTCTGCGCTAATAGAAACTTAAAAAAGTTAAATTATACTCTAATTAAAAGTTGTGATTATTGTATTCAATAAATGAAAATTACATTAGAATTGATTTTGATAGGTTATAAATCATGTTGTAATCTCATAAGAATAAAAATGGTATGAATCTGACAGTTAAATATTTTAGACATTTTATTTAATATGAAACAAGATTTCATTAATAAAATAGTTATAAATCTGTCTGCTCTTGAAAAAGATGCATTTCTACCTAATATAATAAATATCTTCTAATTTTGCTCAATATAAAAATGCTAATTCAACTATAAATTTTTGGTTATGGTTTTAATTTTAACATTGAATTCATATTATTAATCAAACTCAAAAATTATAGCCAGATTTTTCCCTTCTGAAGAAATATTTTTACTAATTTTTCAATGAAACTCACTTTTTACTGCAATATGTTTAATAAACCCAGCTACTATGCCATTATTTCAAAATTACATTAAAACATATTTATCATGGAATCCTTCAGAAACTTGAAAAAATTAAAAGTGGCATTTTTATATTATTTAAATGATAATTATTTGACTCATATGTATAAGAAATAAGCTGAAATTAATATAACTTATAGTGTTCCTCTCAGAATTAACTATTTATCTATCTATATATCTATCTACCTTTCTACCTACATATTTCTATTACCTCCAACTCCCTGCTTTTCCACACACCTCAAACAGCAAATTATACTAACGGGGAAAGACCAGAACTTGAAATATATTTAAATAGTTGGAGAATAGAGAAAGAACAAGCCAGAGATTGTAACATCATAGTTAAAGATTAGGTGGAAAATAGTACAGTGTATCAGGAAAACAAGTCAGAAAATGGCTTTACAAAGCAAAGCAGTATGCAATTGAATTGAGTGGCATTGGTTTGAGAAGAGGTGGTTGAACTGGCTTGGTAAAGCCTATGTAGTAAGTATTAAAAACAATTTCAGAGAAATAGTTGAGAATGTTTGATCAAAGCTATTCCAGGAGCTAATATATATATAAAAAAAAATTAAAGGAGACAAAAAAAGAGAAAAAAAGGTAGTGTTAATCAATGTGCTGAATTTACCTGCCAGAATAAGTCTTCACCCTTCCTCATTATATTCTATGTCAAGAAGCTCAATGTGCCCCAATGGGCCTCTTATTTTTTGACCACACTGAGCAATGAAGGTGGGAGTGGGTGGTGTCAAAGAATCTTGAGGGTGGGGGAAAGTGAGATTGAAGTTTTCATTTGCTTTTGCCATGTTGCCTCTAGTTTGCTGTGATTATCTACCAAAGGCCACAGTTCATATCTGTTGTCCTCTTCCAAAAGGGGTTCTCCCTGAGCTTCTGAAATTCATCCTTCTACTTGCCCCTCACACCTAAAGGTGGGAATTTGTTTCTAGTCTTGTGGTTCCTCTCAACCCCTACTGATTTATCTTAACCTTGCTCTTCTTATTAAACTCTCCTCAATTACCTTATTTGAGTATGCTTCCTGTTTCCTACAGAACACTGACTAATCCATTAGTATTTTATTTTTTTAATTCTAATGTGTTATCATAAAAAATTTTTTAAATGATATTCTGAAAACATTTAATAAATGGTGGCTTTTTTCAATGTTGAAAACCTAAATATTATTTTTTCAATGTTATCATCTGATTGTTTGTTTGTTTGTTTTACCCTAGAGATCCACAAAAGGCAGAGTAGAAAACACTGAGATTTTAGTAGCAATATAATGAGGTGCTTTGAGAAAAGAGATCACTGCTATTATGAGAATAATCATTGTATTACTAAAGGCCTCAAAGCCTGCAGGCATTAACTATGAAGAAAACATTCAGGAAAAATTTCCCAGTGATCCATGGAATTAACTCACACTGATAAGTGGGTGAGAAAGACCAAGACCCAAAAATGGTCTTTGGAGGAAGTGGATCAGATTATATTATGGTAAATCTAATCACTCACATATTTTTTTCCCATAATTTCACCCTTCATTTTAACAAAATTGAGAAAAAAAAGAGACATGCACTTTCAGTTTGGATTTGTACTTACTTTCTATTTGATGCAAAGTATAATAGCAAATGCTTTCTGTTCTATGGTTTTAATATAAAAATGCAAGGAATACTACTTCAGAGTCTCAGTTTAGGGCTTCTATTTTTTGGTACAAATCCTGGTTCACTCAAAATTTGCATTTTTATTTTCCTCACTTAAAAAAAATAATGGTTGTACTAACTAAAATTACATACTTTTGCCTTGAGGAAAAACAGATAATTGAGGTAAAATTAACTACTTCCATAATTAACATCCCCACTAATTGACATTTCAGACGTAAAACATCCAAAATTACGCTCTTAACTGCCCCCAAGCTCGCTCTTTCCCCAATCTTGTCCATATCATAAAATGCATCAATAGCCACCTAGTCCTCATGCCTGTGAGTCACTCTTGGCCCTTTATTTTGTTCACATTCAACATCCAATCCATCAGCAAGTACATCTAGGCCTTCCTTCAAATGACATCTCTTAATTCAACACTATCTCACCACCTACAGTACCATCACCCTCGTTCCAGCCACATCTTCTCTCACATATTCTCTTGTAGTAACTTCCTAATGGGTCTCTTCAATTCCATTCTTGGTTCCCTTACTACTGTCAATTCTATCCAAAGCAATCAGAATGTCTCTTTCTGATTAAAACTTAGATTCCATCACTGCCCAGCTCAAAACTCTCTAATGACTTCTCAATATACTCGGGATCTATCCCTCTGACCTAGTTGTTCTTTCCTCAACTCCAGCCATGCTGAGGTTCTTGCTGTTGCTCAATCATAGCAAGCTTGTTCCCACTCAGGAACTTTCCACCTTCTGCTTCCTTCTTTCCACAATGATTCTGTCCAAGACCTTCACACACACACACACACACACACACACACACACACACACACACACAAAAACCTCTCAACTTTTCTACATGATGTTTCTGCTCAAAAGTTATCTACTCAGCGAGACTGTCTTTGATTAGCTCTCTAAAATAGTGATCCCTACTTGCTCTCTTTCAATTTCTTGTACTTTTCATAAACTAACGTTAACTATTTTTTATTTATTATATTTTCCCTCTGCAAAAATGTGAGCCCTATAAGGACAAAGCTTTTTTCTATATTTATTGTAATTATATTCCTTATGCCTTGGACAGCTTTTGACACCAAATAGGTGCTCAATAAACATTTGTTCGATGAGTGATGGAATTAATAAATGAATAAAGCACATTTTGGTTACTGGAAAGCATACCTAATTCTCAATTGGAGAAATTTTGACCCCAGGGGACATTTGTCAATGTCTGGACACATATTCAGTTATTGTAACTAAGAGAGTAGTGCTACTGGCATCTGGTGGACATAGGCCAGAGGCGTTGCTAAACATCCTACAATGCACAGGACAGGCCCCACAACTCAGAAATGACATAAAATGTCAGTAGTGTTAAGAATGAGAATCTCTGATTTAAAGGTTAAAGATATAAATATGTACAGCTGCCAAATTTCATAGTCATCAGCAAGGTGAATATGTAAATATGGAACCCACAGGGGCATGGGATGGAGTGAAGAAGGTAGAAAGAAAAGAAGGCAGGCTCAAAGCAAAAGAAGACTGGAAGAATCTGAATCTGAACAAAATCCAACTTATATGTAAGGTAAATTTGAGCTAAGTCGTGAGAAAAATCCAAGAGTGTGTGACAACATGAGCCTGGTAGTAGAGTGAAAGTATCCATCAGTTAATCCAACAGGAAATGAGCCAGCAGCTACTATACAGGAAACAATGTGCTTCTCCCTGTATTAAAGTTTAGCAGAGAGGAAGTTGTCAGGGGTCCTAGGCAGAGGAATGGATCTAAGGGAAGGACACAAATCCCAAATTACTTGGTGAGGCTCAAGATCCTAATGTGTCTTCCTTAAAAAGAATCTCAGGGACTTCTCTCTCTATCATTACAATTGGGATTTCCTTGCTTTCTTCATTATGCTTATCACCATATACAGAGATATATTTATGTGTATGTTTACTTGATTAATGTGGGTCTCCTCATTCATTCTAGAGTCTACCGAAGAAAGAGCCCTATCTGTGTAGTGCTTGATACACAGGATCTGGTTGATGATTATTTGATGAATAACCTAGTAAATAAAAGTACATCTAACAATAAATGGCACTTAAAAAAAATCACTATCAAAAATTGATGTTCAGGTCTCTAACATTCAACTTTCTATCTCAGTATAAGATGAAGAATTCAAATATTACATTGACCCCTTTCAAACCAAGCAGCCTTCCAAGCAAGGTTATGTAATAGATTCAGATTTCCCTGTCACCTTCTACTCCAAACTCCTCATATAATGGACATTTTTTTTTCTTTCAACATATATTTTAATAAACTCTTTCCCTATATGCCACAACTGGAACTAGGTGCTTGGGATAGAATGATGAACAAAATAGACTTTGGCCCAAGTTCTCATAGAGTTTACAAACCAGTGAAGGAAGCAAACATTAACAATTGTAGATGCAAATTATTGTGAAAAGATAAACAAAAACTACAGCCAAAGATTGAGAATTACAAGGCAACCTACATAATATAATCAGCAAAGATCCCTCTGAAGAGGTTATGTCTAAGATAAAAATATTTAAAGATTTAAAAAGCCAGTGCTGGAATCATTTTTAAATAAATAAAAATGCTTAAGCTTTTATCATGAAATTACAAACTCTTTTTGTGAAACATTATTGTCTAATGAGGTTAAATGAACTCTTTTATATCTAAATAATAAACATTTGTTGAGTAGAAACATTTAAAACTCTCCAGGTCTTTTAAGGTCTCCATATACAAAGTTGATTACTTAGAGAGAAAAGCAAATCGAACTCAATTGACCTTGCTGCCATCAACCTAACACACACTAGCAAATCAATTTTTGTCATGGAAGGATTTTGACATAGAGCTTATGAGTCAGCAGTTTAAACTCACTGAGTAATAGAATTATGAATATGAAAGGAAGGAACATCAAAAAGGATTGGCTTGAATATCAACATTCTTGGGCCTCTTTGAGAAGGGAAAATGTTATTAATCTAATGCCTACCATGTGTTAGGCACTTCACTAAGTGTTTAAACATTTGCCTTCTCATTTTATACCTGTGTGTAGTAGGTACCATTTTTATAAAGATACAGAAGTTAAGCCATTTACCTTAATATCAGATAATTAATAATTAATTAAGTCACGACTTGAACCCAGTTCTACACTACTCCAAAGCATCTTTTTATTGTAATGTACTGTCTCCTGTGTTCTGCAACTAGCTTACTTGACAGCCTATCTTGGCTTCCACTTTCCCATCTATAAAATGAGTGTGCTAGCTTAGATTCACTCAAGTAATTCTACAGCTCTGGCTTTCTGTCAATGGCTAAGATTTTCCTCAACTCACTTGATACCTTTATAATTCTACAATTAAAAAAAAAAAGAGCTGTTGTCTCTTTGGTCCTTAATAAATTTCAGTGCCTCTTTTATTTGGAAATATACAGCTGGGTCTGGAAATATACAGTAGTCAGGCTGCTTATCATTCTCTAAAATGGTGTCATTGAAAAAAACAATAATAAGAAGATATTCATTTCACTCAGGCTCACAATATTCTTTAATGCACTCCTCTTGATTAGAATGTAGAAGCCAAATAAACTCCTTTTCTCTGTGGGAATTAGAGCTTAAACAAAACCAGCAAGTAAAAGAGTTAAATGGATTAGAATTCTTGTTCACATATATTGGCTGGCTGACTGCTGTCTTACCTTAGCTTGAAGAGGCTAATAAAATCTTCTAAGTAAAAAAAAAAAAAAAAAAAAAAAAAAAAACCTGAGAAAATAACTGAGAAGCATGAGAAAACCCAATTAGAAAGTAGACAGGTCGTTTTAAGAGCACCACTGTTAGGAAAGTTTGCCAGTCAAGGACTAAATTGAACAGTTAGGACAGGTAAGCAGTATGCAATGAAAGTTTTCTATTACCTTGGCCACAGCTTTCAACTTTATCATTATTTGATAACATTGCTCGGATATTATGAGGAGTACGTTTCTGAGTACATAATGATGTGCAGATACCCAAATGAAGTCAGGTTCTCTTTTCTGGGAAAGGAGCATCATCTATCATTTTCATTTCATTAACAAAATTGAGCAAAACAAAACATATTTTCCTACCAAGGTTATGTAATGATAAAAATATAGCACCCAGTGCTTTGATATAATGTCCTAAATATCCAGAGCCTACACTGTTTAAAGCAAAACAAAAATAAATTAGGCTATTCTCTTCTGAATATTCATTTGTAAAACACAAAGAAGTCAATTTACTTATTCAAATGAACCACTTTTACATAAATTTACTTTCCTAAATAAACTAAGTCATGGCTTTCTTCAGTGACAACCAGAAAATGGAGTTAGACTTGCATCAAATGTCCATGGAAAAAGTTTTAAGAAAATAGCTACTGTGTGTCCAAATTAACTATTTAGTTAAACTTCAAAAGATAAATAGCTCAGAGTCTAAAGCACTCTACGTCAAATTTGTTTAAAATTTAAGTAAATTTAAATCCATAGATTCATTCCTTGTCAAAATCTAAAAATAGTGTCTGAATTTTAATTCTAACCAAACTCAGTTTTTCATTACATTTAACCAACGAACATGATTTTGAAAATTGCATATTTGGTTACCTATTTCTCTTTTTAGGAAACAGAAGGTAAAGAATAATCTGCATATGTAACAGTACTTATAATTCCTTATAATTCTTTTTTATTTTGAAAAGGTTTGAGTAGTCTACTTTTAAAAATTATAGTTTCAGTGAAAATAAGATCAATAGTCAAATCAATATTTCTCTGTAAGAAATATGAACTCACAACCCCAGATGAACAATAACAGAGTGATTAAGAAAAAATTCCTTTCCACTTTATTAAAACACCATTTTTATTTTAATTACACTTTTCTTTATTTGTCATGTAAAAAAAATTTGTGCAAATGATTAATTGCTTTCTCTAAATGCACTCCCAGTTTAGAATGATGCATATTCAATCACCTGCTCTTTTTATTTCATCTACTAAGTTATTAAAAACAAATTAAACTCTAAATAGTAAAAAAATGTACTCAATGCATACTTTTTATATTTCATGTGAAACAAAATAAGACAATAAAAAACAGTGATGGATCAGGATAAATATTGAATGTATTCCCACTTACAGTAAAAAAAGTTTTCATGATTTGTTAACTTTTTCTTTTTCAAGTTTTGGAATTTCAATAACTAAAATAAGGCAAATATTCTTTCTCCTTTCTTCCAATTGTAGCGTAAGTATTCACTATGAGACAAATTATCATGTAAATTTTTTGCAGTTTTGTGTTGTGCTAAATAATTGTAAACAAAAATGTATTATTTACCTTGGGGACATGAAACAACAATAAAAAGAAATGGTAACTATTGCCACTTTGTGGATTGCAACCTCAGTTTTCAACACCAGGATCACTGATGCTTATCAAGGACATTCAGCAATGGCATAAATGGCTACTTATTTATCCTATAATTCTTACTAAGACTATGAGAAAATTATACTACTAAAATACAAGTAGCTTATTTTCTTCCATTTTCATTACAAGTGTTATATTTAGTATATGAAAGCATTTTTCTTCAAAAAAATTTTATGTATATGGAAGCTATGAATTGATTTTATTTTTTAGTTTGCACAGGGGTTGACACATATTTTAGGCTTTCAGGTCAGAAGGTCTCTGTCACAATGACTAACTTCATGTCATTTTAGCACAAAAGTAGTCATGGGTAAAATGTAAACAAATGGGCAAAGCTGTGTTCCAAAAAAAGTTTATTTATAAGGTGAATTTTGCATGGACCATCACTTGCAGACCTCTGATATAGAAAAGAGGGCAGGAAGTAGTATTAGAATGTAAATTGGGGAAATATTACTTTCATTTATCAAAATGATACTGAGAGATGCTTTATGCAGTAAATGAGAATTTGCTTGAAAGTGACTTATGAGACAAGGACTCTGGAGCCAGACCACTTCCATTTGAATCTGAGCTCTTCCACTTGCCAGGTATAAGGACCATGCCAGTTACTTTACTCTGTATTCTCATCTCATCTGGAAAATCGGATAGGGAGTGAGGGAGGGATTGTTGTGAGGATTAAGTGAACTAATGCAGATAATCAACTTAGAACCCTACCTGGTAAAGAATAAGAACTAAGTAATATTATTTGTTATCATAAATGTTTATTTTTATACAACATAGCCTGTCAGAGGGAAAAAGAAGTCCATTCAGATTGTCCAGCTTTTCTTCGTCATTAGAAAGTAAATAATAAACAAATAAGTGTGCAAGTGCTCCCAGTTTATAAGAGATCTGTATGCTTATCATTCTAAACCCCCCTAAAGCCATCCCTGAGGCTTATAGATCCCTGTATCCTCAGCACTAAGCTGCCATCTAACACAGAGTCGGGAAATGCAAAATGAATGAGGGAAGAAGTATGTGAATAAACCTATGCATATAAAAACTAATAAAGACATCCCTGGCTGCTGATGACAACAGCGACACTCAGGCCTCCAAGAGTTAACTAAAGGTAGGAGGCCTAATTAGACAGTGAGGTGGCTAACATCAGATAGATCTTAAAAATTAGAGCAATCAGGGGTGTGAAGGACAAGGACAAATAGGTATATTGTACACAATTCAATGTCACAGATAGGGTGACACTGGAAGTTCAGAATCCATCTGATGACTTTCAAATGACTTTCTAGAGGGCATAGAAAGATAGGAAGGAACACTTTGAGTGATGGAGAGAGAGCATGGGCATTGAGACATAAAAAGTATTCCAAGAAAAGACACAGATTACAGGGTGAACCTGGAATTAAATAACAATGTAGGAAAAAGAGTTTTTCCAGTTTCTTCAAGGTCTCCAAAGAGAAAATACAGTTGAATATTTTTTTTGCTTTTCTTTTTTGGTAGGCTCAGAACTGTCAGTATGACTCTAAATACCATACTATAGAATCAGCTTTCCACATTCTTTAATCCTGCTTCTGGTCCAAATCTCAATGCTAACCCCAAACCCTAATGAATTTTAAGTGGCAAATCTTGGCTTGCTCTCACTTGTATCACTTCCTTAAGACTAGCAATTAGCCATTTATCCTGTCCTGACAATTCAACCCAAATTTCCCTCAATGTTCTCAGACTTAAAGGTGCACATGGTACATCTAGGCATCTGTTCAAGTACAGATTCTGGCTCAGAAGGTCTGAGATGGAGCCTGAGTGTCTGTGCCTCTAACAAGCTACTGGTCCGTACGCCCCACTTTGAGGAGCAAAGGTGTAGAAAACATTTCTCATTTTATGTCTAATATCACTCTGCTCTGTTCTCTGGGAAAAAAAAAAAAGACTTTCTCTGGCTCAAAGCTCAAATGGAACATTTGTGGTCAATTATACTTTTCTACCTTCACTGTATGATTGTATCTACCGTTTCCCTCAATTGCCTAAATGGATTTCTACAGTTAGGGATTTAGGCCAGTATCTTAGAGTTTTCAAAAACTGAAGCTATCCAACAGGGCTTTCATATATAGCTTTTGATCTTGAGAAGCTTCTTTTGCTCCTCCTCTGATAAATTCTCCCACATACATTTTTTCCCTCATTTTTTCTTTTTTAAACACACTTGAAAATGTTTATGTGAGCTTATTCCCTTTTGGATATACCTATATTTAAATTAAAAAGCAGTGCCTATTCCTCATTTTAAATTATATTATTATACACAGTGAATGACAGTGTGGTATAAATACCTTTTAAGGTTTAATAAAATTTACATATTTTATTGCTCATGTAAGGAAGCACATAGAAACAAAAAGCTATACGACATAAACCTTGTTTTTTGATGGATTATTTGTGGTAATAATCTATATCTTTCATAGTACTTTTATACACTAATAGAATGTACGATAATATATTATGCCTCCTGAATAAAGTATATTGACCTTTCCAAGATTTTAATTATTTTTAATGTATTTACCCTTAATAAATGTATTGAATTCACTTACAAAATTTTCCTATTTTCTTTCTCTAGCTCTTTGAAATTCTGAAGTCAAGAACCCATATCTCACAAATATCTTACTATGTTCACCTTGGACCAATTTATCAGTTAATTTCCAAGTGCATCCATCCTTTGTTGGTTCTGCCTCTTGACAGACTCCATTACTGGTGTTATCTATGTAACACTCTTTGATGTCTTCACCCAAATACTTTGGCTTGGCCCCCATACTTGAAAACTTTTTCTGGGACAATCCCTGTCGTAAACCAGAGATCCTGCCAGCTGTTCATCTATTGAGTCATCTGTTGACTCATTTCTTCATATCCATTAACATTAAGTGTTAGAAACCCGCTTGGTAATACATTGGTGATTGTCCTTTAAGGTGTTCTAGTCAAGACACAGCAATAATAGCTTTCCTTTATAGAAGAGGAAGGAGGAAGTGGAGGAAAAAGAGAAAGAAAAGGAAGAGGTAAAAGAAAAAAGACATGCTGAAGACTAATTTGATTTCATTTTCCATATAATCTTTCTTTACAGACATTTATTTTTATTGAAAAAGTTTTTTTTTCTGATGCAAACATTTTCCTTCAAACTTGTCAAAGATTTTCTAAGACAAAAACTTTCTAAATAAAAACAAAAAAAATTAAGCTGATTGCATCAAGAAAAAATTTATCATTGAAATAAAACATATTTTTTCCACAGCCTTCAAGTCCCCACTTCATGTGACCCCAGCCTAAGTCTCCAAATTCACCACCACTTTATCTCCACACCTTTGAGTCAACTGACCCCAGCCGCACTCTGTTTGTGTTTTCTAAGACACAATTTTATTCTCAACTCAAACCTATGCACTTGTTGAGTAGATTTGCTTTCTTCTCAACATTTAAACTTTCTTCAAACTTATCGTCAAAGAGGCCGCCCTGCCTTCCCCAGCCCCACGCAGCAAACAATCAGTTAGACTTAACTATTTTACTCTGTTTTACATTTTTTAGCACATTTTAGTAGCTGAAATTATCTTTTCTTCATCAATAATTAATTTTCTTTCTGCCTTGGGATACAAGCTTTTTGAAGGTAATGCCTCTATCTTACAGTTTAATTCTATATCGTCGCCACCAAGAACAGAATATAAAATGCACTCAGTAAATATATAGTAACTGATTGAGTCTTAATAATTACATCACCTTTACTGTTGCCCCTACAGAAATGTCCCCTGGGAGCACTGACCTATGGGCATTGACCTATGATTTTTACTGATGAAAATAGCCTTATAAAACCTGTGCTTGAGTTTAGGCAGGACTTTATCGACCTAAGCTACCTATTATGAGGACATTATCTATCATCATGTCATTACCATAACCATCATACTTCCTTTTGAAATAACTGTCAGAAGATCTTTGGCATTAAAGATATGGTATATTTGTTTCCTATAGACCATATGTAAATAATTTTATTCCTAGTTTGGCTTGGTTATCACTAAGCTCAACTATAGTATCTTGGACATGTCTTAAATATAAGTATCTTTTTAAACATATAAACTGTGTGCTAAAATATATTTTAAAGGCTCACATAGTTTCTCACTTAATCTTTCACTTAGGGATTATCTACATGGCCAACTTCTGGGAACTTTCAGGGAGAACAGAAGACCATATTAACGACTGTTTTAACACACATATATTGCTGACTTATTTTCTAGATATGTAGCATGCTGTTATGCCATGGCTAGAGTCATTAATTAGCTAACAAATGAAAAAAGTCAAGGAAGAGACAGGATAAAAAGAGAAAACGTAAAAAAACGGGGAGTAGGGGTCGAGGAGATATTCCTTAAGTAACAAAGAATGTTTTCAAGAACTAAAAGGTAAACAAGAATCTACATTAAAAAGATATGACCTTAAATGAAATTAGCTGAAAGTTTCCTAAAAGTAAATTTGTGACTGACTTATTCACAAACAGTTGTGTGTATGTGTGTGCTATCAATAAACATCAGTTAAATGAATGGATAAACATAAGACAGTAATTCTTTGTAGGAAATTATAGCATATATACTTTTTTACCCTAGAGCAGTGGTTCTCAACCAGAGTTGATTTTAAGTATTCTCAACTAGGACCTCTGGTAATGCCTGAAGACATTTCTGGTTGCTACAACCAAGGGGCTGTTACTGGCTTGAGAAGTTGCAAAATACATTACAATGCACAGACCAGCCTCTCAGAACAAAGAATTATCTGGTCCGAAACACCAATAATGCTGACACTGAAAACATCTGCCCTAGAGAAAGTAATAAATGATAATTTTCAAAAAAGGATAAAGTCAGGATTCTCATACAAATATAAAATGTATATGTCTTAAAGATTTTATTTAAATCAATCAATGAGGGAACCAGACAGATATTAAAAGTGGTTTAAAAGTAAATTTGTAAAACAAATATATAGATTAGGAATTTGAAATGTATGTGCAAATGAAGGCAAAACTATCTTTTCCATTTGATGGGGAGGTAATTCAACTGAATCTTTATTGGACTAGTAGAGGTTATCTACAATTTACAACATTGTAAAATAGTTTTCGCTGAATCAAGATGAGGTGAGACTAAAGGACTATGGTCAATGCTTAGTTTTCCACTAAAGTATACACTTTTTTTTTCCTATGGAAAAATAGAAAAGGTAGAGACATCAGTTACCATTAAATCCTATCACTAGCCAAGTATATTTTGGTGACTTGTAGGTAATATTCACCAGAGAGTAAGTTTAGTCGATTTATAAACAATACATTTATTTACCTAGTATCCTAGTATTTTAAATTGACTTATTCTAACTTAAGGATCTCCTCAAATATATCTCCTTCTCCTGGAAGGTACACATCTAATATGGAATTTCTTATTGGATTATGTAGTCTTCACCTCCACATCAACAAAACTCATTGTTATCAAAAAATAAAATGTGACATATTTCATTATAATATAACAATAAGGATAATATAACAATGTCTCATAATAATCTTTATGGAGGGCAAAGTAACAATTCATAGAAAATGATAGGCCTGAAAATAATGATGAGACAATAAATTTAACAGACTGTTTAGAATGTCCAGCATGAGCCCCTAAGGAAGCATGGATAATTCAACTTCATATAAGTCACTTATGATTTTTAATGGCTCATCATCTTAACTTCATTTATGTGTATGAATTGTTTCACCAAGGCTGGTCAAGAGTGCATTGCAATCACTATGTTAAATTCCTTTGGCTTCCTAACAGTTTCGTTGACTGAGCATGAAAATAATATCTTCAGTCAATGCTACCATATGTGTTCATTTTACTATATTTGAAAAAAAATGAAAATAAAATAAGTATGCATAAAATTCTGCACTTAAAATATTTTCTATTTCATCATCTAGTAGAAATGAACATTTATCTGGGATTCAAAGTTAATCTTCATTTTATTAAAAGTCTTTCTTATTCTCTTTAGTTAAAGTATTAAAATCATGAAGATATTTTTTACTAGTCTTCAGAATGACAGCTCTACTAAAGCTATAATCAAAATTGGAGACATTTAAGTATATAAATACTAAGAGCAACATAATTAAATTATATCTGAATTTGAATGGCTAAAGAAAAAAGAAGAGTCTATACACCATAGATCAACTGATTAGAGAATAAAACAAACCCAGCAGACAGTCATCATGCTTATTTAAAGGTTCTTTTATAGAGCCTTACACTCAGACTAATCCCATCATTAATTTAAAAATTATAATTGAATATACCATATTTGTCAGCTGAATTCCATTATCACTCTATTGTCATTTCTCAATTACTTGAGAATATTATATCTCCCAAATATCTAGTGGTAACACATAGTAGAGAGAAATGCTTTTGCTACACTAATGAGAGCATCCTAGTAGCAAAGGACATTTTATATTGTATTCTATTTCCTTAAATGATTACTGTGGCATTAATCAAAAGAAAACCTAATTAGCAAATTAAAATTTTGATTAGCTCTTTGAAGAATGAGAAAAAAATATATTAATCAAAGACTATCAGTAGGGCATAACTGGTCTCCTACTTCGACCAATACCTCCACACTGGAAGCAAGGAGATAATGGCTGTTAACATATGAGAGTTTGAGAGCCCTTTGATTGCTGTCAAACCTTTTTATTCTTCTTTAATCAAGGCAATTACAGAGTATAGTGGTTCTTCAAGACTTATACTGTATTTATCAAGGTAAGATTGAGGTGTTTTTAGGACACAGTTCACTTATGCTGAGGTTAAAAATACATCTCTTACCAATCCTGGGGTTGTAGACTTTGCTTTCCATTTCAAAAAGTTAAAAGCCAGATTAATATTCTTCTCTGAAAAGAATATTATATTTCATCTTTGACAGAATAAATGTTTAGATCTGGAAAAAGGTAATAATGATATTTTATCAGTCTTACAAATGACAGAAAACTCACAGCCTTATGTCTGGTGATGTCAAAAGACTTTCATGGCTATGCCACCCTGAACAAGCCCGATTATGTCTGATCTCAGAAGCTAAGCAGGGTCTAGCCTGGTTAGTACTTGGGTGGGAGACAACCTAAAAAGATCAGGTGCTGTAGGCATAAAAATAAAAAATAAGGAACTGTAAACCGATAAGTTCCTTGCAACCTGTGAGGTCAACTAAGGGTTGCCGTGCCTAAAAGAGTTCTAATAAATAAATAAATAAATAAATAAATAAATAAATAAATAATAGAATAGTTTCATGGCAAAACTCCAATGTGGGTAACTTTCAATAAATTAGTATATTTATTTTCTTTAAGAATTAGGAGAATTCAAATGGTGACAGTCATGATGGGCACAGACACAAAAATGAAAATTGTTTCTTTACTACGAATGAATTCAATTTTATTTGTAGTATGCAATTCAATACCTCAGTAGAGGAAGCACTCGGATCCAGTCCTTTGCATGAAAGTTCAGAATTTAAATTAGAAAGATTTATCCACCTATAAGTGTGTGCTTTAATTGCCACCAGACATTATAATTTATGATAGCCACTCGTTATTTATATACTCAGTAAATGTTTTGACAGTGTTCTTCTTGGCATAGTAGTCTCACAAAAAGGTAAAAGAATGTAATGGACACAGGCTTGGACCAAGAAACATAAGGCCTGTCTCTGAGATCCATTTCTACCAACTGTTTAGCCATATAAGGTCAGGCAAGGCAGTAAAAGATAATAAGACAAATTTTATATTTTAAAATTTATGATAGTGTACACCCTGCTTATATCATAGGGCTACTTTATAGATTAAATGAGAAAATGCATTAGGAAATGTTGGAAAAAATCGCGGTAAAAGTATGTGATTCTCCTAATCATCACCATGTATTTCGCTATTGGTGACACAAATGGCCACAGAGTATTTTCATTTCCATTTTTTATCATCAAGCCAGAGTACCGGCCTTTGCTGCTTATGGATGGTGCTCCTGTGGAATCAAAAACTATCAGAATGAGGCTGTCAGGAGAAAGAAATAGACCAAAAGCAAATAAGAAAGGGTAAAACTTTAGCCTCCAATTTTGTTCTAAAATTTTTGTACCTGAAAATAGATTGTATGAGTAAACTAATCAGAAATAACAAGGGATCAGACATTTCAGCCACATGTTACTATTTTACTTTACATGGTTGGTAATAAAAAAGAGAATATATAAGCACTAATTATTTAAACACAATGTCATATTTCACTGCATTTATTTGTGTTTATTTCTTTCTATCCTTACAAAGCATGAGACATATCAAAATTCTAACTCTAAGCAACAGATGTAATTGCTTCCATACTGAAACTATCTTAAAGTAGTGCCTCCTCTACTGAGGTAAAACAAAGACAGAACTGGGGAAAGGAGGGCATATGAAAGCAAGATTAGCAGTGGTGAGAGAAGTAGCACTGCGGTCCAAGGGAACCAGGGTGGAGGTGGGGCGTGAAATAAGTGACTATAAAGAGAAGTGAAAACAGAGAATTTAAGTAGTTCCAAGATGCTGAGCCTAGAAGAATACCTGGATGCAACTCATACAGGGAAATAAGTATTTTTGTGGAATTTCAGGATCTGGGCTGTAGCCTAGAAAATTGTAGTTAAAAGCAACAAATCCATTGAGACTGACCCTAGGTAATTCAAAAACAATAAAATCATCAAATTCAGGAAAGTAGGGGAAAGAAGGCAGTGCCAAAAGCCAAAACACACACACACACACACTGATTAAGGATTTATAAATAACAGTGATCAAATTAATGCAACAAATATTTATTGCACAAGTACAAGATGCTGAAAGTACAAGAGTGAAGAAAATAGGAATCTCAGTTTCATGGAGCTTATAATTTCCTGAGATATAAAGGAATTGATTCTATTCACACAGCTTTCGAAGCTTAAGTATTATCAGTAAGCATAGGTATCTTTCAAATGCCCTGTACCTTTTGCATGTCATGTAACATGTCAATTTTAAATTCTATGGCAGATCACAAAGACAAGTGATCCTTTAAAAGCTGTTAGATACTTAGCTAATTTAAATTTCAAAGGCAAGGCTAAAACTGAAAAACCTTTTTAGTTCATGTAAAACAAAGAAAAAGCAAATGTGAACCAACCACACAATCTAAACACAGCTACTTCCTACCTCACCATGTTTGCTCTATAAATCATTTATTCTTGTGGAAAAAAATAAGAGAAAATTTAAAGTCATAATATAAGAATATCAAGCAGAGGAGGAGAATATGAATCTGGTATGCTTAGAAAATAAAATCCTTTCTGAGAAAGTCTATATTCACAGACCAAAACCATTTTAGATAAAAGAGTATTTCATAATATTAAAAAGGTGGCAGGAAAAAAAAATGGCACAAAGAAGTGAGTATGTGAAGAATAAGATGCAGAGTAAAGTAAGCAGAGGAGAAAAGTTTATAGGATAAATGTTTAAGTTACTGAATAATGAGTTAAATGTTGCTGACTAACTCACTGGACACTGAAAAGATAGAAAAAGGGAATTTTCAACAGTGATTAGAGGTGTTCCCTAACAAAGGAACTGAATCATTTATTTGGTTATAAAGCTAGATTAGTATCTTTATAAAAGATATCTTCAAATAGACTATCTTGTAAGTGCTTCTGAATAAGCTGCAATGTTTTCAGTGATAAAAGATTCATCCAGCTCACCTGTATTTTCAACTTCATGTATCCATTTCTAAGTGGAGATACTTGGTATCACCTGACGAACATTTATTTTCTATTTAATTGGTTGAAAAATATTATACATTGGAAAGTTGAGGGTTTTTAAATACCATTTTCACCTACTGAAGAACTGAGGAAAGAGTAGGAAGAAATTTCCTAATTGGAAAGCAATACTTTGCTTTCATGCAAAGACTGCGTAGGCAGTCTGGCAATTTGCTGTAATCCAAGGGACAAAGCGTCCTTCAAATACATATCTAGTAAAAATGTTATCATTTAATTCTTGAAGAAGTATTTGCTGGAAATCCTATGCTAAATCATATTCTAAACAAACTGAAGCTTCACATAAATTCAGATGGCCTGGTCACTTAGAGAAAAAAAAAAAAAAAACCTAGATCTCAATACCTCCTCAGGGCATTCCCATTTAAATGCCTCTCCTTTGTAAACAGATGAAGTTAGGACACATTGGAAATGTTTGAAATAAGAAACTACAGTGATGTATGGGTAGCACTTACTATAATATGTTTTGATTCAATGTATTGATTTTTTGTAATGTGTAGGGTACTTTCAGCATTATTATTTATCAACCTATATATAAAATCTGGCAAATATATTTTAGGTTTAAGATTGGTTAATTGACATTTTCCTAGTGCTTCTATAATGTGTAATGTACTAACACCTGCACTCATACAAAGCAGAATGAACAAAACAAAATCTTGTTTTTAAAAAATATTCATAGAAAAGGGAGCTCTAAATTCTTGAGTTATGCAGAAATAATCGTTTTGTTTCAATAATCTCCATCAATATCATTTAAAAACATAATGGTAGATTCTTATACCCCCAAAACATGTTGACAATAAATGTTGTATTGTTGGTATTACTGTTTTGTTGATTGAAAGTGTTTGAGCTCTCTCGGTACCATAAAAGTAAACATTAGGGATTATTGCAAATGTGGATATAACAGGTACAGAAATTTAGTACCAATGAACTATCCCAGAACTTTCCCTGAAATGTTGATTTTTTCACACACACACAACAAACATGCACACACACACTTGTATGTACAGTGCATGGGATCCTAAATATGTGATTACTTTCTTATAACTTACCTATATTCTAAAAGAGTAGAAAATTCTTAACTAAAGTCTGCAAAAAAAATGGACTTTATTAAGAATACAACTGAATTTTCAGGAGTACAATGAGGCTTAGAAGAACTAAGAGGTATATCTTTCTGCATGTTTTTCAATCTTGGATACACTTTTAAATCACCTGACCAATATGACAAACTTCTACTCAAGAGAACTGAGTAGGGGAGGGACTTTCATTTTCATTTCTTTTCTGACAGTACGATCCATTCTATGATACCCAGAAAATATTTTTCGAACATATTTGTGATCACTGGCACAATAAGTGATTTGTATTACAGAAGTAGAGCAGGCAGTTGTAAAAATATGCCTTTTCAGTTAACTAAAAAAGAAAAAACTTGAATATTTGTTGCTTCTATTTTTTGAACTTTGAATAAAGTTCTTCAAGAAGTCTCTTAAAACCACTAGTTTAAAATTTTCACACTAAACGCCAGACATTTATTTGGCCCTAAGACTGCATTCCACGACTGCCGAACTACTCTATGCACAGTGGCTTCCTAATTTTGAAACTATTTCCTAAGAAACTTATGAAAACAACTTTATGAACCTATAGATTCTCAACCAAGTAAGTGAAACAGGATTCACAGCCAAATAGTTGTGAAAGACCAGAAGCAAAACATCTGGTCAGATGCTCAGGGAAGAAAGTGTGTCTAATCAGCATACAATTGCTACCAGGGGGAATTGTGGAATCACTTGTACTCTATAACCTTCTTGTTCCTAGTGCTACAGTGAATGCAAGAAGGACTGGTAAGGAATGAAGAGGCAAAAACAAGATTCAAGAGAATCATAAAATTGTATAGTCAGCAGGAGCTTGAGAGATATGCTCATTTAACCTCATTTTAAAGGTATAGTCATAACACATGATATTATTACATGACCTGCGCATACTTTCCATGTCCCTCTAGTCACCTCAGGGAGTCGCTAGTAGTTTTTCCAGCAGCCTCAGGTCAGCTTTATATCCCACTATGACATTCTCAATATGACAAATGCCTACATTGGCTTTGAGATTTCAAAGATGTATCAAACCAAAAAGAAGCAAAGTTAATTTATCAATGAAGAATGTTCCAAGATATTCTTAAATTAAAATAGCTACATGCAGAACACTAAGTAAAAATGTTGCATATATTATGTGTGCTATTTTAAAATATACTTCCATTGTCTTTACAGTATGTCCTGGATATTCATATCTTGAAATTTTAAGAGTTTTTAATGATTATGCAGAATTCCATACCACAGATTTGACAAGATTTTTCCACAAACCAATATGTATATTTTCATATGCCTTTGTAATTATGTCTTATGGATAAAAAGAGAAATAACAACGTGTTGAAATACACACACGTATTTCCCAATTCCCCTAAAGAAATATACCAAAAGCAAAAATGTATAAAAGCTCATTTTCTTGCATCTCTACCAAAATGTCATATTTGTGTATGTGTTCACACCGACCAAATTTAACAAATGATCATTCATTCATATTTTATTTTGTATTTATTACTGAGTTTAAATATTTTCCACATATGTGAATACTAATTATATTTGTCCTTCACAAATCATACACTAAGGAACTTTGCCCACTTTTTTAAATTGGGTATTTGTTTTTTTCTTTTTGATTTATAAGATGCCTTCATATATTAAAAGGTATTAACTTTTTTAACATATGTTGCAAATTTTGCAAAGTTTTATTGTTTTATGCTTTGACTATATAACTTGACATAGAGATCCAACTCCATCTCCTCCAAAATTAACTGACCATATTCCATTTCCTAAAAATATTATCTATTCTTTTCAAAAGCTTTTCTATAATATTGTAAAGTCTAATAGTTTCTAATATTTGTTTTTCTGTTATTCATATCTGCATAGTTCAATGTTGATATTTAATTTAATTTTCCTCTTCTTCTTTCTTTTCTTCCCTTCTCCTTTTCATCCATCTCCCTGTTTTTTTCCTCTCTCTCTCTCTCTTTCTCTCTGTCTTTCTCCCTCTCTCTCACTCTTTTCCTTCCCTTTCTTCCTCCCTCTTTCCCTCTTTTCCTTTTCTCACTTCTCTGCCTCCTGTGATATCAGCTTTTCCCTCCCATCTTTATTGTGTCTTTTTTTTCCTTCTTTTAGTTCCTCTCTGATGTTTCTGCCAGAAATCTGCTAGTAACTCTGGGTGCTGTTTTTGATGGTCCTCCTGAAGTTCCAGTTTGGGGCAAAACATATAGAATTTTGCTATCCCATCAACCACTTCCAACAGCTGCATTGCACTGAATATTTTATAGCTATCCCAATGGAATAGGTTGAAAGTGGGGAGAAAAAAACAGAATAAAAGTTTTTTGGTGAACAAAGATCCATCCATATTAAATATTGTACCATGAGAAGTTGAACAAATTCTGCCATCTAACCTACTTTTCATATGATGTATATTTAGTTATTAAATTTAGATCAGTGTTTTGATTATTTTAGCTTTATAGAAAAGTTTATTTTTTACCAATGTATAATCTTCACTTCCTCCCCTCTTCCTGCTTATCCTTACTCTTCTTTGTCAAAATGGTCTTTACTATTTTCTGATTTCCTTTTTTCAAATAAATTTAAATTCATTTGGCAGTGTCTCCTCCAAAGAAATCATTGGAAATTCACTGTCAATATGCTAAAAGGGTATATCGATAGGAGAAAAAATTACATGCTCTGTTATACAACAAATAATCATGAAGGCTTATTTTCTGCCCTTCAGTTTTTTGGGTTTTTTTTTTTTTACTCATTTGGGTCCTATGTATGTCCTGATAATCTTATTTCAAGGTACATTAATTAATTTAATAGTAAATTATTAAATGAAATAATTTTCCATTTGATTTTTATACTTCCAAATGCAAACATTAATAACGTCCCTACACAGCTTTAATAATTGAGTATCCTATTAAACTTTATTTCCAATAGATCTTAGTTGCTTAGTATATTATTCACAAATATAGTTTTATACTATTCGTTCCAATAGTTAAAATTATTAGACCACTGTCTTATTGTGTTACCAAAAATTCTTGAAATATTTTAAATATTGTGGAGTTCAAGATAATGGGTACCTTTGCTCTTTTTTTCACTTCATTAGGAATACTTTCAAAACCGATGTGATGCTTTATAACAGATTTCATTATTTTGAAAAAATTTTGCATTCTTAGGATCAATCTATGCACTATTACTCTTTCAGTATGCAAAATTTCAATTTTAATATTTTACTTATTTACACATATGTTTATTTCAATTTTCATATGTTAAGATGATCAGAAATTTTTTTCCTTCATTATATTTCCAGATTTTGTTATATTCATGTTGGATTCATAAAATGGATTGAGAATTTTGAGAATTGCTTATGTTCACACAAGATAATCACATACAATGTACTCTTTTACATGCTTAAGAATATTGAATATTGTAGCTTCTCCTTTTAATTTCCATCTCTACTTTTTTTCCATGATAGTTGGGTGAATTCCCAATGTTGGTTTCTGCTATAGATAATGTATATGTCCTTTCAAAATCTATATATTAAAATCCTAACCCCCAATGTGACGCTATTAGGAGGTGATTAGGTCATGAGGGTGGAGCACTCATGAATGGGATTAATGCCCTTGTAAAGATGACTCAGAGAACTCCCTTGCCCCTTCAGCCAGATAAGGTTACAGAGAGAAGAATAATCTATGAATTGGGAAGGAGGCTCTCAGCAGACACCAACTCTGGCCTTGATCTTGGACTTCCCAGCCTCCAGAACAGTGCAAAATAAACATTTTTAACTAAGCTAAGTCTATGGTATTTTTCTTACAGCAGCCCAAACATTTAGGACAATTTATAATTGACTAATTCTGCTGTATCTAATATACTTTATATCACCTCCATTACTTTCTAATTTTATCTCTTGATGAGTTAAAATATGCTTTGAAAGTATTTTTTTTCAGGAAGAGAATATGTAAAGTTTACCCTCTGGGTTCTAACATATATGTAGAATTTTTTTGGCCACTGTTGTTTTAACATAGAAAATGCTATATATTTGGGTAGTTATATTTTTATCTACATTTCTTTATATATTTTTTCAATGTATTCTGAAATTAACTATTGTACAAAATTCAAAAGTTTTATGTCTATTTATAGTTAAACAGATTGTATGCTTTAATACGCATTTTTTCTGTTGTTAGTTCATCCTACGGAGGATGACACTTGATTGCCCAGTCCTGGGACTCTTAGTAGGAACTCCATGAGAGATTATGTAGACCTCTTATTGAAAGTAACATGCCTACATGTGTCAAATAAAAAATTTAGTTTTGCCTATAATTTTTACATGGCCAGTTTAAAAGTTTTAAAGGCTTTAAAAGATAAGAAAAGTGGTCAGATACAGGTAGAATAGTGACATTTTCGTAACATTTATTTTCAGGGATTTGCTAGATCTCATTCTTTTCCTGGGTTTTGATTTTTTTTTTTTCTGTTGACTCCCTGCTCTACTTCTACTACTTCCAATACTTCCTGAGACCAAAATTCTATAGTAACAACAGAAACAAGAGATAATTCTAAGCAACAGCTGCTATAATTATCCTGTTTCTAGATATCCAAGAGAATTAACTTTTGTATTTTCACATCCTAGGTTCCAGCTTTTGTTTCTCTCCAGACATGATGCCAATGAGTTGAATAGTGTATATATACAATAGCATGATTTATTATCTCCATCAGTATGAAGAATTACAGGGAGAAGTAAGTTAGTAGTACCAAGGAACTCTCTCAGATGTGTATGCTAAACTTTACTCTTTTACATAAAACTCAAATATCATTTCATCATCACTTTTACATTATAAATCCCTGCAAAAAGCTTCCACAGAAATCCTCCAAATTTGATATTCACTTGCATGTGCCATTATACTTTCATTGTCTTGAAGAGAAAGCCCCATTGTTAGGGCTACCAGGCTTCAAAAATATATTAAACCCTTTGCTACCTTTGATTAAACTCCAACTATATCCTTGGCTCACCTCAATTAGCAGTCAATGAATTCCTAAAATAGACATTAATAAATTATCCATATTACTTTTAGTTTAGAAAGTTAAGATATTTCTACTAACTAAACCTAATACTTTCTCCTAAGCCATCACAATAGATTGCTTTTGGTCAATGAAGCCCTGTCTGTTATTGTTCTTATAAGTGAATTGTGGCAGGGCCTGGTTATATCTAGAATAATATCTAGGCTTGGTGTAAGCTGGAAATAAGTTCCACAGAGGTATATATGAATCTGATGCCACGTATTACCTTTTCTAAAAAAGTGAATGTTATTTGGAGATTTTCACCAAATATTCCACAGCCTCGCTTGCCCATGTTGAATGTGATTCTCAAAGTGTGGTCTCCTGTCCAGCAGAATCAACCTCAGCATCAGCATCACCGAAGACCTTTCTGCAAATGAAAATTCACAGGCCCCTGAATCAGAAACCCTGGGGGTGGGATCCAGAAATCTGTTTCAGGTGATTCTGATGAATGCTAAAGTTTACAAACACTGATCTAAGTATTTGTCTGGGTTCCATACATATGTTTATTTCACCTATGTTAATTTTTTGATCAATGAAGTTTTCTTCTCCAGATATTGGTAATTCTACCCTTTCCCAGACTGTAACACTTGCTGATACTTTTCCCTCCAATTTATTATATTCTCTTTGGTATCTGAAGGACTATTGTTGGATACATACACTCAAGATCCCTTGAGGTCACTGTAAACACAACTTGATGCTACATTATATACTTCCAGGTATAAGAAAAAAAGAATGGCAGGAACTCCAGAAAAGTGGCTCTAATAGGAGGTGAATAGAGTTTTAGCTTCCTTACAACTTAACTCTCCTATACACTAAATCTTTGTATAATTTCTCTCCTTGATAAGTCTCCAGTATTGCGATACCTTTATTATATTTTCCACTAGGATCTCTCCTGATAGGGAAATTGTGCCTGTGGTTCTATTCCTTATTCTATTATTAGGGTGTGTGTATACATATTTTTCCATTCCTTCATAATCCTAAGTAATGAACTAAATGGATACATTGATTTAAGACTTCAAAGCTAAAATAAATCCAATAAAAGAAAACATGAAATTCAGGGTCAGAATTAAATATTGGTGCTGAAAATTACTAGCTGTGTGTTGATGGGTGAAATACTCAACATCTCTAAGCCTCTACTTTCTCAATTGCAAAAAAAAAAAAAGTTGATGCAAAATTCTAGATTGTTGTAAGAATTCAAAATAAATAAGCAAAACATCAAGACAGTAGGAGTTTGATGCATTTTGGCTTTTGTTACAAGGTTACTAAAACCTTTAATTTGTTACCAGTATTAGATCTCTTTGGAGTTTAAAAGGGGCAATCAATATTGTAATCTAAAGTGGGAAAATTATATACCTGGTTTCAATTTCAGGACCAGAGGAATAACTATTTGCCTCTGCCTATCTGCTTATACACACATTCACACATATCTTTCACTATAGGACAATAATTGGTTTCAAAACATTTGCTTATGGTCCATTAATTTCTATTATTATTTGTGGAAAAACTCCAGTGTTCCTATTAATGGAGAAGTCATCATGCTGGTAATCACAATAACGTGTTTGGAATTATATACCATAGATAACAATACATTCTTTCTCTAGACTTGAATTATAAACTGTAAAAGTTCCTAAACTAAACTTGGCAGTCTCTCAGAAATGGGTAAATTATGGTAAAAATAGTATTAAAAACATGCTCAATATGTTTGGATGTAATTTTTGCCCAAAATTAAGGTGATACTCCAGGAAAAATGTTTGAATTTTGATGCAAACACATGAAGTCGGGAATAGACTACACAATAAGTGTTCCCACACCAGGAAGAGAAATTGATGAGGCTGCAATATGGCTTCAGGCCCCAATAGAGAAATACATCAAATAAAATAAAGCAAAATAAAATAAAAATAAATCTTTGCAAAGTAAATATGGAAATATATTTGTGAAGGCTCAAATTACCAAAAAGTCTCAATAAGAACATTCATAAGAAAACACTTAAACTTAATGAAGTTTATCTCATTAGTAGGATGATCCCAGGGCTGAACCAGGTGAAAGAGGTAGACCTGAAACTTTGCTTGGTAGAAAAACAGGAACATAAAAAAAAAAATGCACCACTTTTTTTTTTTTATTTTATTAGGTTTCACATCACACAGTCTGATCTCTGATGTCTCAGGCTCACATTTAACAATTTTTCAACCAACATTTTCTATCACCCTCTCAGCAAACCCCAAAAGCCATAACCTTCAGAAGATGTAATCAGAGAAACCATCCCTGCCTCATGGTTCCTCCCAATGGAGTTTCTAATCAAGGGATACAAAGGTGAATCTTTGAAGGAGAATGACATTTAGAAATTGGAAAACAAAACAGAAGAAAGTGCATAAGAATATTCAAGGCAAAGAAGAAAAGCAATAGTAGGGTTTCATGGGAACCAATGCCAGCTATAACATTTTCAGGCCTAGGGGAAAAGTATAAGAGGAGATGCACCTATCAGATATCTAAATATCTAAACAAATCAAGCCAGTATCATATATTTCAGGCTTTTTGTTACAATATAAACTGTTTTGGATAATAATTTCTATTTCATTTATCTATTGCTACAAACTACTCCTAAACTATGAACCTTAAACTAACTGTGTTTATTTGCTCGGGATTCTGAAATTTGGGCAGAGCCTGGCAGGACCTGTCATTTTCCCCAGCTGGGGTGATTTGAATGGTTGGAGGCTGGTAGGAATTACTTAAATATTGTCACCAACTCAAGTCCTAGGTTTTTGCTGCTGGCTGGTGCCTCACTTTCTGTGTCAGTTGGGTCCTCCAGGAGGAAGACATTGAGATGGAGTTAGAATTGCAAGTGCAAATGTTTCTTGACTTATGATGAGATTATGTACTGATAAACCCATCATAAGTTGAAAATAGTATAAGTTGAAAATGCATTTAATACTCCTAACCTACTAACCATCATAGTTTAGTCTAGCCTACTTTAAAAATGCTCAGAACACTTATATTAGCCTACCATTTTGGTTAGTTGACCAAAATCATCTAACACCGAGAATACACTGATGAGTATCAGCTGTTTACCCTTGCGATTATGTGAATGACCTTCAGATGTGGCTTGCTGCTGCTGCCCAGCATTTTCAGAGAGTACTGAACCACATATCACTAGCCCAGGAAAACATCAAAATTCAAAGTGCAGTTTCTACTAAAAGAGCATTAGTCTCACATCATTGTAAATTTGAAAAATCATTAAGTAGAACTAGTAGACTACTAAAATATATTGTATTCTCCTATCTTCACAAATATAATCTCCTAAGAACCAAGTTCAAATTTAGAATTCTTATATTTCTCAGATTTTCAGAGTGGAACATTATGGTACTGGGAAACTAACTAGTCTCCAGCCCCCAGGCTGGCCACATCCACCTCTATTGCCAACCCTAGCTTTCTCCAGTAAGTCCTATCACACATATGTCTAGTCCAGATAACACATCCCAGATCCATTCACCCACTCCTCCCTTCTCTTCAATTGAAAAACAAAAACAACAACAACAACAACAACAAAAAGCTGCCTTTTGGCCAGATCTCTGGCACAATCTATCTTTGGAAGAATGGTCTGGAGAGACGCTTGCACAGATCCTAGAGGGATTCTAGGGACTTTACAACCAAGCAAAGTCTAGAAGGGCACAGACATGCTATAAAAGAAGAAGCTGCTTGATTCGCAAACTTCTTACCTTATAGAGGTTGGGGTCATGGCTAGAGGAGGGCTGTGCAAATGGCAAACGCCAGGGCACTCTATTGTCTGGGCAATACTGGCCCAAGAACTATAAATTGCTAGGAGTAGTGGAGTACTATGAGACCTGATATCCCCCTTCCCTCTCACATCCTTCTTTGAAACACCATAACAACTCAAGTAAACACATGTAGAAAAATGTGCAGCGACTGGGCATTTTCTTACATCATGTAGAAAAGTATATAAATGTCTTTATATTTAAAAATATAAAAATATAAGTATTAAAATAAATAGCTATGACTATCTGTATAGATCTAGAAATACAATATAAAATTGCTTTTCAAAAGTATGTTTAAATGAGCAATGTGTATTTTAGCCAATGTTTATAGATAGTGAAAGAAAACAAGAAAAAATAACCTGAGCATCTGTAAATGTGTTTCTATAGCTTTGAGCACAGTAGTGACAATTATCAGCCTGTTAATTAATCACTACTTTGGGGGACTGGATAAGTAAAGAATGAGGGATTCAAAGAGCGAGTTTCTGAGCTTTTTCTCACATGTGTCTCTATCACTTGATTTACTAAAATAGACAAATTTTTCCAAGCCTTTAAAAAATATGTCAAATAATTTTAAGTTATAGAAATAGAAGTTATTAAAGATAGAATTTTTTTAAAGGTTGCTAAGGAGTGTTTAAAAGACACATTGTAATCAAAGAGAATAAAGACTTTGAAAAGGTCATCAGATTTGCTGACTTAAAGATCACTGTACAATATGATATTTGAACAGAGGAGTAGAGGTGAAAAATTGATGGAGACTTGAAAAGCAAGTGGAGAGGGAGTAAAAGAAGCACTGTGACCATCACTGCCTCTCTTCTCTCTTAATATATTACATCAGTGCTTCTCACGCTATTTTGTAAATAATATTAATGGACATGCCTGAAATAAAAAATAAAATACAAACCAAAACAAAAAATTGTAAGTGATCAAATTTCAGTTTGGGGGATACAGTTTTCATAGCATTAAAATAATAAAAGAATCTGACAAACAGTAAATAATTTTTTAACTCTACTGAAAAATTTCCTGAACATAACTTGGGCAGAGACAGGATCTTTCATTTTATTTTTCCACCAAACTCATGCAACCCTAACTGTATTATGTTAGTTCTAAAAAAATTTGCAACATTCTTATGATTTTACTTAATTCTAAGAAAACATGATTTGTCAAAGGAGACATAGGCAGAGCCAAGGCCGTTTTATGATTAAAACATATTGTAGAGCAGTTTCACCATAATTCAAATTCTGTGAGCTTCTGTAAGGAGAATAAGCTTCTATCAATAATGAACTAGCATCTCTTCTCAAATTGCTTTTAGGGTTCACTGGGTCTGTGGAAATTAAAGAAGCTGATGGTGACTTTAATAACTAATAAAACGACTAACAGCTACACAGGTTTGATGTGGAAATGACTGTTCTCTCAAGATTATACTTGACAATTATAATTTAGAATATATCTACAATAACTGACAAAAAATAAAAAAGCAAAATTGAGGAAGTCTATCTTCAAAATAACTCTTTAAGTCACTACTTTACTGTAGGCTCTGAGGAACTCAAATATTGGGAATAGTTCCCAAAGGAGGATTATACTACAGAGAATAGAGGAATAAATATGAGTAACATTAAACAATCATTTGAAAAACAGCAGAAGTAAAACATTCTATAATAACACCAATAAAAGGAAATTGGTTTTTTTTGCAGTAAAAATGTTTAGACAAACAAAAAGGTAAAGAAAAAATCCTATGTGTTTATCAAAAAGCTTAAGAAGTAAAATATAGAAAATATAGCTGAATTCTCTACCCTAACACATTCTTCACCCTTGCATCCAAAGAATGCCATTATTATGAATTTAAGGTCTATCATTTCAAGCTACCACATGTGAACTTGGCATTATATAAAAATATATATTATTTATCAATATATACTATTGTCTTGCATATTTTAAGACTTCTTTGCTTTTCTTTGCTCCATATAGTGTTTTTGAGATTCTTTTCTATGCTGATGTACATAGACTTCTTTGTTTTGTTTCACTAGTGTGTATTTCATTATTTATCCAGGGTGTACACTTTATAATTTATTTATTCTATTTGTTGACATTTATGTTGTTTCCATGTTTACACTTTGCAAATAACACTAATAAGAACAATCTACCCTGTAATTTTTTATGCAAGTAGCATGAGAGTATTTCTAAACTGTACAATTAAACTCACTTCCAGAATGTAAGGATACAAATTTTCAATATTACTATCTTCTGATAAATTTATTCCTCAAAAAATGCTATACCATTTTTCACTACCACCAACTGTCTGAGAAAGGTCCTGTTATTCCATATCTTCATCAACACTTACTGGTGCTAGAGTTTTAAAATTTCTGATTCCAATTTCTTAGTGTGAGTTGAATTCTCATTGTGATCTTAATTTGTATATCTGTCAATAGTATAATTACATATATATAAATTTAAATAATTTATTCATTCATACTCATTCTATATTTGCAAATTGTTTTGGCTTTTTTGGTCCTTTACTCTTTCATTAGGATTTGGAGTAAAATTTTCAATTTAGACAATGCATCTCTGTTGTGCTTTTAATTGGATTGCATTAAATTTATAGATTAATCTGGAGAGAATTAAGATTCTTACCACATTATACATTACATGCTTTCACATGGATCTCTGACTATATATTTTCTATTACCTTTCCCAAAAGTTTTAATATTTTTTCATAAAGATCTGAATGTCTTTCATGAAACTTATCCTTAGTTATCTAATTGTTTGATTTCATAAATGTAACATTTAAATTTTTGTCATATCTCTAGCTAAAGAAACTAGTAAAATGTTTTATAGTAGTTATGAGAGCAAGATTTCTTCTTAGTTTTAAAAGTTTTCATAAAAAAGTGTAAAATTTTAATTAATTCTCTAATTTTCAAATTTGAAAGAAAACAGTATCATTTTTTGTTAACATTGCTAATTTAACTGTATTCTGATAAGAGAACATGATTAGTGCTTAGTTAAATCTTGATAGCTGTCAGGATTTGCCTTACACACCAGAAAATCCCATTGGCCTCATAAATTATATAAATATCTAACCACTATGCTGTATACCTGAAACTAATATAATACTGAATGTCAACTCTAATTGAAAACTAAAAATTAAAAAAAAAATAAAAATATAAAGTGATTTTTAAGACATAATCTATAAAGTATTTTTTAGCTTTTCTATCTCAAGAGAGTTTACAGTTTACCTACTAGATCATATTGCTGTGATTAAAGTCAAAATATTGATTTTGTCTTTTTATATTGTATGTCAGTTACAATATATTTTTAATGTAGAAAACCATCTAACCTCAATTAATAATTTTATTTCTTCCTTTCCAGATTCCTTTTTGCCACTCATTAATATTTCCTTTTATTGTATAGATCTTCCAGTATAATTTTCAATAAAAATGCTTACAGCAGGCTTTTCTTGTCTTCTCAAATAAATGTTCCTATCATGCATTTTCCTGTTAAGTGTGCTTTTTATCAGAAATGTGTTTGAATGTAACAAACATTATACTGTGTCATTTAATAGATATAATACTTTAAAAGTCAAAATGTTTTTGCTCATAATTTATATCCTATAGAATCACAATTATTTGCATTTTATTTAGGATTCTTCAATATATATATTTTAGCTGACATTGATGTGCAATTTTCTTTTTTGTTTATTTTCTGCTATTAATATTAATGGTGTGTGAACTCTGTAAAGTGCACTTTTAAATCCGTCTGAAGCCAGGGACCTCATGGCGATAATTCTTCGATAAACTTTTAATATCTTTCATGGTTAGTGATATAATGCTTACCACCTATTCTAGCACCAATTTTGATCATTTGTCTTTTCTTGAACAATGATTACCATAATTAGGTTTCTGACTATATCTAATATTCTCTTTTCAAAATATTTTTCTTATTACATTTTGAATATTGCTTATTCTCTCTTTTACATGTGAGAATTAATTTTTATTTTCAAGTAGCCAGATATTTTTTTTTACATTGCTACTCTTGTTTGCCTGTATTTCAATCTGCTTTAACAGTCATCAAATTTAAGTCTTCTTCATTACACTAGAATCATTAGTTCATTTTACTTATGTTTTTATAATGAAAGCATTGAGCTTTTACTTCTTTTACTGCTTTTGCTGCTTATTCAAATATTTTTCTACATTGTCAATTTTACTTGTTACTATATCCAATAAAGATTTCTATTTCACTTCTGCTTTTAATCTCCAAATATTTATCTCATTCAGCCATCTTTTAATCTCAGCTTTTATTTTAGGCAGCTTCCTTTAATCCTTTTTATCACTTAATTCTTTGTAATCTATTGATGAATTACTGGTTTATTAGAATTTATTAAGAACCCAAAGCAGATGTCTTCTTAATGTATATAATTCTATTTTTTTTTCTCCTAAGCTATGTTATTATTTATCTGTTCCTGGAATACCATGCTACTCCTTTTGTTATTGTTTCAGATGTTTCATGGTCTCTAGCATATTTTCTCCTTTTTTTTTTCTTTTAAATTCATTCATCCTTGCACAAATAGTAGACTTAACAGTTTTTGGGTTCATCAACTATATTAGGTTAAGATTCAGTACAAACTAACCTCAAAAACTTAGTGGCTTTGGTGTTATATCTAAAAATCATAAAGAACTTTTTATATACATGAAGTTGATGAGAGTGGCAGAGAGAAAACTTCTTTTCAGTTTTCTGGCAACTAACTGACACTTCTAAATCTCTTATTTATGGATTTAAAGTGGGAGAACCTTTTTTCCTTCTTGTGGTTAAGAAAATGCTGTTTTCCTTCAGTGCCTGTTGTCCTGTTTCAGGACCTGGAGCACACCCCATATATAAAAGTTCTCTCAGGAGAACAGCAAATCATTAGGTTAATATTTACTAAAGCTGATCAGTCTTCACATATTTTGTTTTGTCTGTCTATTAATAGTTCTAAGATAATGAGGACAAAACTGTGGTTCCATTAAATAATTTCCCTCATAACCAAGCAAAGAAGAAGCTGCCTATCTTTATGGAGAAGGAGGGCACAACCCAATGTTGGGATTGATTCGAATAAAGTTGCTCCAGCAGAGTGAGGGATCTGCAGAAGGGAAATCTTTGATGTGTCCCTTAACCTGGTATGGCTGCAGTGTAAGGTGAGAGATCTTGGGGTATTTCAAATAATCATAGAGATGGGATTTGCTAATTATCCGGTTGTAGAGATGAGCGTGAAACAGATTTCAGTTTTCTAGGCTAGGCCTGTTGGATTTGTAGAAATAGAAAAGATCAGATTTACATACGAATATAATTAGCAAAATTTTAGAAATCATATTTCAAAAGAACTACCACTGTCTTCAAGGCATCTACACTTTGATAAGGGAAAAACACAACTCTAGAAATAAATTCAAGGCTGTTTGAAGTGTTTTCAGAGGTTCTGCATAAACATGCGTTGGAGCTCCAAGGAGATAAAGATGATATCCCATTGGTGCTCCAAGGAGGTAAAGATGATATCCCATTGGTGGCTCTCTGTGGGGAGGATTTAATTTGAAAGTTACATAGAAGAACTGAACCCTGTTTGTTCCTCTAAAGCCTTTAAACTATTTGGATAGACACAAGATTTCTAAGCAAGGGATTTAGACCCTGAAGAGTAAAACAGGAAAGTAAGTGACAGACAAAATTAATTGCCTGTAAAAAGTCCTTCTAGGGTAGGAAGTAGTATTTGAGAAAGATTCAGTTTAATTCAAACAGAAAGAAAAAGAAAACAAAGCAGATGAGCCTGTAATGATAGACTGGAGTCATAATGCTGAAAGTCTTCAATGTCCCTATGAAGACATTAACTTTAATAATGTCGCATATAAAGAGTTATTGATCACAGAATTGAAGATTGAGAGTGTTACTGGACTAGAGATGTAGAATTTAAAAACTTTCACAACGGCAGTGGTTGAAAGCCATCCATCTAGAAATAATTGAAGTATGGAAAAAGATGTGATTTCATGGAGAATAAATAAGTACTTGTGCGTGTGCACGTGTGTGTACATGCGCATGCAAGCACCATCCTTCCAACCACATGCATGGAATACTTGTGGTATTTTGGGGAACCCATAACACAAGTGGACTGTGGTGACATCCTCAGCTTCTCATGGGACAGAGGTGTGTGTATTTGTGTGTGTGTGCATGCTCACACTGACCTAGAGGAGGTAAGATTTATTTTGTTGTTTAAGGTATTTCTTTGCTGCTTATTCAAAAATCATATCCTGGACATACCTAGAATTTGTTCTCACTGCTTTTTAAAAAATTAATATCTTAAGGTAATTTAAACTAGGCAAGATTTAGGGCAAATACAGAAGACATATATTCAAAGAAGCAATGCTGCTTATTTGAAAAGAAGGTTAATAACATTACCAAACTCAGAATATGTTTCTAAGGGGAAAATTATAGAAGATAAATAAGGCTCTTTAAAGCCAAATAAAATTAAAATTACTCTTACTTTTTAACTAGTTGAATTGGATTGTTTTCAGTATAATCAAATTCCATACTATGTTTTAGGCCTTGTGAAAGCTCCATTTACTTTTAGATAAGAAGAATAAAGAAGGAGGTAGCATAGTTAAAAGCACTGAAATAGTAATTAAAGAGCTCACTAGTGATCATAAAGATTACTGTACCTTCAAAAAGAGTGCACATTATTTAAGGCACACACACACAAAAATCTACTTTTAGGTGCCAAAAATTTTTAAAACAATTATTATATTAGAAAATAATTTACTCCCAATTACACATCACTCTTTATTTCAGGTTATTACTCATCTGTCTCAATAAAATTTTTAAACTTGTTTTTTAAAAAAAAGATCTTTTTTCCCCTTTCTTTCACATAAATGTTATATTTTCTTCATATAAATTCCAAAAGATTAACATTATGGTTTACCATCCTGGCTACACAAAATTTAAAAAACCAAATTTTTACAATAAAAAAATTTATAAGAACACTATAACTTGCCTTTGTTTTTTTTGTTGTTTTTTTTGTTTGTTTGTTTGTTTTGTTTTTTTAAGAGAGAAAGATGGCACCGTTATCTTGAATTCCACTAAATGATTCTCAGGGAACAAATGAGAAAACTCAGTGATGGAAAAGGTAGAAAGTTCCCTGATGATGGAACACATGATCATCACTCACTGGGCACAGTTCACATGGGGCAGAGAAATGGATGAAGAATCCCCCAAAGAGGCAGCATAGACTAAAATCACTAACATCAGAGTATACGGATATTAGAATTTACTAAGAGGAGAACTCATGCCAGACTTGAAATGTTCTTAAAAAACAAAGTAGTTGCAAAAAGATGCCATGTTGGAGGTTTTAACAACGATTTACAAAAATATTACCATGAAAAATATAAACATGCAGCCAATCCATTTTTCATGTAAGGTTCCAATTTGCTCTCAGCAACAAAAAAAACAAATACGGCCAAAATCCGTCTGCGGATTGCAAATTAATAAAATCCAAAAGTTTGCTTAATAATTTAGGGCATATTTTCTAACTGTAAACTGATTAATTCTTGCATCACTTCTGCAATAAAATGGGTGGCTATCTAAAGGTAATTTTTCCATTTTTTGTATTTGTATTAAAATACTGCCAGAAAAGAAAGAATAACCTAGAAAACCACACTGTGCAGCTCTACGGGTGCCAAGTTATTCCACTAATGGATTTGAAACAAAAAAGAAAAAGCAGCCCTCATGTTAATCTCCAGACTATTCACCATTTTGAATAACTACACTACAGTGAGAAAAGGAAGAAGGTAACTGTTCTTTCTTAAGAAAGTCAGCACCATCTTAAAATCTGTAGCTGCTTTTACTTTAAATAAAAATAAGGTTTTGCTTGTAATTATTTACTTATCTTTGCCTGTATGTTTAAAACTTTAATTATTCATGTGGTAATCCTTTTTTAATAAAGCATTGAAAGGAAAGAGAGAAGCAAGTACAAATAAAACACTTCTTGAATTTAAGAGGCCATGACCTTGTTCTAATTTTTCACTTCTAAAGGTGAAGATTAGGACTTCAAACTATTTTGGTCTAGGCTATACCAAATAGAGTGTTAACATAAGGTCAAAAATAAATTCAAGGGTTGAAATATATAAGTAAAATTTAAATTCAAAATCAGGCTCCCAGATAAATCATGGTCAGGTATAAAATAAACTAAAATGCATATAGATAGCTTTCTTGTGTTTTTAAATAATTAAAAGGTCAATGGCAACAGTTGACAATGTTGACCAAACTCACTTTTGAATTATGTCCTGTTTTTGGTAAATCTCAAGGTTTGTCACTCTTTTGGAAAGAGTCCCTCTCTTCTCTGTAATTGACTAACTTTAGAAAAATCACTTTGTACACTTCACCTTTCCATTGTTTCTACCTGGCACCTTATCATTCTGAACCAACCTTGATATCTATCCTTGATGTCCAAAAGAAAAAGGTACCAATGTCTGAGAGGGTGGAATTTTACATCCCCACTAGGAACAGACATTACTAGACCCCTGAATAAATATAAGAAAATATGCCAATCCTCAATAAAAGCATGGAGACTCATTGTCCTGTTTGATGGTAAAACAGTACCTCTCGTAAGAGGTTAGAGTTACTTGTACTGGGACAGGTGTTCATGAGAAGTTAGAGTTATTTGCACTGGGATAGGAGTTGGTCCAAGGAGAGCTAAGATGTCACCAATAAATGCTTCTGCTTATTTGGATTTTATACTGTATAAGGTACACTATCATATTTGTTTTCACAATATTAGATTGTGATCATTAACCATTCTGGTGACAGGGTAGTATAGAAGCTCAAAGTGGGCTTCAGAGACAATTTTCTGGATTTATATCCAGGTTTTACAAATTACTTGCTGTGTGAACAAAGTCAAGTAATTTAAATCATTTTACTATGTTAAAAACAGAAAAAATTATCTTCTCTGGATGGCTGTGAGAAGGATATAAGGTATTACATTAAAATCCTTAGCACAGGATCTGGCACATAAGAAGTGACTTTTATATGGCAACCTTCATCATTATTACATAACTAATTTTTTAAAGCACAATATAATGCTTATATTTTGTGTATACTATAATGTGTTTGTTTTGTTATTAAATTTTGAAGACTTATGCTATTTCCAGGTATTCACTGTTACACATATTACTGCAATTAACCCCACAGTTGCTTCATGATTATTTTCCTAAGGCAAATTCCTAGAAGCAGAATTATTGACTCAAATAAAAAATAAACATATTAAAATATTTTGTTATTTGTCAAACTGCTTGCTTGAAAGGAAAAATGAAATTTTGGTCATTTATCTTTCTCATCTTACCATTAGGAACATTTTCTCTAGTGCTCTCAAATTTGCAAGTGAAAATTATATATGTTGATTTTATTTGTAGCACTTTTATGATTGTTGGGGTTCAACGATTCTTTCAGTTTTACTTCTCTTTCTATATGATGTATAAGGTTGTTAACCTATTTTTTAATTAACATTTTTCTTACTGATTTGTAAGTACAACCTTTATATTAAGAGCTTTTATTCTATTTGTCATATTTAAGTATGATTATTTCGGTTTTTAATTTTGTATATGATGCTGCTCACGTTGAAGATTTGTTAAATGTTATAAAGGCAAACTGTCTTTCCTAGTATCATACAATAATTTCATACTTTGAAAGTTTTTACTATATCTAGATATGAATGATTACACAAATATTAATACAATTATTTTTATATTAAACACTTTGATTCATCTTGAGTAAGATGATATATAGTGAAAAAAAGATAACTTGATTTTATGTAGATAAAAATTTTTTTCTATATTTGACATGGAGTGCTTAAAAAACATATTAGTATGCTTTATAAGTTAGTATTTCTAACATTCTTTAATAGCAAATGTGTCTTCATAATGTGTTTTCATTTCTGGTAAGACAGTTTTACTTTTTGTTTTGTTTTGCTTTTACTTTTAAGAATAGTATCAAATATATTACCTGCTTATTCTTTCAGCTAAATTTTGTTTTTAAGCCAAACCTAGGCAAAGACAGAGAGAGAGAGAGAAAAATCAAGAAAAAAATTCTAACTATATATATGTAAACTCTACAGAATTTTATACTTATTTTACATATATAAACCTACAATTAATTCTGGTTAAAAAAAAGTGGAATTTTAAAGTTATCACCACACAAATAACTATAAACATTTGAAGTGATGGATGTAATAACTAACAATCATTTTGCAATATATACATATATAAAATCACATTTCACACCTTAAACTTACATAATATTATATGTTAATTTTATCTCTCTAAAGATGGGGAAAAATCTGGTAGAAGATATGAGGCAAAAGAGTGGGATAAAAGTAGACAATATTGATGCTTTGTTGTCTCAGAATATGATACAAATCAAGTATTTTTTACAGGTTCAGAAAGTCACCTTTGCTACAACAAAATGTGTCGATTTTTACTATTATAATCCCTGTCAGGCGATGAAATCAGTATTCCCAGCAGCACAGTCATACACCTACAATTTTGTGAAGTGGCATACTTGTCTTTAGTCTGATGAAGGATGTTAGTTCCAACACAAATTAGTCTCGATTTATGAATTATTCAACAGGACATCACTTGGGGACATTGGAGCCTTATAATTATCCTTTCCTAGTATCAACCACCATTTTGGACCACTGTGCTGGAAATCCTCACACTATCCACTCACACTCCATACTCTCAATGTGGCAAAATTACCTAAGTATGTAGGGATTCAGTAGGAACTAACATATAATTCATCACTCATGGAATCCTATGACTTTTTTCTTCGGGTTAGGTTTTGCTTCTTTGACTAGTGCAGATAATGTTCTGATAATCAACCTCCTTCTCTTCAGAAACATTGAGGAAAAATTAGATGTGCACAGTAATTTGCTAGTGAAAATGCAATTAAATCAATTTTCTTGAGCAGTTCTGATTTCAAAAGCACTCTACTAGAACCTGAAAGTACAAAATTAAATAGCCTTAAAAAAAACTCCAAAATCTTACATTCTCACTAGGATACAGACATAAAAATTTTACACACACACACACACGAAGAATTCAAAAGTAATTTATAGATAAATTTCTATTATAGTATGTTGAGAAAGAAATTCTTTGAAGACTATGATATAGATGTTGTATTTAATATGTCTTTAAAAGAGAAGTTTACAATGCTGAAACTCAAGAACATATGGCTAAAGAAAAAATGTAAGCTAAGACAAAGCAGTATGAATGAATAATTTATGATAAAATAGAAAGAGAAGCTGAATAGTAGGGAACTATGTATAAACATGAGGCAGAGTCAGACTATCCTTAAAGGATGTTACTGTAGAAAGTAATTAAAAAATAATAACAACAACCCTAAATGGCTTAAATAAAAATGGGAATTTGCCTAATTAATAACAATATCCAGCATTAGTTCTCACATCAGAAATAGCTGAGTTCAGAGGTGCAAAGGATTTCATTAAGACTCAATCACTCCCATTTATCCCTGGGTTTATTTTCTCTTTTTGTCTCTGCTCTCAGACATACTATTGCTTTGTGTTTTTAGATGGATAAAGAAGTTCAAACCTGGATTTATTTCAGATGCCACACCTACAGGAAATGCTAGTACTTTTACCTTTCAGTTACTCTAGCTGAGTATATATCAAGTCTTCTTCATTATAATATCTCTGAAAGGACTTTTAACATATTTTTTTTGCCTAATTGTCCCACTCCCAGGAAATTAAGGGATAGATTTTGTCAGGTTGAGCTGCAGTGTTGGACTTCAAAGGGCCACTCAACCACTGTAATATTTAAGATTTTCTCAACCCTTCAGGGATCAATCATCATGGCCATTTTCTAATTGGCCAGGCCTGGATCATGTACTACCCTACAGGCAAAAATGTAGTCAGCCCCACATAAACAAAACAGGTGTTAGAAGAATTGTGCAACAAAAGAAATTTACTATATTATGTTCAAGAGGAAATACTGATGCATAGTAGGGGTTAAAAAATGAAAAAACATAAAGATTCATCACATCTAGGTTTTGAAGTAGAATAAGTCTTTTAAAACAATGAAGGTCATCACATCTAGGTTTTGAAGAAAGACCTGTTTATGCAAAGCCACCGTGGCAAAGACTGAATTGAATAAGGGAATGACTAGAAGCACGCCATCAGGATATTGTGATAGGTGATATTAACAGAGAGATAATAAAATCAGGGGTACAGTTAAGAGACAATTTTTTTGTAAAAACAAAAAAAATTGGGGGGAGAAAAAGGAAGCAGGAGCTCACTAAAACAGAATCCAAAAGATTTAGTGACCAATTGACTATTAATAAAGAGAATTAATATTGGCAAATTGATAAAGAAAAAGTAGAAGGCAAAGCATATTAGCCAACTGAGTGGATGGCAACGGCTTTGATGAAGACAAGTCAGGCAGAGTGAATGAAGGTTCCAGGGAAGTAATGACTTGTTTTATGGATATTTTGATTGTCCTTAGGACCTACAGGGAGAGATGGTCATTAGGCAGCTGAAAATTCAGGTCTGCTATTAAAAGAGAGACTTCGAAGTTAATGCTTATGTTAGGGAGACATTGACCTATATAGATGGTATTTGAATCCAAAGATGAGATACCCAGAGATAGATTATATTGCATACAATGTCCAAGGACAGAACCTTAGGGAAAACACTGTCTGGGGAGAGTCTAAGGATAGATAAGTAAGAAGAGTAGAGTCAGACCACAATATCAGGGTATGCTAGGAAGGAGGGTAATAAAAAATGGAAGAAGCTGTCTCGGTGACAACTGTCCAACATCACAACAGTCTGAGCTCAGAGAGGGTTTTAAATGAAGCAGTCCTATGCTAATATGTTAGGTGCATTAATGTGATTAAGCAGTAAAGCAAGAATGAAACATTTAAGAAATCAAAAGTAGATTTTTTTCCTCAATAAACCTTATAATAAAAAGGAAGGAGAATGACAGTATAGGAACTAGATGCTTAAGAATATTTGTTTTGGAGTCTCATTTTTGATCTTCATCAGATTCTCTACAACTCAGTTTGTTCATCTATAGATGAGACTAATAATAATATTTGCCACACAGGATTACCTTAATGATAAAATTGGATAATTAATGTAAAATGTTCCATAGAGTTTCAGTACATTAGAAGTACTCGATATGTTTCAGCTATCATTTTTTTAACAGTAAGAAAGAATTCCGAGAAAAAAATTACAATTACTGAAAATGCTAAGAGTGGAAAATAACTGACATAGCCAAGTGCAAATTGAAGGAGACAAAGATTGCATTGAGTGCCCAGGTGGATGCAAGCTTTAAGTAGGATGAAATAAGATTCTTTATCAAAGATAAAAGTCAAGAAAATGGATGAACACACAGGAAAAATTTGATGTGGAAAGCAAAATCACAAAGAGCGCAAACATCAGATAACTTGATAAATCAATAACGAATCAGAGAAGTTTGTCTCCAGAGTGAAGAGAGTTAGGTCAGAGGCTTGAGGTAAAAGGAAACTCATAAAGCTAGAGTGGAGAATAAACTAGAAGACAAATTAAAGTTGAGTATAAGTGTTTCTGATTGATAGAGGAGACAAGATGAATTAGCACTAAATGTGTTGGTAGTCAAATAAACTGGCCCGCTGCCTGACAGTTTTCAGCGATATTTTGGAAGCAGCAAGCAGAGCAACAAATACTAAGTAGCAGGAATTATTCAAGATTGGGTATCAACAACATGAGACTGAAAAAGTAAAAGATCCCAAGAAATCTTGAATTTTTGAGAGAAAGGAATCATAGCTTATTGGACTTGAACATTATGGAAATAAAGAAGTACTGCATATGAAATGAAGTACCATGTAAAAAGACAATGGTTAGAAAGCTGGAGGTGATAATGAGGATAAAGATAAGAATCATTAGAAATTAGGGAAATGGGAGTTTGGTAGCTTCCATCAGAGAATAAATATACAGAGGTTAAGTTCTCTAGAATGTTTTCTTTTTAAGTAAAATACTTTGCTTCTTAAAATCATGTATCTTTTCCAAAGAGGTTACCTTAAATGCCTGCAGCACAGGCTTTTAGAAATTGTTCCATTTTAGAAATTATGCCAAAAATTAGCACAAAGCAAAAGCTAAATTTATAACTATCATGCAGCTGCCTAATATAAACACCATGAGAACAATAGATGGCAGTTTTTTTAAGTGCTTATGGGGAAAAGAAGGCCAAAAACCCTATTTTTAATGTAATCTTTATATGTAAAGATCTTTACTAAGTTTTGCAAATTTATCTTTAGCATTAATTAAATTAGCATAGTGACATAAGTATTTAATTCAAAAAAGCTCTTTTGAGTGGATATTCATGTCTAAAAAAGTCACAACAAATAATACCTATAGAATACTATGTAATGTTAAAATAGTTTTTCTATGAAAGAGAATAGAAATTCCAAAATTTGGACAAAATTAATACAAATCACTTTTTAAAAAAACTACTGGAAAAGTTTCAGGCAAGCTATCAAAAAAACATACTGAACATTAGAAATGATGTTATTCAAATGCCAGGAATGAGGATATTTAATAAAACTCATACAGAGAGATTCACAGTAGCACATCACCTCAGAGATCTCTTTGAGAATATGATAAAAAGCCATGGGTCTTCTACTTCATGTAGAAGAAAATGTAATTAAAAACAAGTACAATTGTGAGCTCACAACTTCAGGGATCCACAGATTTCCTCATAGCTCATGGGCTCTAATTTGTGAATCCCTGAACATTGACTCACGATCTCCTCCTGTGAAAAGCTACATACGCTCTGCTCCTAGGAAGTACCTAGATGATGTCCTATGAAAATATCAAGAAAATTCTCTAATTTAAAAGGACAAGGAACAGATGGGGAATTAAAAGGCCACAACAAGCTGATATCTTAGACAATTTAAAAAAAAATGGATGTGAAGGAGTTGGTCTTGAAGTTATTTCAATTTCTGACATTTTTTAAATGACAGCATTTTAGTTATCCATTTTTCTTTGAGAGAAGCTGTTGCTATTACATAGATTTTAACACGAAATATCTTTCTTATAACCAGAACTGCCTTCGACATAGGCAAAAGGGACCCCTGCCCTGGGCACTGTTTTGGAGGACCCTTCATATCACAAAACACATGCACACAACTTATTTGAAAAAGCGTGAGTGTCCTTCATGTAGGATCTGATGGTCTGCACATTCTCAGCATCCACTCTCATGACTTAACACTGATAAGATCCCATGGAAAATGCTTCTGTGCATCTCTTTATGTTCTTGAACCTAAAGGTGATTCTTTAAATGTCATCAGGTTTGTGAGTAGTTCTGCAGCTAATGTCAGAGATGAACACTGCTTTAGAGCTCAAAGAGGATTTAAATGGGATTGATACTCCATTAAAGAAAAAGACAATTTAACTTGTCCCAAATACTTCCTTTCAGTTGCTATGAATACAAGAAATTCTAGCCTAAAGGATAATTTCCCCAGTATTCTCAGAATACTAGAACACACTGAAGTGAGAAATTTTATTTTTATTAAAATATTTAGAATGAATTAAATTTTTTAATTGATTTTACGATGTCAGTTTTCTTTAAAAAATAATATTTTATTCTTTATTTTTAATAAGTAACTTTAAATAATTTTAAAGGAAAGTAATAGTAATGATCTCATATGAATTATTTTTTCAGTTTTTAATATAATTTATATTTGTGGTTAAAATATATTTAAATTTTATAAACTTTCAATATATTTATTTTTAATTTTTAGATTGTCTCTTACTATAACTAAAATTAATATAATATAATTAAGCATTTTATTAAAATGAAACAAGATAAATCAATTTATGGAAAAATGTAATATATCATGGTATGTGGTTTAGTACATAAGCCTCTAATTTTTAGAATTGTTTCAAAAATTTTACTTTTTATTATTATTTAATATATAATTTACCCTTTTGGAATTTCTTAATCCTAAATTTCCCCTTATCTGGTACTAACAATGCTGATCTTTTTTTGCCACCTTCTAGTATATTCATACCACTACTTTATTATCAATCTTTCATTATTTTAAGTGTGTTCCATGTAAATAACATAGATTTCTCTTTAAAACCTTTTCTACAAGTCTCTGCATTTTAATACAGAAATTCAGATATTTGTATTTAATATAATGACAGATATTCTTTATTTTAATCCTTTTAACTTGCTTTATTACTTAGTTCAAGTGTTAGTTCCTAAATTTTTCCCTTTCATTTATTTGCTGGTGTTAAAAATTTTACTATTCTTTTCACTTTTTCCCTTGCTAACTGCTTTTGTAGTCCTTTAATGGTTTCTATTCTGTTAATAGGTCTACTCCTCTTATTGAGTGTCTCAATACTACTAAAGTTAATTTTTTAAAAAGATCATTATATCCCCTACCTATACAAACTGTTTATCCTATTTTTGTTTTTTTTCCCCCAATTCTATTCCCCACATCCCCTTAATAAAATAAAATCTTTAGAAAAATGTCTTCCTCCCTCAACTCATACTTGCTGCTGCTGTTGTTTTATTTTTGTTTTTACTGAGATTATTTAGGCCATTAAGGTCCAAGCTATTACTTACATATCATGCATTTCCAGGCAATATATCTTTACCCATATCATACATACCATTTTTTATTATTATTTTACTCTATCTTTCCCTAACTTGTGCTAACTGTTGTTTGTTATTAATACTCTTAAATAAATAGTGTCTAGGACAGGAAAATAGAATATATTATTTGAATTATTTATACCCTTATTTTTCTTTTATGTAACAGAGGAAGGACATCTTGACAGGATATAGTAATATTACATTGTAGTACTTTCTCTCTAAAATCTAAACTCTATTACACTCTCCTCATCTCACAATGAAATAAAAGAGCAGCACAATAAGTCAGACTTCTTTAGGAAATTTGACTGGACTTCACAGAATTTTATAAGGTTTCCCCTTCATCTCAGACACTGGGAATTTTGCTAGTCTACGCCAACCTTTTTCACCAATCCAGCCTTTTTAATCTGTCTAATCTGCTCATTTTTTTCTATTTAGTGATATTTTAGTCTATTATTTAATTTTTATCCTTTCTTCATCTGTTTTTTTCTCTCTCACTGGAGTATCATTATTTGCATATAGTATCTGTTGGCTACATTCTCCAATTCTCTTACAAATAGTCTCACATGCTATCCATCTTTATGTTTTACTTTTCCATATGCCCAACTATTCAGTGATTTTCTTCTTTGAATCTTCTCTGAAATTATTAAGATCAGAAATATTTTTAAGTTCTAGATAGATATTCTTTACACAAACACTTATTATTTTTAATTGGGTTGTCATCTTTCTTTGCTATCAGCCCTGGCTAGATGTTCTGTTTGTTCTGCTCTGTGTTTCTTATTGCTAGGGCACCTTCAATGGATATCTATTTTTTCCATTTTCTGTCACTGGGTTCTGTAGGACTGTAGGTGACTACAGTCTTAATGATGGTGGAAAGTAGGCAGCCTCTACTCTCATAGCCAGGAAATGTGAAAAAGGTCTTTGCAGAGGAATCCTTTTGGTTTGGTCTTCCTGGATTCTTAGGGGTAGGAAAGATTTGCCCAGCTCTTTGTGGCTTACAGGGAGATCTGGCACAAACATTTAGAATTACTCTCAATTATTCCACACCCAGAGCTCACAAGTTTCCATGGGTCAAGCTTTTCCCAGGATATACCCTTTTTAGTTCCTTGCTCAGGGTTCTCGACTACTGGTTTATAGGGATGTGCTTGGGTCATAACTGAGAAAACTTTTCCTATTGTCTCTGATATTTATAAGATCCATGGTTCAAAATAATGGATAAATGAGAGTAAGGAATGGAGCAGGTGAAAGTGCTAGGCAGTAAGATTTGTCCACCCTCTTTGGCTTATGATAATCAGTTGTTTATGTATAATGCCTACGCATTTAGTTTTAACAACCTTCTAGACTTTAAACCTCAGGAGTACAAAAGTGAAAGGAGGAAGAAGGAGAGTGAGTATAAAATTTAGCCAAAAGATGGCTAAATTTCTTATTTTCAAAGGAGGGAATACTACTGTTTTATTCTTAAAGATGATTAAAAATAGATTTTTTAAAAGCAAAGCTAACATAAAAATTCTACACAACGATCTCATTAATAGATGTGATGTAAAATCATATAAAATAATAAATTGAATCTGTTTGTTAATAAAAATAGCAGAAAACTTTTATTATGTATTTACATTGAGTAAGGCAATCTGCTAAGTTATAAATATGAATCATACCCCAACTGTCTAGAACTAATAAGATGTTTCAGTAAGGTATCCATTTGTGAAATAAATATACAGAATTTAATGACTCTTCTGTGTATATCTAGAATAGGTTTTATAATATAATGAAAGTCCATTTATAGTAGCAACACAAATAAAACTAAAACTAAATAACTGAAATGTTAACTTCATCAAGTTAGATGAAGAAATATACAAATTTGCTAATATAAAAGAAAAAATAAAATAGAAAAATATTTCATGATCCTATGAGCAGTCTCAGTATTCTAAAGATTTTGAGTTCTCCTTAAATTATCTATATATTCAGCGCAACCCCCAACAAAATTTCAACAACATTTTTTATGGAATTTGATGAGCTAATTCTAAAGTATACTTGGAAAGAAAAATATAAACTGTAGCAAGAACATTTTGGGAAGAGAGATCTTTTGCTGCCCCCAACACACCTTGACCCCCACTGACCAGAATTGTGATCTCATTTTTGCCTCCCCATTTACTTACTATCACCATTAACTACCACTAAGCATGAGACTGAGAAAGCAGTCATTTTAGAGAAAATAAAACATAGTGATTAAATGTAGAAATCCAGTAGCAGGCAAGCTGCCATAATTGGAATCTGAGCTCTACCACCTACCACCTGTGTGACCCTAAGCAAGTCATTTAACCTCTCTGTGCATCAGTTTCTTTCTCCATAAAATGAAAACAAGACTTATTATAATACCCATTTTGTAGGTTCATTGTAAAGATTAAACAAATGAAAATGTGAAGTTCTTAACACATTGCATGCCACAGAGGGCTGTATAATGATTAATTATGATTATTACTAAGGGAAAGAAAGTCCACATGTTTTGACTTTAAGTTTTATTAGAAAACTGTCCTAGGAATTTTTAAGGTTGGTATGAAAAATAAATTAGTTGAAAAACTCCACTTCAGTACTCTTGAATGTGGTCATGGGTGTTGGGGGTGTTGAATGAACCGTTGTTCTTATTTTAGTGAAGAGAGGGGAGCAGGTGTGAGAAGTCCTTGAATTGCTCATTTTGTTTTACTATAATAAAGTGAAAAATCCATCCTAAGTGACAAGTTCCAGAAACCTGCTATAAATCTTTATATATATTTATACATATAACGTAGGCTGATAAAACTGGGCCATCTTGCCCTCTTTTAACACCAGTCCCAGTGTCATGAAGGAACAAAAAATAATCCCTTTTTTTTTCTCTAAAGGCCTAGTTCTTAACTTAAAATGTTCTTGAGAGGTGGCACAGAGAAAATTCACTACATAATATAGGGTAAAATTTCCTAATCATGATCATTATCCATCTCTTTCCTGAAAGCATCATACCTCATCATAGTTCCATAAACTCCTTTTTCTCATTAACAGTCCAGAAACAATGACTAACTTTCCTTTCAGTCTCTAGTTCCCAGGTGCAAAGGTCAATTCCTCTTCCATTCTTCCCTTCCTTTCTCCGAGTTAATTCCTAAAGTATGGGGCTTAATTTTGCCTTTTCCAATTTGGCTTGATCAGTATCTCCATTCATTATACAACAAGGAGAAAGGCTGTGAATACTTACACTTTTATTACTGAGTGTGTCCCTGTTTTATATAAGAAGGAGTGTCCATTGTGGTCACTTGTCTGTGAGGCTTAAAAACGTTCAGAAGGTCACCATGATTATAAGTAGCAGTAGAGTTGAAATTTAAATTAAAGGAGCCTATTCTTAGAATCCCCACTAAAAGATTTTATACTAATAATAAACCTCATTATACTAAAACATTATAGAAAATTATTATCAAAAGTTAAACTCAATAGTGTGGGCTGATCTCAGAGCTGTATATAGGGTGGCTTGGTTACTAAACACCAATGGATCTCTTTACACCAAGGTTATGACTTACTATAAAAGCAACCACACATTATATTGCATAAAAAATAAGAGTAAAATTCTCAGGCAACATTATATATTTGTTTTTATTATGTGAACTTTTATCCTGATTTTTGTCTGAGAAAATAAGTAAAGTTAGGATAACAGAACACATGAAGTATTTTACAATATTTATTCACACCTATGTCTACATTTATCATAAGACTGAAAGCAAGTTGATAAAAGCAGCTGGGGTGCCAGAAAATAGGAAATTACCTCATGTTTAAACTCTTTAAGCCATCTGCAAGGCTTCAGGACTTTTGCTTTGGGTCATTAACACCTTCACTACAGGAGGACAATAGATGGAGGTGAAATTCAAATGATTTATTTCTGAAACCTGTTTTAAGTTCTTGTAAAAGAAACATGGGCAAGTACAGAAATTATAGGCTAAAATGAGGTTTAGAGATTTTCTGAGGGTTTCTTTTTATCACTCAACCACCTTTACTAATTTGCAAATATAAATGAGGAGGGGCCGCAAAAGTCAATTTGAAAACTGGTTGTCAAGAGCATTAAACCTGACAAGTTGAATAATGTAAGAACCTGAAAGAGTGGGGGTGGGGGCAATTGTGTTTCAGATGACAATTATTGTAAAATGAGAAATCTACTTTTCCAAGTTAAAGTACAAGTAGAGAAAAATTTTTTAAAAATGAAAGCTTGCCTTTCCACTTCCTCTTGTAACTTCCATGGGCACACAGCTAACTGATCTTCAAGTGGTAGTATTAAAATTTGAGGAGACTCAATATTTCCAGAATGTGATGAGAGTTATTAACCTATTGCACTGAAAAAAAAATGCATATAACCACATTTTTACATATTATTTTGTGGAGTCAGAGGCTTTCCTGAAGCTTCACATGAATCCCCATCTAGATTCATCTGCCCAGTTAAACATTTCTTCTGACTAGAATCTCCACAGAACATGTTGCGCCATGTTTTCTTATTTTGCTCACCAGCTGGCAGGTTATACACGGAAGAGCCGGATGTATATTTAAACTGACCTCCAGGCCAGGGTAAAGGAGCTCTGAAGTGATGCCGAGTAGATGTGATTTATCACCTTTGCCCTTGTTGACCTTGTATATAAAAGAAGATTGCTATTTCTTAAAGCTTTTCTCTTCATTTTGTCTCTATTTCAACACTTTGAGGTATTCAACAATTAATCTAATAATTTTAACACAAAAATATATATCATCTGGAAGAAAGCTGTGAAATGATTCCTAGTATGTGTGTGGTAGCACTCTTCCAAGTATATTTTTTTCTCTTCCCTTTGTTTGTTTTGCATTATCCAAGTCTTTTACAAATGCTTTTTATTTAGGTTATATTTCTTTTTTTCCTGCTAATTTCTCACTTTGGTGTTTGAACCAATTACACATGATGAGATTACTGATTCTTTTGGAGTTTTTAAAAAAAGTCTTGTTTTGTATTTCTTGCTCTCAACCCATTTTTCCTACCTCTTCCCCCCACCCCTTTCATGCTCCTGTTGGATTGACACATTTTTATGGAATGCTTTGTTTTTTTCTGTTCTATTTTGGAATCTACATATTACATTTTCATTGATTTCATAATTCATATTCTTGATTGAAAATGAGTATTTCTATACTCCTGGTGTTAACATATTCTAACTATATATTAAACACTTGTCTGACCCGTTTTATTACTTTTACCCAACTTGACCTGTTTTGAAATGAAAAAAAAGTTAAAGTTATTAATATTTTATTACACTCTAGATTCACTCTCTCATACACAAGGACTTCCTCTGCTCCACTGTTCTTGCTGATGTATATTCTTGATGAGAATCTATGGATAAAAAACTAACTACACACTATTTGAAATATATATCCTGTATTTTCTTCTTTTGTTCTTGAATATTTACTTTGGTACAACATATTTAGATTGACAGTAGTTATTTTTGCTCACCAATTTAAATATGTTATTCCACTGTCTGCAGCCTCCAGAGGAGACCACTGTCTCTCCAATCATTTTTTAGGTAACCTGTTGTGCAGTCTAGCAGTTTTAAAATTGTTCTCTTTAAACCTGAGTTTATTCAGTTTCACTGTAAAGTTTATAAGTAGGTCTTTATCCTGAACATTATCTAATGTACCATTCTGATATGATTGTAACTATCTTGTTTTCCCAACTGTAAAAAAAATTCACTAATATCTGTTCAAACATTTATTTTCCACCACCCTCTCTATATTAGTTTCATAGATATTAACTTTAATAGCTACATATAATCATAAGGTTAATGAGAGCTTACTACTATTTCATGCAATTAAATTATCTAAAACATACTTGTAAAGCAATAAATAATTTTGTCATTAATACCCACGGTATCATCACAGAAATTAAGACATAGTTATCTCCAAAATAAAATAGAAGATGGCCAACACACTGCAAAATTTCTGTATGATCAAAAAGCTTGGTGCTGGGTAATTTTAGCCAGAACAAAATTTGTATCAGCTATAGATTATCAAGTTATTTTGTCTCATATATTTGCTAGGAGTTACTTGAGAAGCACTGTTGTTCCACCTAAATTTTTCAAATTTCTGCTAAATGGGAACATCATTAATATGATATAATTATCAGATTCAAAACTCATCATTTGGGTTTAGGCAACTTCTATAGTAAATTTAAGAAAAAACTATTATGTGGCTTCTTGGTACATGAGTTTGATTTAAATTTTTTTGTCTCATTATTCTAGATACTACTTATTAGATTTTTATTTGATACTTATTAGTTTAAAAATTTTTTGAGCTTGAAGAAAATCTAAATAATAATATAATGAATACTCATGAAAACTTCACCAATTTGAATCAATTGTTAATATTTTACTAGTCATCAGACTAATAATCCACTACTTCTAAAATACATCTTGTACTAAAACTTTAACAGTGTTTATTCATTATTTACTGAGAGAAGATCCATCAACAGCCAGCTGTACCAATATGTAGAATATGTTGATTATTTTTGTTCAGCTCTCCAATACCTGCCTTCACAACTGTAAATTTGCCTGAGGGCTAGGCAAATTCCATTTCAGAACTAAAATTATAATAACAGGTTAATTCGTGAAGCCAGTATTTCAGTTCCAAGAGATAAAAAGTTTTCATGTAGTAAAGATTGAAGTGGCTTTTATTCCTACACACAAATAATATTAGCCTGAAAGATTTAACAAAAAATAATTTATGAAAATGATTTCTATAGATATAAAATATTTAAAGACTATTTAATATTGGCCAAAAGAAGAAGGCATGGCAGCTATGGATTATGAGTTGAAAGTAATAAGTGGTAAAATGCTTGTGTTAAAAAGACAACAGGATGAGATTTTAAAAATGAAGACTAGGTAAGAATGGATTATAAAGAAACCAAAAATGCAGTAACAGAATTAAAAAGTACACAAGGTTAAAAAAAGTTTGTTTTGCAGATTTATGAATTTAATTTCTATGGAAATATAAGATGAGAACTTGATTCAGCATGTGGAAGCAAATGGCTTTGGAATAAAAACAGTTAGAAAAAAATTATACTGCAAAGGTATAAGACTAGGTTCCACAGTAGGAATTTAGATGTTTCTGAAAAATTAAGCATTACATTGGAGAAGTATAGTCAAAAATGTACTTAAATGCGGTAGTCTGTTATATTTATCCATATTTTTACTATTTTCTCCCTGCCCCATATGTTTCAAGTATCCCTCTGGAAACATTTCCTGTCCATCTGAAGCAGCTCTTTTCTTAGTTCTTTTACAGTAGGTCTGCTGGAGACAGATTCTCTTAGATTTTCTTCATAAGAGATGGTCTTTATTTCACCTTCATTCTTGAATGATAGTTTGCTGGACACAGAATTTGAGATTGGAAATTCTTACCTTTCAACATTTTTAAATGTTGTGTCATTTTATTCTGACTCCCACAATTTTCAGTCATAAATCTACTGCAAATTGAATCATTGTTTCCTTAAAGGTTTTCTTTTAGCTGCTTTTAAGGTTTCACTTTGCCTTTAGGTTTTGGCAATGTATTATGACTAGGCATAGATTTATTTGAGTTTATTTTGTTTTATTTTGAGCTTTGCCCAGCTGCTTGCATATGTAGTTTTATGTAATTCAAGAAATTTAGGAGTTTCTACCATATTTCTTCAAATATACACATCACTATAATCTTTCCTTCTCTTTTAGAACAGTTATGACATAAATATTAGACTCTTTGGCATTGTTTCATAGGTCCTTAATGGTCTGTATATTTTTTCCTCAATCTTTTTACAAGTTATTTGATTAGATAGTTCCTATGGCTCTATCTTCGATTTTACTGAACTTTTTTTTCTGTTCTCTCCATTCTGATATTTAGCCTTTCCTGAGAGTTTTTTATTTGGTTATTTTATTTTTCAGGTCTAAAATCTCTTATTTGATTCTCCTTTATACATCTTCTACTTCTTTCCTGAGACTTTCTATATTTTCATTAACTTCAATACTTTTTATTAAAATATAGTTGGTATAAAATATTAGTTTGATATGTACAACATAGTGATTTGATATTTAAATATCTTACGATGCGCTTACCATACTGTCTAGTAACCATCTGTCTCCATGCAGTCACTTGAATACTTTTAGTCCTTGTTCATTGGAGCATTTTTGTAACAGCTGCCATTACAAATATCTGAAAGAACCCCTTTCACACTCCTCAGTCCTAAACTGGATGATTTCTCCTGGAGCTATCTTCCTCTGTGCAGATGTAGACACTCAGGTTTCAGGTGGCTTAGAGTGCAAACTGATAGATACTAGAGAGAAGAAAAGCAAATTCACTGCCAGTTTGGTGGTACTACAAATTCTGGTCCTATTACCCAGTCTCTCCATTACCACCTACTTCTCAAAGTCCTCAAGTAATCATCCCATACTTTCTCTCCAGGTTTTATAGCTACATTCAGTGGAAAAGGCAGTGTAAACTACGCTTTCCTCAGATTACTCAAAATAGAAACTCTATACATACTTTAATACTTTATATATCTATATATTTCAGATGTGTCACTTGTAAATTCAGACTGACAATCTTTATTTACTTTGTTAGTTCCTTACATTTATTATCACTGATATGTTTGATTTTAAAGGAACTATTACCTTAAAGCTATTATTTTCTTTTTATTTTTTCTGACTGTTCTGTTACTTTTTCTCCCTTTTCTCACCTTATTTGGATTCTTCTTAGTAATCTATTTTTTTACTTCCATTAACGTTATAGTTCTACATTTTTTGGCATGTGTGTAGTGACTATCATAGAGAATAAAAAAATATTTATTTATCAAAGCCTAAGAATAAAAGGGCTTCAGAAAACTTAAAACTCTATTTACCCTTTTGAAATTTATGTGTGTGTGTATAACTTTATACATATATATTTATATATTAGACTTTATAAATTATATACTTTATATATAAATTATATGTTATACACAAATGTATATAATTTTGTTTTAGAATAGTTTTAGGTGATTAAAAAATTGAGCCAAAGTATAGAGATTCCCCATTTACCCCTGTCTCCACACGTGAATGGCATCTGCCCCCGATTATCAGCACCCTCCACCAGAGTAGTATATTTGTTACAATTGATGAACCTACAATGACACATCATAATCACCCAAAGTCCATAGTATTTAACCATTACAGTTCACTCTTGGTGCTATACATTCATTCCATTCTAATTATTCAAAAATATTAAGCACTTCTATGATTCAAGCAGATTTCTAGGCACTGGACATCTCAACAATAAATAGAACAATTTCTTGCTCTCAGAGAGTATTGTTTTACACTGAATATACAATATAATCATAATATACGTGAAATAAAAAAGCAGCCTCTGCAACCCAGGAGCTAGGCCTTGTTTTCGTGTTTCATTGGCCTGGCACTCACTGATAGGTCTTGAGTTCCTGAAGAACATAAACTGTTTTGCAGAACATCAATATCAGATAAGGTCATCCTATGATCATGATGGTTTCAAACAAAAATAGATCACTTCGTAATGTCTGAACACAGACAAATCATGAACATTATCAAACTACAAAAGTAGCTGAACATTTCACCACCCTGGCTATTGAGTGACTTACTTCTTTGCCAATTACAGTATTAGTCGCAGTCTAATCTTCTAGACAGGTTTATTAAGATACACAAACACAGAAATTGCTCTGCGTGCTGACAGCTTCCAATTACAAGCAAATCCTCTCTTCTATAAACCCTCCCCCAAAATGCCAAACCAATGCCTACAACCTATAATCAGTCCATTCAAACACACTCTTGCCTTACCCGACATTTCCCCATGTAATATATTCTCCATCACGTCAACAGGTAATAAGCCCAATGTGTTTAACCACAGGTATGTTCCCTATCATCTATGAATGAAGGGCATTGATTGATATGAACCTATGTATGGAAATTAAACCACAAGAAAATAACCAAAAGGTCTGCAGTTATTTCTGAGATTTTTACTTCTACTTTTATTTTCCAAATTTCTATTAAACACATTTCTTGAAAAATTTAAAAAAATGTTTTAAATTTTGTGAACCTTTATTAAATAATACTGTATAAATATATTTGAGGTCATTTTTCATATATTTTTGCCTAAAATTTAGTAACCTTCGTGTTGTCTGCCAAAATGAAAATACTAAGTATATTTAAGTGGTGAATTTTTGGATAATTTCTATTTTTACTTTGTTTTTTTTTTTTAATTTTATAAATTTTCTAAAATGTATATGTACTCAGCATTCGGACTCCACTAAAACAAATCAATTCTATTTAAAACAATCCAGCACTAATGTTATAGATTACTAAGTTATTGATTTAGACTAAATTAAGTAATATGTAATTATGACTAATACTCACCTCCAAAGGAACCTGAACAATGTGTGTGTTTTCTGAGTACATATGGCTTACATGGTAAAACTGTTGACTTAAAGTAGAAAGATACAATAAGAATAAAATAATATCCAGACATTTTAAACACATAAACAACGATACAGTTTTGGACATACCTCTCATGGTAATATTTGAAACAGTACTGAAGGGTGCATAACAACAAAACCTAATTTTGTATTTGTTTCTTGGAACTCAAAAACTATTCAACTGTATCAGAAATAGTTTTATGAAACTGACTTATTCAGTAGTAATTCTAAATTAGTGTGTGCCATCTGATTTTTTTATCTTAATTACACAGAGCCTATTTATATATTCCATGTGACTTTTGCTTAAGAAATCCAAGTTTCTATTTTCAAATTTAAGCGGGTGACCTTCAGAGGAAATATTGTGTATTTTTATCTTGTCACATATAATTGCTATTTTCCACAAGATATTATCAAATATTGAGCTATATATCAAATGCTCATATTTACAGCTAGTAAAATTAAATACCAACCTATACCAAAATTGTTTCTGTATCATTCTAATTATTAAAAAGAAACTATTTTATTATATCTTTCCTAAAAACAGTCACATTGTACACCAAATTTTAATATAAACTTGTTTAGTAATCTGCCAAGTTTTAATATGTGGGACCAGAGTGCTCGAGGGAAATGCCACCTGTGCCTAAAATGGTTTATTACAGACATAATGGTAATTAGTGACATCCTTGAAATCCTGTGCAAAGAGTATTTTATTTTTCCCTAAGGCAAAAAAGCCTTAGTGTTAGTGGGGAGGACATATTTTATGCACCTTTAATGAATACCTCTAACAGCTTTCTTTACCAACAATTATTCAAATAAAGTCTTAAAAGCCCATTCATTTACCTGCTGTTAAAGAGTGGAAAGTCATTAAGAATTATATATTTAGTAAACTTTGTAAATCATTCTAATGATGTTTATGAATCACTTCAACATTTCGAAATAAAGCTTAACTTTTTCATGACTCGTTTTTCTAAGTGCTATGCTCATTATGCAAATGGATAGTTCCATGTTTTATCAAAACAAATATGGTATTACAGCCTACTCCAAATTTCCAATTAGCTTCATGATCAGAGAAAAGTGGATAGACCTGATATGGACTTTAGCAATGTTTATTGATTTTAGGTTAAGACTGATGCTAACGGAAATTGAGCAGCAGAACCTCAATAAAAAAAAAAAAAGAGAAAGAAAGAATGAAAGAGAGAGAGAGAGAGAGAAGAGAAGAGAAGAGAAGAGAAGAGAAGAGAAGAGAAGAGAAGAGAAAAGAAAAAAAATAGAAATAATTTTAAATTAAAAAAATAAGATAATACATAGGAAGCCTACAGTGTGAAGCTCAGCGCATCATAAACACATACATTAAAAAATTTAAGCAGCAGAAATAATTAATAGCTTATATTTTCTCTACCTTCTTTTTTCCTTTTGCTTTTACATTTGTATAGATTCATAGCATTTCAAAAGGCAAGTGAGGAATGGCACCATGTTTGTGTTATAGCCCCAAGGTAAGAGAAAGACCTAGAAATGACCAGACCTATCACTGGTTTTGCATCCAATTACTTGTTGACTGGAAGGCAGCCTGAGCTTGTGGGCAAAGGAAGTGGCTCCTTTGACTTTCCAAAAACTGATTTTTTGTACACTATGCTGACTGAAGAAAGAAAAGACAGTGCCTACTTCCCAACTGGAACTGAAGCTGCCACAAGGTAGAAATTCTGTCTCATCCACAGCTTCATTCATCTCACAGCTTCTCCTAAAATGTTAAAAGCATAAAAACTTATAACTTACTAAAATTTGGTTGAAATATTTTTCTAATAAGTTGAGAAACATGAAGAGAAGGTAGGAGAAAGGTGACTATTAATACCAAAGAAAACTATATCAGGTCTCCTTTGAGTAATTTTTTTAAGTAATTGCCACTTAGTATATGGTTATTTAGACAAGCATAAAACGATTAAAGCAAATAACACTTTAAAACTATTTGCTGAGAAAATTTTTTTCATATATGACTTCTACATAAATTTCTAAATTAGTAAAAGAGACATCAACAAATAAGAGATAATATCTTAGATTTGGTAACAGAATTTCATAACAGTTTAGTAATTCAAGGTCTGTAGAGATGCAGATAGCACTTTCACTGAATAAAACAAAATTTTTAAGGGATAAACAGAAATTACAGAAATATCAGTGTGGAATGAATGGAAATTGATGCTGACTCAGGAAACTGTTTAATATAAATGGCTGTAGCTACTTCTTGTCCTCTCTACCTTGAGAGGTGCTTTCAGAGCATAGAATGTAACAAGATGTTTAGTCCTGAAATTCATTAAAAAGCAATACAAAAAGAATGTAAAGGAAACAAAGAGAATGTGCAGCAAAACAATGTTTTTGGGCTTTAAAAACATGTTTAAATATGTGTGTGTAAGTATGTATACACACATACATACATGCACCTTATATACGTGTTTGAAAGTACGTGCTCCAGCATGCTGCATTGCTCAGAAATTTCCCCTCCCCCTTTTGTTTTGCCATCACTTATAAAGTTCAGTAGATGTTTCTAAAGCATGATAACTAAGTACTATAAAAGCTTGATACCACCAAACAAAGCAATTGAAGTTGTTAAAGTGCATAGCTAGAATATTTTGAAATTATCTATAATAGTATTGGTATAACCCACTGTTGTCCATATAATTCTTTCATTGATACTGTGAGATACTTAATATCCTTCTAATAAGGTCCCATTCTACTTAGGTTAACTAAGGTCAGGCAGTTCCTATGCTTCTAAGAACTCTAAATAATACAGCTGGAATACTTTATTATTTTTCTTTTCATTAGAAATTAATGCCACATTCAGAGCCCCTGGGCACTTGGATAGAGATCATGATTACCAAGAGGATGATTAAAGCACAGACTGCTGAGGCCCAGCCCTACAATTTCTGATACAGCAGGGTGGGGGCCTGAGAATCTCCATTTGATCAAGTTCTAGGGTGATGCTGATGTTGCTGGTCCTGGGACCACACTTTAAGAATCACAGACCTAGTAATTACTCTCCTTGCTGCCTCTTTTAAATGGTTTTCTCAATAAATACCGTGTTCTTTTCTATTTTTTCTGCTTATCCTACTTGTTTTGGAATTTTGTGAGAGCTCTGGACAATTAAAATTGTAATGCCTCAGTCTGAAAACAAAGGTACTCCGTAATCTGCTTCAGATGTATGTTTGCTGACTCAATCCACTGAATCTTTTGGTTCCAGCAACAGCAGTTCACCACGAGCCTGCAGAGCTGTGCTTCTTAAGCTCTAACATGCATCAACTCACCTAGAGATCTTATTGAAATGGAGATTCTGATTCAGTAAATATGTGATGTTGCATTTCTAACAAGCTCACGGTTATGATGACATTGCTGGCCTATGGACCACACTTTGAGTAGCAAGACTTCAGAGCATATGTAGTATTTTACCAGCTCTATTTTTTTTTTAAGCTAAAAAACTTAGAAGATTCTATTTTTTTCTTCTTATTTCTTTCCACTCATTTAAGATCCAATCCAATCCTCCTTCCTCATGATGTCTTCCCAAAGAATGGAGTCACCTTTGCAGTGACTTAACTGTACGTATCATGTACTACTTCTCTGAAGATGAATGACATATTCTTTTATTTTGTCTATTGAGTTTTGTTGAACGTTTGTACTCACATGTAAGTGTGTGTCTGTCTGTCTGTGTGTGCATGTGTGTTAAATTATAGAAAAGGGAAGCCTCACAACCCAGTAAAAAAGAAATGGGCTTTGGAGTCAAAGCTGGATTAGAATTTCATCTCCACTCATTGTTAACCACCATACTACTAATTTCTCTGAGCTCAGTCTCATTTTTAAAGCAAAAATAATAGTAACTACCTTTCAACCTTTTTTGTTTTGTTTTGTTTTGTTTAAGAGTAAATAAAATCAATGAAGACAACACCAAACAAAGTTCTGGTACAAAACAGGTGATGAACAAATGCTGATTATACTCCTCTTCCCTTTTAAGGTCTACGTATCAGTTCTCAACTAGACAATCGATCTAAACCTTTAGTGTATACGAGAGTGACATTGAGAGATTTTGAAAAACGCAGCTGCCCAGCCCTATTCCACTGAGATGCTTTGGGCCCAAAACTCCCACTTTTACATGATTCCTATGTGATTTGGTCATGGTGGTGTGTAGACCTTATTTAGCACTAAGTTCCCACAAGGTACAATTGTTTATGATTAACATTTCCCATGCATTGGCATTCAAAAGATACAGGTTATATGATGCAGTATTAGCTATAATTATAACAATAACAATAACAGTAACAAATGCAAATTATATTACTATTGGTAGCAGTTTTTATTATGAATTGTATTTATGGTAGTTCTCCATTAATCTATAATGACAGACATGTCCCTGATGTCCTGGGTTTTTCATTCTGGTGAAAAACAGACAATAACCAGATAAATAGATACTTAATATAACTCACATATGGAAGAAATAAATCAGTTACACTCAGGAGTGTGGCTGTTTTGTGGGTTCTGTGCTTCACTACTCAGATGCCCCTGCAGGACTATATGACTTCATCGTTTAGCTTCTAGAAATGCTATTGGATGACAGATGTCAGACCTCTCAATGATATCACTCCGATGAAGAGAGTTTCTTGGCCCGAGATCATGTGTCTTTATAGGACAGCCTGTATCTAGTGACTGGTCAATGTGGGGATATAAAGGCTGGACTCACATATCAACTTGAGATATCTCAAAAGCTCATGGTTTGCCTGAACCCTTTGTGAATGCATCAAAGTCAGCTTTCCCCTGCTTTCTTCATCTCCAGCATACATGTTGATCCCCAGAAAAGAACTTGTACACTAATCTCCTTTCAGAGTCTGCTTCCCAAGGAACCCAACTGTAGTGGGCTGCAAACGGAAACTGAATGTCTGCTCAACTCTCTTGGCATCCCCTTCCATACCAGAATTTATATAAACTTTCCTACTCCCATTAGCCTTTTTACTTATAGAATGACTTAATTTACAACCCAGGCTCTCTATAAATTCATGTCTACCACTTCCTCAGCACCTCCTCCCCAACAAAAAAAAAAAAAAAAAAAAAAAGGAAGAGAGAGAGAGAGAGAGAGAGAGAGAATGGATTGTGTTTTTTGCTTCAAAAACATACTCATTACTTTCTCCAAAAATATGTATCTGAAATACAAATAATGACGTATCTGTTAGAAGAAAAGAAAATCTGGAATAAATTAGGCAAAATGTTTATAGTGGGAAATCTCACTTTACTGAAGTATTTTAATAAAAATCATACCAAGTTACATTTATGGAGTATTTTCTATGTATTAGATATTTAAAGTGATGTTATAGACATTATTTCATTTTATCCTAAGAAAATCTATATGAGTTATGAATTATTATTATCCCATTATACTAAGAAGAAAGTTGAGGTTTAATTAATGTGAATAAATGTATACAGTGAATCCAAACCAGCAGGTGATAAAATTTTAATTTAAAGCCATGCAGTGGACACTTGACCTTCTGCCACCATTTAGCATTACCTTTCACATCATTTATGAACTCTTCTTCTACAGGTTAGGTGCCATTTCATGTATTTATTTTTAAATCCCCATTGTCTTTTCCCATCCACAAAGAAACCCAGTACATTTTACACTAATCGTGAAAACAAAGACAACCAGGTTGTATTCAAGTGACTAAATTTCAAATACATACTTACACTTTTTCCTACTTTAAAAAAGAAAAAGAAAACTTTCTTTCTCTCCCAGAGTGCTATATTCCAATATCATCATGATCTCTTTTATTCTATTCTGTTTTATGATCAGTCAGATGTTGATATACTAGTGGGGTAGTACATAAACCAAGTCTCCAAATGAGGAAATTACCATTTGAGACTTTTAACCTCACTTAATACAATATTGAAACAAGAAATAAAATTTCAAGTATCAGGGTAAGAGTATAAAAAGTGATATAAAGAAAAGATACAGCACATTGTGTACTGCATAGTATTTTTTATTACCCTCTCCAAAATCTGGCTCATTTTGAGCTACAGAGCATAATCATATAATTTGGTCCACAACATATCTATTCATCTTTCAATCATGCATACTTAAACAATGTATTTAATTAAATTTATCATGAATATTCTTTTTAAAAATAGATTTGAAAAAAAGACATTTCAGAAAAAGATATTACTGGTAGCATTGGAACAGTTATTTTAGGTCAAACCACTGCAGGGAAGAAAGATTTATCTCTGAGTTTTGATCTATACAGTTCTGAAGTAAAGTCAAAATGTCTTCCCTAGAATCATAAAAGTAAACTGTACTTGATCCAAAGTCCCCAAAGAAGAGAAAGCAAAGGTGATGCTGAGTCAATTTAGGAAAGGCCAGGTACATTAGAAAACCTGCACAGTTTCAAAACCACCAGACATAGCAATAGAAGCTCAGGCCATTTACTGCTCAACAAAATCAAATTCTGAGTTGGAAGCTGAATGAAAATAGATTCTTCAACATGGAAGTACTATTAGAAAGGTTAGTTTAAATTGTTGGTGAGTTTATAAAAGAATGATAATAATTATGTGTGTCATACTACTACAAAATTCACAGAAGGAAAATGAGGGAAAATCTCAGTCATGAAATCTAAAACCACATTTATATCAGAGTATATAGTCTCTCAAATAATAAACTTACATTTTGCATATAAAGAAAATTTGAAGTTACTTATTTTTATAAATTCACCCAACCCTCAGACAATTGGATAAAATGGCATCTATAAATCTAGAGCTCGCCATCAGTGGAATTGCTGAGTCTCATTTCACCTAAACTATGAATAAATTCCAGGGAAAATTATAGGACACCTATTTCTGTAATTCTTTGACAATTGCAGCATGTACAAAATCTAAATAAAGCCTACACTTAGAGCAATAATAATATATGATGTTTTCTTTACCTGGTGCATATCTTCCATGGAGATTACATCACTAGGAAAAAAATGCAAATAGTTATTTAATGGGCTTTTTTATGAAATAAGTTAAGCTCATTGTTAGAACTGTTAGAAAGACACTGTCATGGGCTGAGTTATACCTCTCCCCAAAATTCATTTGTTGAAGTGCCTATATTAGAAGAAAGAGTATTTAGAGAGGTATTTGAGTTAAAATGAGGTTATTAGGGTGGATCCCAATCCAATATTCCAGGTGTCCTTATAAGAAGAAAAAATTAGGACACAAACAGAGAGAAGAACATTTGAAGACACAAGGAGAGTACTGCCATCCACAAGCCAGGGAAAGATGCCTGAAAGACACCGACACTACCAACGCCTTGATCTCAGACTTCTGGTGTCCAACGCTGTGAGAAAATAAATTTCTATTGTTTAAGTCACTCAGTATATAGTACTTCATTATGGCAGCCCTAGGAAGTTACTGTAGGAATGTAGATAAATCTAGTTATCGAACGGCAAAACTACATAAAATCGTTCACTCCAGTAGTTATCCAAAAGCAAATGATTACAACCAGAGCAAATGCTTATTGTTATATTCATGACTCAAGAAATTAATCAATCTTACTATCTTGCTTATCTAGTTAGTCTTCTTTTAGGTTACTATTTGCTTAAAATTCAAAGCCACTGATTCCACCAGATTATAGATTTCTCAAGGAATAAAAAAACGATATTTATTAATCTTAATAGGCAGAGTACCTGGAACAGAGCCTAACACAATAAATGATTCAAAATGGAATAAGTTCATGAACTAGTGAATAAATAGATGCTTGTTTGGCTGAATAATAGCAGCAGCAGGGGAGCATCAAGTTGAACCCAGGTGATTATGATTTAATTTTCCCATTCACCATATTCACTGTCACCATATAAATAAATAGTGGTACTAGGAGCCTCTGTTTTGACAACTGTGATTTAGCAGAAAAACTGCTAAAGTTGAGTTAGAAGTTATAAGTTCTAGTGGCAGTGTCATAACCTGAGTAGATCATTTAACTTCCTTGTCTATTCTTCAGTAGTACACTGGTGATATATGGCTTTCTTACCTCACACACACTGAGCATTTACTCTTCAAGGGTGAAAAATAAACAAGATAATATAACTAAACATATTTTGTAAAATATCTTTTATGAGGTTTGACATATCTGGGACCAAACCCAATGTTTTACTGTTTCTGGCATCACATATTTTTGAAAAATGAAAGCCATATATGATCAAGGCTTGGTGAAATATAATAAATGAACTGAACCATAAATCAAGAGGACATCTGAGTTCTCATATAGTTTTCAGTATCATATTTGGAGTCTGGGTCCAACTACACTATTGTGAGAATAAAATGAAGAAGATCCAAAAGTACATTGAGAATGATTAACTCTGTAACTTCTTGCTTTGTTCTTATTTTTCTTTTAATTTTCTGCATCATAGAATAAAAATTAAGCAATTAATAATATAAGAGATATCCACTCATAATATTGTAAGATATAAACAAAAAATTGCCAAAGAAGGGTGAAAAGCTATTAATTCAATTATGTAAAGCGTGAACTAAAACTTGGCTATGTTATAAGTAAAAGTATGCACACTTAAATTCAGTTTATAATCACAAAATATTCCGTAGAAATCAATACAGCGCTCTCCTGTCTTGTGAATTTGCAATGTCCAAGTCCTGGATATGTAATGCATTTATACTGCTTACCCATGACTCTTGGCCAAACTGCTTATATGCAAGTTACTTTTCCTTACTGGTGATTTAGACTAGGAAAAATGAACTGATTAAACATGTTATTTACAATTGTGTCTCCACTCCACATTGTTTTATGTCTTTTTACAGTAAATTAAATATTATTTTTTAAAGAGAAGGAGGTGTATGCTTGGGAAATATCTTTGTAAAAATCTTTTTGTGTAGCTAACTCTTTAGATTGAGATTACCCCTATGTTTAAGAACTTGCCCTTGAACCCAAGTGTGGTTATCTTAATAACATGTTGATCACAAAAAAAAACATTTTTCATAACTAATCAAGGTACAGCTATTAGTATTCATTGCATGAATCCAAGACAAATCTATTCACGAAAGCTATTAATGTGGGGCTTGGAAAAACCTAAATTTAAAATTTGTTGAGGACACATGGGTACAAAATACTATTTAGCCATTCTCTTCACAAAACTTACAATTTGCTGTTAAAAAATAAGTATATACTCAGGTAACAATATTCCAAGAGATAACATATCTTATAAATTAGGGGAACATTTTGAGTTTTTCATACACAATTATAGCTTCCTTCAGGATCCTTCTTGAGAAAGTACCCATTTTAAAAGTATAAATATTGGATATTTTCCATTGTGTTTTGTTATGTGAGGAATGTGTTCTGTGGGAAAATAAAATAAAATAACAACAGCTAGAACTCATCACAGCACTTTAAAGAAACTGTAAATGTTAATCATTGTTTAATGAGTACTAGGTATACTCTATACCATGCATCTAAAATCACTCCGAGAGGTCTAAATTATTTTTCACCTTTTATGGAAGAAGAAACTTACTCTCAGTGAGGCTGCACAGTGTCCCATAACTAAGAAGTGTCACAGCAGATTTAGGGCAGACCTGCTCCTCTGACTCAGCTCATACAACTTTTAAACCAAAATGTTCCATTATCATCAAAAAATAATCAGCATTATTTCTTACAACTGCATGTGTATCTGCAATTATCTCAAAATAAAAAAACTAAATGAAAAAAGTAATCAGCCTGATGAAATAACTACCCAGCTTATAACACAGGAATACAAAATAGCCAGAATTGTTTGCTTGCCACAAAAATAGCAATTTTAGTTTAGCTAAATGAATACACTGCATTCTAAAGTCACTGAGATTCTGTCACAATTCTTCCCTAAAAAGCATAGCAATATAATGTTCACCTATCTTTTGTCCTTAGACTGCTCTTCTTTTAGAACTTTCTAGAAGTTTTCATGGTTCAAAAATAAGCAGTTTGTTCAAAGACAAGAGATATTCAGAAATAAGAGATATAATTACTGAAAATTAGCATGCATAATTGCTAAAACATTTGGCCAAACTGGCTGACAAATATTTTAAGGGTCATTTCCTAGATACTGCATTTCAAAATCTTAATGAGATTTTTATGCATCAAGCTGCAATATAAGTAGTATGCTTGCCATAACTAAGTTACTACAAATACAAATACATCCAAGAATTCTGTATAATTAACATAAGCTGAAAATCCAATGCAAACAAGCCATCAGTGAAAAATTGTCATAGTTTAATTTTAAATAAATATTTGGCAGCAGAAGGCACATTTAAGATTAACTTTTATCTTCAATATAGTTTCAAGTAATGGCACAAGTATGAAATTCACAGAATTCAAAGATTTAAATTGCTTTCCTCTCTACCAAAAAAAAGGGGGGGGGCAATTAAAAAATCAGGTTAACTGTGAGAGATTAAGTTAGTTTCCTTCCATATATGGAATGAAAATGGTGTCAACTTAAAAGAGAAAGAATTGGTTCTGCTCTTCTTACTGACCCTTAAGTGGGGCTTTCTTTTATATTTAGTTTGAATCATTACCTCATATAGTTCATGCAGCCAACATAAAAGGAATATGTGAATGTTTCCCTATCTGAGCCAGCCACAGACCTTTCCACAGAGGGAAGGACAAAATGCCTCCACAGCACAATGGATATCACAGACTGTCTTCCTCCCTGCAAGGCTGAGAAGTCTGTAATAACTTCAAATACGAGGGAGTTTACAATCCTGACACATATAAAATAAAACCCGAAGAAGAAAAATTTACCACTTTCCAGCTTCGAATCTATGAACTTCTTTCTATTCCTTATCTAAAAAGCATATGAATATGTTTGATTATGTACATAGCAGCGTTCACCAAAGTATTGCGAAGTGTTTGTGACAGAGTTTATATCCATTGATGTTAGCAGAGCCCCGTTTTCACAACCAATGTGATCCTATTCCCGTGTATGACATGGTGTGACTGAGGTGTGCATTTTCTGAGGTGAGAAGTATAATTCACAGTCCAGATGGAAGAGTTGTCTTAAGATTCTTGGATTCCAAATTAAAAAAACTTTTGATTCCTGCAACATAATTATTTCTTAACACATTTTTAGAGGAGTGTCTTCATCTTGACCCAATGCGGACACAGCTATCACCTAGGCTTCTATAATTTCCAGACACTAAAGATTGATGTACAAATGTCTCAGATATTAAGTATGCAATATTGAATTGTAACAGAGTCTAAGTTATTCATTCACTACACAAATATTGCCAGAAAAAATTGAAAGGGGGGACATACAGAGTTTCTAGAAACTGCTACCAAATATTACCTATAGCAGTTTCCTTTTCCTTTAGTTAACAGGCTCCCCTTACTATACTTCAGTCTAATTCTATAATCTATCAGTTGTTTTTCAGTTATTAAGAGTAATTCATCTTCATTCAAAATCATCAGGCTCATATTTGGTTTAAAGCTCTGGAGTTCATTATGGAGAAACATGAGGCCTCATCTGATATAGAACTTTTTTTCCCAAAAAGTTTTTTATTTCACTCAAGACATGGTAGGAAGAAAGAAGAGGGAGAAAAGATGTTTTCAGCTGTGCTAGCCCATGAAGATTTGGCTGTCTTCTCCATGACTGTTTGTTCCTTACTTGAAGGGTCCCACAAATGGGTGGCGAGTTTGTGGATTCCCTCATGTTAATTTCCTCTGTGTGGGCAGCATGGAAGGAGGCTGTGTGTGTTACAAACCATGCCCACAGCCTCAAGCAGTTTCCCAGTGTGAGAGATCTGATCTTACCTAAAGCTGTCCATCCTGCCACAGCCTCTGGCTGCTAGAATCTCCTCATCAAGTGGATGGCCCTTGCTCCAAGGGGATTTACTCATCTGTGACATGCCAGTGGTGGAAACAGGCTGCACCCTCAGCACTTCTCTTCTGAGTTCCACCACCGATCCCAGACCATGTCAGTGCCAAAGCAGCATCAAATTCTCATCCTGGTCAGTGGCTCAGCAACTTTCATACAAGATACAATCATTGCTCCATGATTTACTGTTGCAGTCTCTGTACCATTTAGTAGTCCCTCAAGTACAGGAGATATGCCCAATTGGAACTCGTGACATCTGATACCATTGCTTACCATGTACTAAATCCTGGTGTTACAATAAACAACTGAATATGGCAATGAATCATATGTCATCCACTGTAGCACCAGTCCCCTTCTTTGTTGCAGTCGTCCACAAACCACTGCAAGATTTTAGCTCCTGGTTCATAATCGCTCTTTCCAAAACTTTTCATTTCACACTTCATGCTGATTTCATCCATGTACATAGCCCTTCCAAAGCTGTATTCTTTTACTCCTTTAACCTGGAACGGTCTTACCCTCCATCCTACTTCAGCCACACACTCTCACATTAATACCCCCATCTTAACTGTAAATAAGTGAATCCCCTCCAAAATCCCCTCACACATCCCACTCTCTGACCACCACCTCATATCTTTCATGCTCACCAGTTCCATTACCAGGACTAAAATGATTTTTTTAACCTATCCTATCACATTTTAGTGTTCCTCTTTTTTCTGCTCTCATTTTTCATCTTATCCAATATAAACTGTATGGAAAAAACATTCTATCACAGACAGACATAACTCTCAAGTCCCTCACATTTTTCCTGTTTTATCTTCTTTCCTGATTGTTCAGAACATAACTCTGTTTAAATCTAATGTCCCACATGCTTCTCACTAGCACCCTCCCAGATGAATGTGGATGGAGAAAAACATAGTTATGCTGGATACAGAGCTTTGTGTTGCCTCGGTTTCAAAGCCAGATTCTCTCCTTCCATATCCCTATTTTCTAATTGAGTAAACTTAGGTAACCTATTTAAATTCTCTTTTCCTCAGTTTCTTCATCTGTAAGATGAAGGAAGTATTAATACTTATTTCAAATATATACAGTAAGGGTTAAAGGAGTTAATACATGTAAAGCAGTGCCTGACATTTATTAAGTCTTGATAAATGTCGGTTGTTATTGTTGCTATTATTAAAATATCTTTCTTTTCTCTAGAAACACAAACTTAGTCCAAGAAACACAGGCAAATCCTTTTTATAAAAATTTAATTATTTCTGAAATATGACAGAAATGTTGATGTGAAGGAAATGAACGATTTGTTTATATATTATTCAAACCTTAAATAATGATTTAGAAACATGGTTTTGACAGATAAAAATTTCTGTCAGGCATGTTTTCTTCAAATTGAAATTTCTTTTATTGTTTTTATCATAAATTTCATTTAAATATGTAGGTGAGAACATAAGGAAAACCTATTAATGCCTTGAAATATAATAGTCTTCTACACCTATGCTGCCCAATATGGTGGTGTGGTTATTCAATTTAAATAACAAAATTAAAAATTCTGTTTTTCAGCCATACTAACAACATTTAAAAGCTCACTAGCCACAAGTAACTAATTGCTACCATATTGGACAAAACTGTATTGGAATATTGCCCTCATCACAGAAATTTCTACTATTTAGCACTGTCTACATCCTCCATTATATAAATATAATATAAAATTGAATAGAAATTAGGATCTGCATTTAATTGTACTTCTTTTTATTTACATATAGTAAATATAATTCAATGTCAATAGACATGCTTTGGCTACTGCATGTATCCCAGCATACTGCTGAAATGTATTCTGAGTTTCTTTATATAGTCTACATTATCTTACAAAAAGTTGCAACTATGGACTTATCATTAAGTCTTTTTAAGTATTGTAATGTTTTCATCAAATAAATGCATTTTAGAGGAAATTAACATGTTTATTATATCAAATGACATATTTTTAAAGCTTTGAACATATGTTGTCAAGTCTTTTGTAAAGACTCAGGTATATTTTACATCATACGCATCCTTTCTAACATAGTTACTTGTTATATATTCTGGCAAAATAATAATAAGTTTGAAGAAAATTATGATGTGGGATATAAGAAATAATAAAAAATAGGAACATACAAAAATGAAATAAAATCTCAGAGTGGTAGCTCTTTAAGAGGCCTAGATTACAACTAAAAAGCTAGTGAGCTTCATGAAAACTTAATAAGGGAACGGATTCCAAAAAATTAAGAAGAAACTGGACAATATTAACAAGATGATGAAAAAAAAGACCTTCTATTGAAAAAAAAGAAAATTACCAGGAAAAAAGTTTTAAACCCATGAGAATATCATAATCGAATATGAAACAAGTTAAAACGTATTATGACTTTGAATCATTTGTAGAGTGTAAGCAAAGACGTTCCATTTGTCCTTGATCCAAGGATTTTTAGTATACACAGTATACCAAATAAAGGATTTTGGTATACACAATATACAACTGAATCACAAATTTAACAGTGGCGCCTATCAGCAAACAACAATGTATTTTTTGTCATGGAATACAGAAGTTACGATACATGATAAACTATATTACAATAAATAGACATAAAACTCAGTAAATTCCTTGTGTTCATTTAAATAGCATTTCTTTTTTTTTTGCAGAGACTGAAAATACTTCTGCTTTTCTTCCAAAAAAACAAACATGTAAGAAACATGTAGAATGAAAACTCTTCCTTCATATATGTATATGTGTCTGTGTGAGCACATGTGCATGTTTAAGCAACTTGAAATCAATTACTTTGGGTTCCAATAACTAGCTGGAGGTGGGAATCAAGAGATCAAATCATGTAAACACCACATAACCAAAGCATCTATGTTTATACATAACAGATACTCTGACTTGCTTTATTATTGAGCATTTGTAAAATGGTCCTCACATATAAAAGCAAACTGCACAAGAAATATATTTTGACACATATAGAATGTAAAATTCTAGATATGCTTTTGATCTGAAAGTTATCTTTTCATAATTCTTTTAGTATTGCATTCATTTCTTAAAGACAGTTTTTAATAGGATATTCAGAGGTGGGGCAGCAGATGGAGAGAGTAGGCCTAAGAGAAATGAGGAGAGAGGAGGTGAAAAAAAAGAAGCCAAATACAGTGGTATCTTTTCCTCAAGATTACAGAAACTCATGTCATAATGAGAGTAGTGAGCCTTGTATGCTAGAATTATTCTCCAGCTGATTATTCTTATAGCTAAGATTTCAAGAAAATATAAACATGTGGTTATAAGTATCTAAATTTGATACATTAGAAAAATAGATAGGTGATAGATGATGGATGGATGGATGGATATATAGTATTATGGTTTAATTTTTTGAGATGGAAATAGACGAATATATGACATATATAAACATGCATCAAATATAAGGCCATTCTAATGGAATATTTCTTAGTTTAGTCCATTCAAAGTTACCCTCAATTATATAGAATTGAATCTACTATAAAGCAAATCTTTGATGAAATATTTAAAAGAGGAGAAAAGATGGTATAAAATATCAAGAATGAAAGGTAAGTGTGGACACAAAATCAGAGTCTGTCATTAAGTGAGCAAAACATTTACTATTCAGCAATGCCCTCTCTTCTGTATGTATAGGAAATGAGATAGCAAGTTATTATAGGACCTATGTTATTGTGAGCATAGTAATTACATGAAAAGTGCAGGAATAAGCATTAGCACATAAAAAGAAAATTTCATCATTGAGATTATGAAGAAGATCACACACATAATTACATAGTATTGTTCCAGTTTTAATACAATGAAACTTTCAGATAGGAAGAAAAATAGACCAAAGCATATCATTATCCCCAAATCTCTAACTGAACTTAAATGTTGTCAAGTTTCCAGAAGTTCGTAGAGAAAAAAATACAAACTTCAGAGTAGCCAGGAATTATAATAACAAACAAGCATGGTTCTGAATTGATTTTCACACAGACCCTCTACTATGTATCATTTAAATGCAAGACAGCTAAATTCATTCACTTATTACCTAGAAATTACTTTCATATTTTTAAGATTTTTAAAAAAATATAGTGAGCTTAATGTGACTTTGGAACATCCAGCTTGAAAAGTCTAGTGGGAAGCTTGGAAGTGAAGATATAAATGCTTCACAGTGCAGTTATATTTTCAAAGTACTTTGTTCACATTTCCATATAGCATGGTATCAGTTAAGATATGCTAGGTTTTGCTGCAGTAACAAAATCCTTAAATCTTAGTGACTTAAAGAAACAAAGACTTACTTCTTGCTCATGCAATCTGTTCATCTCAGGTCAACAAGTCCTCAATTCCAAGTTATCCTCACTCAGTGCCACCAGTCATCAAAGCCTCCACCATCTGAAACACTGTTAGTCTCTGTGACAGTGGTAGGGAGAGGAACCTAACCTATCACACATCAGCTTTTAAAGTCTTCTGCCAGAAATTGACACATTATGTCCTTTCACTTTTTTTTTGACCACAGCAAATAACATGTCATAACCTTACTTCAAAGGGTGGGGGTGAGGGGTAGAGAAATACAATCTTCCCAAGTAATTGGAAAGAGAAAAATAAATATTATAAACAGATTTAATCACTCCAAATATTTGATATGCTCTATTTTAAATTGTTTATTTCCCCCTTTCCCAGTTAAGTTTGAGTTCCTGGAAAGAAAATGTTGAATCTTATCCATATTTCCAGAATTTATACTGGGCACTCAATAAGTATTTGTTGAATGAATAACAAGGACAGTCAGCGGCACCATATATTTGAGCACGCTCAAGAAGAAGCAATATTGAAAAGAGACCTTCGGATTTGACATTAAATTCATGTGTAATCATTTAAATATATCTCAGAAATATGACAAATTGAGAAAATGAAGGAAAACATGGAGACAGCCCTTTCTAAAAGACTGACAAGGATCCCAAGGAAATATTTAGGACAGCAGCTTAAAGGGAGTTATTTTACATAGAAAGGAGAGTACAGCAGGTCTGGAGGGAGAACAGATGGAAGGAAAGAGGGAAATTTTAAGAGAGAGGATGAGTAATTGATGAAATGTTTAGGAGGCACCAGGAGGAAGTGGGATCATAAAATAGATAAGTGGAATTTGGGACAGCAATCATTTTGAGATAGAGATATGAATCAGGATGGTTATAAATAAAGCTGTGACTGGTAATGAAAGAAGAAAAATTTGAAGATGTGCCTGTTTAATGGACCTTATTTCATCTCAGAAGCAGAAACCAGATAATATTCTGAATGTAAGAACAGGCATTGGACAAAGAACTTGAAATGCATGACAAAATTTAGAATGGCCTTAATAGGAAAGAGGTTACTAGGGATTAGAAGAATGAGAAGCATTGAGAATGGATGTCCAGTTAGGGCTGAAATTTTAAATAGGAAAAGCAAACACTTATCTCCACAGTTATTAAGACCATCTACATGATTTAATGAGCCAGTATCATGATCCTAAAAACCATCTAGATACATATCCAGGCTCAGAACCCAGGAAATGCAAGCAAATGACCTCTTACCAATATCCTGAAAAAAAGTGTAATGCTGTGATTCATCATACAAAAAAAATCTAAAACTATGGTCCACCATTTTGACTTAATCATTGGATAAAACTGAAAGGAGGCTGAAATTGATTTAAATGTCTTAAAATATATAGAATAACATTATTATGCAACTTCCAGGATATTTTTCTGTCTTGCAGAATCCAATTTCTCCTTTAAAATGAGCTGGTATTCATCTTTTAGAAATAAAAATAAAAATAAAATTGACAGCTTTTGATTTTGCCAAAAATGTGTAGCTAAATCTTTCTTGACTATTTGCAGACACCCTGATACCTTGGGAATATTCAGTAGTGAGATCTAAATATGAAATGTCACTACACTAACTGTAGGACCTTTTTTAGGTTCCCTATGATTGTTAACGTCTGATCACAAGGCAAACATTGTAAGACATAGTAAGGCATGATAAGTTTCTGCTCTTTAAATGTATAGAAATAAACTCTAAGAACAGCATTGGTATTAAAAGGGTTGATTCAAGAGTAGAGTTGAAGTTAGGGGTGAAGAGATTAACTCAGTTTGAGATGACAAGGGGCATGCCAGTAGAAATGATAGAAAATGATGCCCTATGGAGACAGTAAATGTCTCATTAACAAGGAAACTAGTTATGAATTGTATATAAACAAATGAATGTATAATATCATGTATGTTGCTTGGCCATATGACTATTTCTTTACATAGGTTCTAAGACAGAATTAGATGTATGCATTAAAAGCAGCATGAGGTTCAATAAAATGTTAATTTTAATATAGAGTTCTCAAAATGCTTATTGGACCACTTTTTTGCTTGAATGGAAGGTGAAAGAATATCTGCAAACAATATGATATGCTGAGGTTGGGATTACTGTGGTTATTAAAGTCACAGCTCTAACAATATCATTTTGGGAGACATTTCCAGTATTATCTTGGAAAGTATTCACAGCTGAACTCTTGCAACTTGTTTCTCTTTCTGAAAAAATTTGGAAACTAATAAAACAAGAGCTAAATAATTTCTTTCTTTAAAACATGTGCCTGGAAATTTTATTCTTATAAACCAAACTACTTTTAGATTGTCCACAAAAATATGGCAGGCCATCCTCAAACTAACCTCTTAATGACTTCTAAACTATTTTTGTTTGTAGATACACATTACACTCTCATACATGCACAGCTATATTCATAAAATCAGTACCACAATTCTAGTTCCAGACACAATAAATATTGCATGTGGCTTGGCAGTACCTTAAAGGACTTATTTCACTGTGTTCTCTATATACATTATGACAGTCAAACAAATTTAAACAATTTATTACCATCATCATTTATTAAACTCTATTTATTGACACCTCAGTAGGAACCAACTTCCAAGATTCATTGCTGTTTATTTCAGAGACAAAGGACTGACAGGAAGTCTTAAAAATTCTTACAAAATGAAACAGATACCCATGCCCTTGTATGCCCTATGAGCTGTAGGGAGCAAGAGCGGCATTTGTGTTGGCATACATTGTCTCACTATGTGTCCCTCTGTACACCTCATGCTTTCACTGTTAGAAACAAAGAAACAACACTTCCACTTTAATGTTTTGGCTCTCTTTTAGTGGGAACTCATGAAGTAAAAATGAATAACTGTGTATTCCTCTGAGACTCTAATAATGAGAGTGATCACTCAGTTGGCACATTTCTGTTTCCTTCGGGTTATAAAAATTGAGAGCCTTCTAATACTATTTGATTATGCTTCCCCTCTAGAGATCACTAGCTATTATTACCTTAAACCTTTTGTTACTCTGAAACACACAATGTCGATTATTAAAATATTCCATTTGATTTATAAGGATAAAAAAATAAAAACATTGCAGCCTTTTGCTGCTCAAAACAAAACTAGTTGATGTTGTATCACAAACACATTTGGGAAAGTAGTTAAGTTGTTCGGTTTCAAATAATTAAAGGATGAGGTAAAAACAAGTTCATTGAATAACACAGAATTTCCAAACTCAGCTAATGGATAAGATGATTCATTGCTCTGATTTGGCAAGATCAAATGGAAAGCCAACAACTGGGAAAGCACAAAAAAATGCAGAGACTGGAAACTTTAAAAATGTGGGCATGCAAAGCAAGTAATTTGCTGTAATCAAAATGTAATAGGCAGCATTTATAGGAATATGCCTTTTGGAGTATCAAATTATCCTAATCAAGTTAGGAACTTATTAATGATCCTGACAATTTTCCTGAAGGATCACATCAAGGTATATAAAATAACTGTTAGAGTCACTTTAGCATTTGCATAAAATTAGTTTATCTTCACGTCAAATCTGAATATGTTTATAAAGCCTATATTAGAGTACATTTGGGAGCAATTTTTAAATTAATGTTTCATTAGTGCTCTCTTAATACTGTCATTTATTGATTGTTCTCCATTCCATTTATATACTATCATTTTCCCCTGGTAAATCATTCCAGTGTACAATAAACTTAACAGAAACTTAACAGAAACTATTGTCTTGTGAATGTGGAAAGAAAACAGAGAAACCATTCAGGATAACTAAGAGATCAGTCTGAGTCAGACATAGTTACCTCATGATCCAACTTTACCACCTAAAAGTTACTTGGCAAAAATCACTTGACCTTTCTTAGTTTTGTTTCCTTATCTTAAAAAAATCAGGTAAATGCGGCTAATGGTAACATCTATCCACCTAATTTGTGGGAAGAAACATAAAAGAAATTATAGGTCATATTTTTAAATTCTGTGTAACTTTATTTAATTGGAAGATTTTAGGATATGCATTAAAAGAAAAAGATGAAAACAATTTTGCTTTAAGTTGACATAGAAATATTAATCTCATCATTTATAATGGAAATCTTTTTTATCCTGAATATTAAGTTATTCTCAAATTTTTTTACGCATGCTAAAAAATCCTTCTTAGGGAAACTTTTACTCTCATTAAAGGCAATATTTTAAGAAAGGAATTCTTTGATTTTCTCAGAGTTCTCAGTGGTTTCTCTTCATATTTTGAAAATTTAAATTAAGAAGATATGTTCTCATTTATGATCTAAAAAGAGAAAACATTCTTTAAATTTTCCTTGTATCATCTCTTCAGGTTAAATAATTCTGGTCATTTGATTTATGAAGAATTAAAGAAGGATACATTCCCACCAGATGTAATTTATGATTAACAATTAATTTAAAATTTTTCCAGTAACTAAAATGAGATTTTTACAAAGTGTTCACCAAATTCTATAAGAACTGAAAAAAATAAATGTTGTTTTGAAAGCAATTTCCTAAGGTCAAATTCTTCTTTTTGAGATGCTAAAAAATGTTATTCAACCTACTAAAAGCCATCAATTAATCACAATTGGATTGTGTATACTTAATTCAGGAGAGAGCAAATGAAAAGGTATATCAAAATCTGATAGATTATTATACAATCTTTTAGGCAATTTTCAGAATATTTTTAGATTCTAATAACATTTTGCTCAAGTTTCTACAAATTCCATGTTCATCACATAGCAGAATTTAATTATTTATTCACCAGACAAATGTTTCAGGACACCTACTTTGTTCAAGTTAGTGACAACATTGCAGGAGGTAGAAAGGTTGATAAAACACAGTCCCTCCCATAATGGAATTATTATCTGTGAAATTATATATATTATGATGTAGATTATTGATGCACAGGGAGAACTGCGAAGAACTGAAATATCAAGGGAAATCCAAGTTAGGTCACTGTACCCTACTTATTAACTCTTAAGACAAATATGGACTTCCCCACTGCTCCCATCTCAGAGATGTCCCTCACCTTCCTGGAAGGCATCAATTTTCTCAAGTTCTCCAGAGTCAAGCTGACTCCAGTTTTTAATTCATCTCAAAGAAGATAAGCACTCAGAATTTGTCAAAGTAAATGGGCTCAAACTCACTGCCATGAAACCATGGCTAAAAGTGTCATTAAAGAAAGTAATATTTATAAAGTATTGTTTGAGGGGTATACAGACCTCTGTTCTTACAGAAACTTTGAACTGCTTGACGTTAAGTCAGATCCAAAGGCATCACAGTAAGTAAACTGTTCTTCAATTTGTAAGAACCATTCCTATCAAAGTCTTTGCTACATAAACAAGGATATAGCTCACTGCACCATTCAGTTCTCTTTTCATGAAGACTTATGGAAAAAAATTTTCTCCAGTCTCATTATTCAAAATGTTCTTTTTCTCTCTTGAACAGTAGAGTTCTGATAATATCAGATTCTGTGGATCTGATGGTTGTTTAAGAATTTAGGGCCAAATTTATGGGCAGAGTTCTTTGAGTGAATATTCTCTTAAAACATAGGTTAAAATACTTCTTTATCTTTCTTACTCTTCAGAAAATTTCTCCTTGTCATATATATCTCAATGATTGTTTTAAAACTTTTTTTTGTAATATACTTCATCCAAAGACAATTTCTACATCCACAACAGAGCAAATGGCTACCCACAGAATGGGAAGAAAATATTTGCAAATCACAGACCTGTTAGGATTAAGATCCAGAACATATAGAGATCTCCCAAAACTCAACAACAGCAACAACAAAAACCAAACAACCCAATTCAAAAATAGGTAAAGGACTTGAGCAGACATTTCCCTAAAGAAGATATAAACAAATAGTCAATAAGCACATGAAAAGATATTCAATGCACTAGTCACTAGGGACATGCAAATCAAAATCACATTAGGACACCATCTCACACCCATTAGGATGGTTTCTATTAAAAAAGGATAAAAGAAGAAAATGACTGTTGATGTGGATTAGAGAAATTGGATCCCTTACGCCTTGGGAATATAAAATGGTACAGCAATAAGGAAAACATTACAGTGGTTTCTCAAAAAATTAAAAATAGAATGACCATATGACCCAGCAATCTCACTTTTTGGTATACACCAAAAGGATTAAAGCAGCTTCAAAGAGATGTTTGTATACCAATGTTCATAGCAGGATTACTCATTATAGGTAAAACATGGAAGCAACCCGAATGTCCATTAATAGAAGAACAAATAAGCAAAGTTTAGTATACACATGCAATGGATGGAATTTCTTTCTTTCAAAGGAGGAAATTCAGACATATGCTACAGCTGGATGAACCTTAAAGAACTATGCTAAGTGAAATAAGCCAATCACAAAAAGACAAATACTGTATGATCACTTACATGAGGCACTAGATAGTCCAAGTCACAGGGACAGACAGAAAGTACAATGGTGGTTGCCAGGGGTTGGGGAGAAGGTAAATGGGGAGTTATTGTTTAATGGGTATAGAGTTTTAGTTCTAAAATAAGAAAAAATATCTGGAGATGGATGGTGGAGATGGTTGCACAACTATATGAATATAGTTAATGTCAATGAACTGTACACTTAAAAAGTTCGAGAGAGAGAAGGTAAAAATAAATTATTGAATAAATAGTATCTATTCACTAAGGCCAGAAAATCAAATGCCTTTTAGAAAAAAATATATAAAAAATTAACAATTTCAAAGAAGGTTCTTAACTTTTCAGTTAAACCAAAAGTCCAATTAAGCAGAACATTTCATTTGTTGATATTTTTATCAATTATATTATGTTAAATTTGCCCGATTCTTCATTTTCTTTTGAAGCATATATTGTATAGCCATAATGAACAGAGTTGAAAAGTTGTCCCTTCTTAGCTGTATTTATGTATATTACTTGGTTCAGTTTCTAATTTCTAAAGTAAATTTAATATTAATTCTTTACTCCTAAAATTTTGAGGTTAAACGCAAAGAACAAACTGCACTCAATAAGACCACTCATTAAAATTTGTAGTAGTTGTCTAGAGTAGTACTATTATTTATACATAGGCATTCTATGAGCCAGTTTATTACTATTCCTGGTAATGCTGATGTCCCTGGCACTGTTACTCTATAAGCACATAGTAATCACTCCTTAAATAGTTATTGGCTACATTAAGTTAAAGTAAAGTGAACAGAAAACAGTTATTTGTCCTGAAGTCAATTATCCAAAATCTGGTCAAAATTTGAACATAGACAATGCACTTTAAAAAGATATGAAATTTCAGGTACTTTTTTGCATTTTCCACAATTTAGTCTTGCTGGTTCTTCTATCTTTTCATACATCTACCACAGTATAAAAATATAAGGATGATGATTGTGATAGGCAAAATAATGTGCATTTCCCTGCCCCAATATATCAGATCTTAATCCTTGGAACCTGTAAATATCACTTTCCTTGGGAAAAGAGCCTTTGCAAATGTGATTAAGGATCTTAAAATGGAAGATTATCTTGGATTATCAGAATAGGCCCTAGATACAAGCACAAATGTCTTTATATGAGAGAGGGAAATGAGACTCACAGAGGAGATAATGATGAATGGGAAGACAAAGGCGGAGGCTGCAGAGATGTGACCACAAACCAAGGAAGGCCAACAACCATCAGAAGCTGCAAGGGACAAGGTACAGATTTTCCCCAGAGCCTCCTCAGGGAGCATAGCCTTGCTGACACCATGATATTGGCCCAATGGCACTGAAATCAGACTTCGGATCTCCAGAACCATGAGAGAATATATTTCTGTCATTTTAAGCCACTATGTTAATTTGACTCGGTAGCCACAGGAAACTCATACATGATGATGATTAAAAATAGCTTACATCTATGGAATATTCACTTTGTACTAGGCATTATTTGAAGTACTTTGCAGATATTATCGTTTAAGTCTTCAATTAACCTAGGAGATATATAATTTATCACCATTTTATGGATAAGGACACTGAAGCAAGGAGATGTGCAATAAGCTGAATAAATTTTCACAGCTTATAAGGAACAGAGCAAGGATTCAAATCCAGGCGTTCTAGTTCTTTAGTTCACAATCTTAATGCTACATCAAGTTCAATAACTATTTGTCTCCATGACTTTAATGTCAAATTTTAAAGTAAATGTAAAATTGTAACTGAAAACTCCATCCTGTACCCATAGCCTTTATTATTTAAATTCCTAGTGATCTGAATAAATTAAGTACAGTGAGACTAACTTCTATAAGTAGTTCTCAACAAATGCAGTGTTAAAATCCAGATTTTTCAGGATGCCTTCTGGAGTTTCATGTATATTCCTCTTTTTAAGTTAGAGTAAAGTAAACATGCTATAGATATTTTATTAATTTTTCTTTCATTTCAGTTAAGGGTTGATTCGATGTAATTATAGGAGAAAGAAACGACTAATAATTTTAATAATACCTTCTAAAATAGCAAATAATTCTTTATAGCAAATAACTTTTAGATATAAAAACAGAACACATGACAAGATCATAAAAAAAACTAAACAGAGATCATTTGACCCCATTTTATGAAAAACCCTTAAGAAAATCCTCAAATAGACCTCCCTAACACTCTACTATATTTTTTCTTCTCATGGAGACAGATAGGTCTAATGTATAATCAAGGTATGCCGATATCAGTACTATTTGCTGGAAGATAGGCCACATAACTACCTGGAGGAAAAGTACAAACTCTCCTTTACTGAAAACTTCTCGCTTAAAAGACATGTTTAGGAATGCTGTGTGCTTGCTTGTTTTCGTAGATATAATTCCATAAATAGATCATGGAGAACTATCCTCTTTGTGCTTCAAATAAGCAAAAAATTAAACATACAGTTGGATGACACTATAACAAAGAAACAAAGTCATTAAATGGTTTAGAAGTCCCTATTACATTGTAGAACTGTGTTCTAGTATTCTAGACAGGTTCATTAGTAAATTAGGAATAAGATACTTTTTGAAACCCATCCTTAATCTGGGAAAAATACTAAAAGTAGTACAGAATTACTTAGATATGATTAAATCACATTTTAAAATGAGACAAAGATTTTGTGAAGAAATTTGATTCATCTCTGTCTCTTGATATCCTTAAACTTTTCTCTTTGCAATTAAAATAAAAAGTTGAGCCTGAGTTATTCCAGAAAGGAGAGTTATTGCTAATTTTAGCAGGCCTTAGAAGATATAAATGAATACATTTTTAATGTACCAGAATTTTAAAAATGATCTCCAACGTGTTATCCACTTGTTCAAAAGATTAATTTCACTAACGAAATTGAGGCATGTACTCTTTCTGAGCTGGTCTATGTTTCCTAAGAGGCTATTTAAATGCTTGCTTGATTTTAAACTCACAGGCTTTAATTTGTTCAAACTCTCACTTTGGAAACTTTGCAAAAAAACTAAGAAGTGTTACCCACCTTGAGTTCAAGCTCTTGAAACATTCAAAGTTACAAATCCTTCCTCAATATTAGTTTCTTCAATCTGTGATATAAAGCGGACTCAGATGTTCAGAGTTTAGTTGCTTTCCAAAGATCTGATTGTTCAATCATCAAATAATAAACTATTAGTCCAAATGTACAAATATGGAATTTAGAAAACTTATAAAACATAGTAGAACATATGTTCATGTGATTATAAAGTTAACTCATTTACAAGACTCCCACTGTTACAAAATATTTTACAATTCAAAAATTCAATTTTATAATTAGTTTAACACTTTACTACTAAGGCTTAATAAGTTACCACTATAACAACCTAATTATCTACTTCCAAAAAATAAATAAAACCTCTAGGCAAGTCATTACTATGCTATTTTTATACTTTGCAAAAATCCTTACATATTCATAAGTATATTGTTTCTAGTAGGTAGGCAAAATATGATTATTTAAAAAGACTTCAACTATATTAAGAGAAGAAAAAAATTATATTTCATACAATGCTGTTACTACTAGAAAATACAATTTAACCCTAAAGCAAAAGAGATACCATGGCAATAAACATTAGTTTAATGGGACAGAGAAATGTAGTTTTATTTGAAAATAGTAAGATAACATTAAACTGCTATGAAACATAGTAAAATATCTTTAACTTCTCAAAGTATTTCTATATTCCCAAAGCTGCTTGCACATCTTAGATATTAATATCTTTTGTGTTCTAACAGATTTATATGCTTATATTTGTAACTCCATTCATGGGCAGCAAATCAGATCTGTGACTTAAAATATGTCACTATTCCTAAAACAAGCATAATTACATCTTGTGAAGAAATATAAGAAATGCATATCATTTGCTCTTCTTGTTATTAGTTTTAAAAATCTCAAAATCTTTAGATAGGCATTAATAAATTTATTTAAAGAACTCATGAATAATGGATTTATAAAGTTGGAAATTATAAGAAAACAATAGAAGATATGTACTAGCTACATACATGCACTTTGCAGTAAGAAATACAACATCTTAATTAAATTTCACATAAAATAAGTCCTAAATTAGACATGAATCTTTTTATCTGGAGTTATTTTTGTAGATGAAACACTATGTTTTTGTTGAAATGAAAACTTTTTTTTATTATTGAACTTTTGATGTACCTAGTAAATAGCAAATCACAGCAGGGGGTGTAAGTGTTTTGAAAATAAAAGAGAAATTTTAAAACAAGTTGCTAGTATCTCTTAATAGAAATTGAACATCTTGTTGGGATCTGAGCATTAATTATAAACTGGCTGGAAAATAAGAGTGTCCAGGTAGACCTCAAGATAACTCTGCAGAGGCATAAAAATGTGATATTAGCACCAAGTACGTTTTATGTCATAAATCACACATTGTTAAGAGAATGGCTATAATACAGTACTCTTTATTTACAATAAAGGGGCTCAAAGGAGAAATATTGTTAGGAGAACACCAAGACCTCAGCATTTAGCCCTCTCTAGAGCTAGCAAGCCAAATTATGTAATTGCCACACAATTTTCATGTGAATTCAAGTTTCAAGTTCCTCATTTTTGTTACATTTGAAATTGCTATGGATAAATCAATCTATGATATTACCATCACTGTACTAATTTTTCATGAAACTTAGAACTAAGGGAAGTCATCCTTCTACTTTCAAATGAGACTCAGAAGTTAGTGGTTAATGAAACTGAATTTGCAGTCTAGCAATACTGCTTTTCAAAACAGTAACTCTGAAACTTTTCCAAATTTAACATATTTAAGGTTCCCTTTTCCTTATACACAAAATGAAATGGTAAAGATGCTGCCTTTGGAGGTTGTTATGCATTTGCAGAGGCTGTAAAGCCCTTAACATGTTACTTGGTGTGCAGTGAGTGGAAAACAAATGCTAGACATTGTTGCTGTTGATTTATCATCATCATCATCATCATCATCATCATCATCATTTTATTTATTATTGTTATTATTGTTGTTGTTGTTGTTGTTGTTGTTGTTACATGCCCCCAAAGTCCTTCACCCACTTTGTAATAGAGCAATATTAGTCCAGAAGTCCTAAATTTTTGTTTAGGACCTTTTTTCCTAACACAGAAAGCTTTAAATACTTCATTTACTTAAATCTAAGATAACACATTAAATCAACATGTTTGCCCATTTCTCCTGTCTATATGTTTTCTCCGTGAATAGAGTGTTCAAATTAGTTTCTGAGGAAAATCTGGAATGAAAAGTAAAGAAGTTGCAGCAAACCCTGGACACACTGTGCTGCATCATTCTACATAATTTGAAGTGACCCATATGCCTTTCATGCTTAGGGACCAGAGTATAGTGACTGAATTACCCAGCACAGGGCAAGGGTCGTATGAACACCCAGAGGGAGATACACCTTTCCAGTTCATTTCAGGGAACACGGAGAACCAGAATTGAGTGGACATGTAAAAGGCATATTTTATAGACCAAATAGTAAATACTCTCAGGAGAAGAGAGGGAAATTTCTCCCATCACATTCCCAGAAAGCACCACAGGAATGTCATAGAAATGTCAGCTCTAGGGCCCTTAGTTACACCTACAGAACATAGGGTAGACTTTGAGATCGGTTCAGGGATCCAGAATTTGGGGATGCTCAAACAACCAGGAACAGCTTATCAACAGCATTATTCAGAGGCAGCTCAGGTTAAAACAGACATAAACACAGCCACCAGAAACACATGATGCTACAAGTCTGAAGTGTAAGGGGAACAGAGAGAGAACGGGCATTTCACAAGGGGTGACACCATATTAGGTTCTTTTGACTCCAGTTCATACCCACAATAAAACTCCCCAAATGCAAGAAGTCACAAGGTACGCAGACCCTATGCTTTCTCTTCTAACTGGCTCTCTGGAACAGGAAGGCAATCGGATTCAGGTGCACTGGTTTACCCTCAGCCTCCCAAACCCAAACTAAATGTCAGTGAGATTCCCCTGGAGGGAGCCTTCCTGTAATTCAACAGCTTCTCACGCTGCCCTCAAGCCATGTGCATCCCAAGGAGATATTAATGAAATAAAAAGAAGAAAGGAAGAAAACGAGAAGACAGTCACAAAGCTGGCCCGCTGTGCTTTCTCATCCCAACAACTTCAGCAGGTTTCCGGAGGAGCGAGCGCAACCCGTACACACCCAATAGGAGACAGGCAGCAGGGCGTCCATCCTCGGTGGCCCAGCCCTAGACTCCAGCCAGAGCCAGGCTGACCCTGTTGCCCCCGCCTCTGCCTTTTGCTGCCCCTAGGTTCTTGGCAGTGCGCGCTGTCCCAAGACCTTCAAGATTTGCAACCTACACTACAGCCCCAGCAACCTTCCATCTCTTCTTGGCACCAAACGGCACCGGCAAGGGTGCGGACCTATGGTGTGGGCTATGAGGGTGGGGGAGATGGTCCCGGATCAGGACGGTGCAAATGGCCATCCTGCGTGCCTCGCATTCCGCTCCGCTGCATCCCCAGAGCGGTACCTGGCACCCCAGCCAACTCCACTGCCCGAGCCGAGACACCTATTTTGCACGCAACTTACCTGGCCCAGGCTGAGCTTTCGGCGCCCCCAGTAGCTTTTCTCTCCTTCCTCCTACCGAGCCCTTCATCCTCCTGCTGGCTGCCGTCCGGCGCCCTGGCCCTGGCATCTGGGAGGAGCAGCAGCCCAGACTGGCTGTCCCTGAGGGCGCACGGCTGCCCACCCGCAGCTTCAGCGGTGGTGGTCGGGCGAGGCTTGAGCGTTGGCTAAGAATGGTCGCCGAAGTGCCGCGCGTGCAGTCCCTCAGGCGCGGGCTGGAGGTGGCAGTCAGTGCGCCTCAGCCTCCTCCTCTCCCTCCGTGTTCTGCACAAGTCCCACGCCCGCGACAGCCTCAGGTGCACCCGGCTGGAGAGAGGTGCAAGCCGGCGCGGAGGGAGGGGCCCGGCCCAGAGGTGCCGCGAGAGAGGGAGGGCTGAGGCGGAAAGAAACCGGGAGGAAAAGAACTAGCTTACTGGAGTGAGTGGATCGTTTTAAGGGGTGTTAAGGGGAAACGCAAGAAGGAGAAATGCATCCAGAAACTAGAGATATTGGAAATGAGCTCAAGTGAGCTGCTTCAGAAGCCTTAGAAAAGGGGCTTTCCTTTTGTGCTTAGGTCCTTTATCCTCCTGGTTTGGGTACTATTACCTGACAACCCCTTTGCCCCCTTATCCCACTTCATTTTTTTAAATAACAGTTAACCTCAGTAACCCCAGAGAACAGATACAAAGTGAAGCTGTTGCAAAATTGTAGCGAAGTCCTGTATCTACAAAACCTGAGTGCTCACCCCTTTGGAGGGAACCATGTCCTACTGAGATTTTTCTTTTTTCACCTTATTTATTCTCTCTCATTCTCTCTCACTCTCTCTCATTCATTCATTCACTCATTCTCATTCTCTCTCTCTCTCTCTCTCTCTCTCTCTCTCTCTCTCTCTCTCTCCCTCCCTCCCTCCCTCCCTCCCTCCCTCTCTCCCTCCCTCCATCTCTCCACAATAGCCTGGGATGAAAAAGATACTGTCTGTTGCCGGATTCTAGGACTTAGCAAAGTGTTTCTCATACTTCACTGGGCAAAGGAAACCATCTAAGGATGTCGCTGAAGTTCAGATTCTGATCCAATAGATCTAATGTGGGGCCCGATATTCTAATTTCTAATGGTGTGGCAGATGCAAAACAAACAGAATAAACCTGCTCTCTAATATCAGCTGCACTACTAACTACTCGTAGAATGACCTAAAAATAACAAGTTGTTAAGGTCCTGTTTTTCACTGGGCTTCAGGATGCTATGGAGACCAAATAAATTATAGACATAAACACAATGCAAAAGGATAAAATGTCCTACAGATACAAGGCTATTGTTGTCATTATTACTATTGATAAAAAAACATTACGAATGTTAATGCTGACAAGAATGTAGAGATATTGGTAGTTCGCCACTCTGTATGTTCTCAAGAAAAGCTCTAAAAAACAATCAACAAACCCCACAAACACACCATTATTTAGAAAGGAAATGCTAAGTGACATCCTCTAAGGGGCAGTCTATTCCTCCTGTGAGCCAGTTGTTGACTTTTGCTGATATGCAGCACTGTTAACGTGTGTATTATCAAGTAGTTAAATTGCTTATCAAGCTAATAGAACAAACTAAGAAAAGCAAATGCCAAGAACAAAGCAATAAAAAAGAAATAGAGCCAATGCACCAAAAGATATGTTGTATTTCAATTTAGCATGACTATGCTAGCTTAATTTGATATTCTCTCTCTCTCACACACACACATAATGTTTACATGCTTTCATCTGGATTTAAACTCTCATCCTACCTTTTCAATTCAGCAAGTGTTAATAAGCTTTTACCATGGTAAAGGCCTTTCCTGTAGGTGAACAGAATCTGATATAGTTCCTGCTTTGAAAAAGCAATTTGATAATATACCAACAAACACTATTCTAGGCAGCATCTGGTGCCAGAGGACAACAACAAATACATTATTCCAGAAAGTTCAAAAGGCAGTGAGGTCTGGGGGAGAGTTCATGGAAGGGAGATTATTTGAGATAAACCTTAAAATGTGACCCAATTCCATCAGGCAGAGGTAAAAATTTGGGACATTTAAAGAGTAAAGACAGAAAAGTTTGGGGAATAGTGGAGCCTTTTGCCCAGAACATACAGTTCATGAAAGAAGATGGAGAAATGGCTTGGAAATTTGTGCATACCTATTATTGCTATCCTGAGCAGTTAGTAAGTACTTCACTCCAGCAGGGGACCACTGTGATCAGAAATACAGCAAGAAGACTGATCTAATAGGTTAATAGGGTGACCTAGAACCAGAAAGTAATGGAGCTGTAGAATGCACTTAGGAAGCAATAGAAACCATATGTAAGGAACCATCAGGGTAGGAACAATGATAATTGTGGGAAACAAAATATAAAGATGCTTAAAAGGAGACATTGCTGAGACATAATTAACAGTAGGTAGCAATTTTTTGGAGGAGGATTTGTTCAATGTATCTCTAAATTTTGTGCCTGGAGGACTTAGGCAAATGGTGACACCATTAAGAATTGAGAAGTCAACTATAGTTAGTTGGTTTTATTTTTATGTTTATTTGAGAAAGGCTTTCAGATAACAAATTCTCTTTGGACATTTTTAATCAGAAGTTTCAGTGGGATGTATAGGTAGAGATGTTAACGCAGGTAAATTCAAGCCTTGATCTGATAAAACGGGTTCTACATTAGAGCTTGTGTTTGCTCTCATGGTTGACAATGCTGGGCAGGTATATGGAACTAAATTGTTGAAGAATGTGAGGTTAGTGAGGCAAAACAGAAAAAGAAATGCAAAGTGCTTAGGACAGAACCTTGGATCTATGTGACCTCCCTGTTCCTCAGGATCATCATAAGTAAAACATGAGTAACACCTTCTGCATGAAGCAGTTCTGAGGATTAGGTAAGATAGTGTTTTCTCATTTATATTTTTTGCACTAACCTGTAGGGTCTGAGAAGATGGGAACATGTGTATCATGTTCACTCTTGCAGTCAGTCCTAACACATAACAGCATTTGACACATAGTAGGCTCTAAAAATGTTCACTGAATGAAATTAATAATTTGAGAGAAAGGAGAGACACCAAAGCGTAACCAAAAAGACAAATAGAGATGGCTAAGTGGGTTCTGTTATTTCAATGTTATGGAAACCAAATCAGGAAAAAGTTGTTAGATGAACACTGGTAACAAATGGGACTGAGAGAGTGAAACATTCATATACATTGGGAAAGCTTTTGGTTTTGTTTTAGAGAAGGATCTACCTTAAAAGTTAATTGATTATATTCAAGAGAACTGTTGCACTAGAATAACTGTTATGAGTGGCAAAGGAATTTACAGAAGAATGTTGGATTATTCTTTAAAGAAATTGGACACAGTACTGAAGATAAAAAAAAGAGAGAGATTGGAGGTGGAGGGCTGGTAGCAGAATTGAGGAAGATTATTTCTCCTTAGTAAAGGGAAAGTCCAAACATACTTTACTGATAAAATTGAGGAGCCAATAGTATAGAAGTTCCAGGTGAGAAAAAGAGAATAGATTGAGCAATATCTGAAAAGAAAAACAGAACTAGTGAACCAAGAGTGTAAGTAATCAATCTGAGCAAAAAAAAAAAAAAAAAAAAAAAAGGATCACTTGTTTCTTAGAAGCAAGAACAAAAGAGTGGAAACAAGAAAATGTACTGCGATTCTAAAGTGAAATGGCAGGATGTGAGAAAGGCTCATGTTATCTTGCCCCTACAATTTCAGAAAACAGAGATGAGGGCTTCTACAAATAATTTGTGATCAACAAGAAATAGCACTGTGAGCTATAAATATGTGGAGAATATTTTATGACAGTTTTAACAGGGATATCACAGTGAATCCATAAGTGAGGGGAAGATCACCCCTCAAGTGACCTTGCCAGGTGGAACCTGCCTCAGGGGTAAAATATGTACATTCATTATCATGAAGACAATAAGCATTTTTATTTGTTACTCTCCCAGCAGTATTCAAAGAACTAAGTGCAGAAACAAAGTGTGCAGCATGGTTTACCCAAGTTTAGTCATCGACAAAGTAGAAATTATGGGAAATCAAACAAGTGAGGGATTTCATGGAGTAGGTAGGACTTGATGGGATGAACTATCAAATCTATAAAAACAGTTACGGAGATGTAAAGTACAGCATAAGGCATATAGTCAATAATTTATAATAACAATGTATGGTGTCAGATGGGTACTAGATTTACCAGGGTGATCATTTTGTAAGTCATATAAGTGTCTAATCACTATGTCATATAACTGAAATTAATATAATATTGTGTGTCAATTGTAATTAAATTTTTTATATTAAAACATTTTAAAAGTTTTTTTTAATAAAAATAATAAATCTTTCACACCTGGGTTGGTTTGCCATGCTGCCCTTTACTTGAGAGACAAGTGATTTAACCTCTGCAAGCCTTAGTTTACTCATCTGAAAAACTGGGATAAAGCCTTCAGGTTTAGGATTTTATAATAAAATAAAGTAATATTGATAAAGCAGGGGTTCTCAAACTAGTATCTTCATCAGAATCCGCTTGGGGACCTGTCAAAACAAAGATAACCAGACCCCACCTCCAGAGTTACTGACTTTCTAGATCTTACATGAGTCTCAGATATTTGAGCTTCTAACCAGTTTCCTGGTAATGCGGATTCTGCTGGTTTGGAGACTGTTTGCAAACTGTCCTTCCACCCCCGTCCCATATAAATCTTTTAACATGATGCCTGGTATCTAGTAAGTACTAAATCCATGGTAGTGAGTGTTTATAGTTGGTAGTCAACTCATAGTATGACAGCTGAAGCTAGAGTTCAAGCTGATAGGTTATAAATGAAACATGAGGCTGAGTGATGACCAGGGACTATTGGGAGATACTGACAATTCAAAGGTCATATTAATGAAGATCATATTCAGTGTGAGAGGAGTTATGGGAAGGATTCGATGTCAGGGGATTTTGGCCGGGGAGAGAATTTAAGAGTTCAGAATCTTGAAGATCAATTTGTGTTTAGCCCAACACTTGCTAAAAGGGTGGTTTATAATAAAATGCCAAGGCCATAAAAATAAAATCAGATCATAGAAAAAAAATTGGGTCAAGGGAGGACAGCAGACCTGTCAAAAGAGCAGGTCAACACTACTGCTGTGACTGAACACAGAGCCAGGCTCTTGGCCTTGGAAGCCACCAAAAAGCAGGAGCCAGATGATGTTAGGTAAATGTTACTGTCTGAAACAAAGATTTATAAAGCCATCTCTCCTGCTGGAAGAAATATTTTCCTACTCCCATACTCAGAAGGAAATCTCACCCCTGGAGCATTTAGTAACTTGGAATTCATGTGGCTTCTTTAAGTAAGAAACTTCAACACAAATCCAGGCGTAGTATTACAACTGGACGAATGAACACAAAGCCCATCTGGGAGGTGATAAGAAGTTGTTCCCCAGGTATTTACCTTCCAATGATTTAACTTTACCAACTTATAGGCCATCATGTTCTGAGCACTGTCTTTTGTTTTGTTTTGTTTGTTTCGTTTGGTTTGATCAAAAGCTATGGTAAATGCTTTATGTGGACTATCTTTAATCTTAGTAAGATTCCTTTTCTGAGATGAAAAACAAGGCTGAGAGAGATTAAGCAACTTCCCTGAAATGATACCTGCTTATCTTCAATCTCTCTGATTATAAAATATATACATTTCCACTCTAAAGTACTTTCTCTAGAATAGTAAGTTAATAAATGTGGTTAGTCCCTACTTCTTTGGTCTTAGGTTGGGTTCTCAGGAAACAGGCTATGGAGACATGGAAATTTGTGTGCAGGAAGTTTATTGGAAGAGCCCATGAGACCAAGACCTGTGAGAGTAAAGGAGGCAGAATGGGGGAACAGGAGAAGTTAAACTTCATCAAAGCCAATTGCATAGGAGCTCTCGGCTGAATCAGCCCTTCACTGTTATCCTGAACTGAGAACAGAGAACTAGGTCTTTTGCCCTGTGCAATTGGCTTTGAAGGGTGTCAAGCTGTCTTTTTTTTTTTTTTTATGACTTAGGTACATTTTATTGGTTTTCTCAACCATTTTTAATAACCAAAGCTTATTTCACAAAGAAGCCTGTAGAACTAACCTGCTCAAACATATTTTGTCATCACTGCTTTATAGCAACCCAGAAAAGACTATCTTGAATGCGGCAATTATTTTAATAAACCTTATCATTTGCAAAAACACTGTGATGGGTACTTTGGGGGAACAAAATTTATTTGTCACATTTGATGTCATGAAACTTAAATTTAGAAGTAAAATGAACTAACAAAAGTAAATTGTCTGTAAAATGGATAAAACAATAGTATCTATCTATTGAAGATTTAACAACCTGCCACAAAATAAATGTTATAAAAGTATTCAGGCTTTTTCCCTAACTACAATTGGTAGAGAGAAAAGTTTTTGCAAAATAAAAATAACAAAATGCAAAAAGTATTTAAGTTCAGGGTAAGATGTTCTCCCTTTATCTGAGCAAATTTAATGAAGGGAAAGGTCTTTAGTTGAGTCTTCAAGAATGGGTTGAACTTTGAAAGACAAAAACAATTGTGAGGATAAGAAGGCATGCCAGGGAGAACAAATAGTATAAATAAATGTATAGGGCATGAAGGCTTAGAATTTTCTTCAGGGCCAGCAAATGGACTAACAGCATAGTCAAGAATATAGGTGAAAGGCATGGATACTGATGACTTTCAATTTCTGGTGAATTATTATGGCTTTATTTAATAGAAAATGAAGAGTGGACATTTTGAAAAAATTAGAAGAATGAACAAAATAGTGTTAGATAAATATTAACCTGTGTACAACTGTAATGGAAAGAAATTAGAAGCAAAAGAGTTCTGTTTCTTGTTTCTGCTGAATGCTAACCTTTCTTCCTGCAGGAAGTTTTAAAGCAGTGGTTCTCGAAGTTTGCTCACTGGACCAGCAGCATCAGCATCACCTGGGGACTTATTAGAAATGTAGATGCTTGGACTCTGCCTCTGCTTTTTACTGAATCAGAAACTCTAGTTGTGGATCCCAACAGTCTTTGTTTTAACAAGCTCTCCAGATGATTCTGATACATGCTCAAGTTTGAGAATCACAGCCGTAGTGTTTCTATAATACATTTTTCTCCTAGAGCAACTATCTTCTGGAATATCCTTAAGCAATTTTCTTCTCTAACTCTCTAGAGAGTATGATTGTTGTCTACTAATATCGTTCCAGACTCTCTGATCAAATGACTCAGCATTGAACTATTCTATGCTAATATATGGATCAGATTGTTTTAAAAAGGGTTTTTTAGAATAAATCTTTAATACAAAGTTCCTTCTGTTTCTTTTCAATGTAAAATACCTTAGCAGCAGTGTGTCTGTTCTACTAGAAGTAAGACACCAGAAAAAATATGAGAAAAAAAATTCATAGGATATGAGGGGTCAATGATTAATATATTTTTCCATGATAAAAACAAACAAAAAAAATCAGAAGTTCTTTCTCATTACTAGTAAAACTTTGGAATAGCTAATGAAAAAAATATATAAAACTACAGCAAAAAAAAAAGGTTCAAAATAACTAGAGCTTGGATATCGAGGAGGGGATTATTGTTGATAGAAAATGATTCTGAATACATGTTAAACAAAAAAGATCAATAATGGCAAAATACAGAACATATTTGTGAGTCTCTGGAGAGCCTGGATTTTTTCTGATCAATGGATTGGAAGCTGAAAGGAAGAGAATGAACTGACAAGGAGTGAACTTATGTTAGAGTAGGTCAGCAAGAGGACATGACCACCTGTTGAGCCAAATCCCAGTAATCAGAAGCCACTCACCCCCTCTCCCTGTCCTCAGAATGTACATTATGCCCATCTTTTTTGGCACTAGGAGTCACTTCAAGGACACAGCCTTGAGATGATGTGTTGTTGAGGCCATCTGGATGATATTGGTATCTATGACTGAACCCAATTAAGGTCTCTATATAAATTCAAGAATCTGGTGAGCTAGTGCAGAAATCTACTCATTTTGTGGCTGCCTAAAACAAACATTGTAAGCAAATCCCCTTGCTTGTTAAAATGCCACCTATTAATCTGGAGTGGTCTGACTCTTTGGGCTTTCCTTGCTCTCTGTGCATGGAGGGCCAGTTTTGGATTTCACTCTAGGGAACATCTGAGGTAGCAAACAACTTGGCACTTGGTGTATCCAGCCTAGATGAGAGGAATGCTTTGAACTACACACAGCAACCTCATGGAGTGGCGTGGTTGCAATAAATTCACAACAAAGTGAACATAAAGTTAACAGACACACAAAAAGATCACATAAAAGCACATGTGTTACATACATAATCCATTCATTCTTTAAAACATTTTTATTTTGCTACTGAAACATGGATCTCTCCCAAAACTAATATATTGACTGCTGTGTAGACTGCTGTTAGACTGAATTTTTTCTTAAATATATAAGCATAAATTACATTTATTTCAGCTTGCCCATCTAGTTGTCTTCCTAGGGAGATTTATGAAAATTTGCTTTTTTGGATTTTTGTGAACGATGCTATTTTAGATGTCTACAAGTGATAATATGGTAACCCATAAATCCCATCTTTCCTCAAACTCTGTGTGTCTCCTTCAGCAATGTCTCCACTCACTGACTCCTCTCTTGCTCACAGTGGAATCCCTATTCTGTCATACTTAAAATCTCAAAGCCATTTTTAATCACCTTCTGTCTTCACTTTAACTTCCAGCCAAGTGGATTTCCACCTCTCTATAGGTCTCAGATTCTTTTCTAATTCTCCCTTGTAGTTAGAAATGCAGTACCCTAACTCAGACTCTCTGTTGGATTAAGCTTGGATTAATTTATAAGTCTTTAGCAACTGAGTTCCTAGCCTGAAATCTTGATCTTCCTCTAATTGAAGTAGATCAGTGTCAGATGAATCTGCCAAAAGTCATTTCTTTCACTATGGCACTTCTGGTGCTCCAAATCACATGCCTCACCACTACCTTTTTATTATAGTTCAAACCAGAACAATAATCAGAAGCCCCGTGTTCTCATCGCAAGCTACAATTCCTATCATTCCACCCATGACTCCCCTATAGCCAGCTGGTTACCTCATTATGACTCAGGTATACTTTTGAAAGCTGTTTCTTCTGGAAAGTTTGGCCCTCTTTCGATCTCCTGAAATTCAACCCATCTTTCATAATCAAGTCAAAAACATCAGGTAGACAGATAAGAAAGAAAATGAAAAGAAGGAAGGAAGGAAGGAAGAAAGGAAGGAAGGAAGGAAGGAAGGAAGGAAGGAAGGAAGGAAGGAAGGAAGGAAGGAAGGAAGAGAAGGAAGAAAGAAGAAAGAGAGAGAGAGAGAAAGAAAAAGAAAGGTAGGTGAGGTGTAGCTATGGAGAGAAGAAAGAAGAGAAAGAAGGAAAATAGAACAAAAGAAAAGCAGCACAGAGGGAAATGATAGCGGAACATTAACATTTATTTGCCCCCCAAAAGGCAGATGTCATCCCCCCTGACTCTAATAGGAGGAAACTGAACATCAGAGAAGTAAATAAGTTGCCTAAGCTTACAGTTAAAAATCGGCAGAGCAGAAGTTGAAACCAAATCTTTTCTGGGACAGTGTTTTCAAATTTGTGTGCGAAAGGAATGGTAAAAACACAGACAACTGGGCCTCAGCCACAGAGTTTCTGAAAGTCTGGGGCAGAGCCTGAAGATTTGCATTTCTAACTAATTCCTAGGTGATGCTGATACTGATGATTCAGAGATCACAATTTGAGAACCATTGGCCTAGCAAGCCCTTCCATTGTCATCACTGTTAATTGGCACATAGTAGTCATGCCATTATTATTTGTTAAAAAGATAAATATCCATGAAACCCATAGTCTCTGCTGTATTCTAAAGCCCTTCGTAGCCACCACATTGCAGAGTTAGCTCTTGCCTCTGAAAGCCTCTAACACATATTGTCTGTATCACAGTCTACACTGACTCTTGTCCGACGACAGGCCCCCTCAGAAGCACACCTTGAGTTGAGGACTCATGTGCAAGTGCTTTATTAAGGGAATTGTGATGTTTTAATTAAGATTTTTTGGCTGAAAACAACAGAAATTCTACTTGAAAGGCAAAAGGATAATGGAATTAATTACCACTCCAGTTAGCCAAAAATCCTGAGGTAGAAAAGCTCCAGGGTTCTTTAATACAACAGCTTAATCAAGTCATCCTATTTCATGTCCACCTTTCTGTCCAACCATTTATAGTGTACTGGCAATCTTCCTTCAAGGAATCAAAATGGCTGCAGCAGTTCAAGGTATCCCATTCTCATAAATCAAAACTAAAAGCCAAAAAGGGACCCTTAGGCCCCACATGCAATTTCTTTTTAAGAGCAAAGACATTTTTCCAAGAAGCTCCCCAAGATTCTTTTTCATCTCATTGGCCAAGAGTAGCTTATATACCTAATACCTGACAAGATAGAGAATCACCTAGTTCATTTGAGAAATGAAAGGACACCAGGGGAAAAAACATTCTTGGCATTATAAAAGAGGGGATTAGCTGGTGGACAGGAAACCAGTATCATGTGTTCCAGGTAGCTTATGCATTATGGGTTTATCAAGAAAGACAAGAAACACCCACACTAAAAGGAAGATTTTTGCCTTACATTAAAAAGCTAGTGAATGAAAATTTATTCATTTGTAGTAAGTCAAAAATGAAAATGTTTGTTATGTATGCCTTGTTTTAACTGACTTTTACTGATTTATGGATCCTGATCACACCAGATAAAACAGCTTCTAATATATTTACTGTACTTCATCAAATTTTTTTCGAGTATGTAGCTCAGAGTCTCTCAAATCATATGTAATCAATAAATGTTAAAAACAGCATTGATTTTACATATTTGTTACAACAGAAACTCAATCAGTGCCTATTGATTTATCATGGATGTGGAATGTTACATGCGACTATTAAGTGGCTGGCCCTTTCCTGGGGAATATGTAGTGCCAAGGAAATGTCTGTTCTTCAAATGTTAAAGACTTTTTGCCTTTAAGATTATTTCTTCTAATGGCTTTGAAAGCTAACAGTGGCAGAAACAATCCTGTGCGTTCACCAAACAATCTACTTTCCCTCCTGGTAACCTGGGAAAACTACTTTTCCCATCCTCCGGCATCCAGAAGTAGCCTTATGATTAATTTTGGCCAAGAAAATGTCAACAGAATACACTGGCCCCAAGTCTAGGACCCAAATATCTCCTGGGACTTTTGCTCAAACACCAGCTCCCTCATTATTCCTCCCCTTGTCACCTGTAAATTTGAAGCAGAGGAATGAAGGAGAATTCCAAGTTCAGGGTCTGACAGAGTCAACATCAGGTAGGAATGTGCTCTTTCATGTCATGTTCATGAGATGGTGTGGTCATTACAGGAGTTAGCATCTCAAAACATACAGAAAAATAAAACAGGAGTGGCTATAGCCATAATTGTGAAGAACAGGATACTGGTTTTTAAGTACATCTCCTCTCACTTTTTTGAAAATTTTCCTTCCCCCTCTAATTTTTAATGTCTTACTGTGTGTTTTTCACTAGAAATACCTAAAAACATTTATGTCACTATGCTGAGAATAGAACCTGACATTTGCAACCACTCTAAATTGTAAAGAACTTAATTTGGTTGCACTCTTTCACGTTCATTTGCATTTAAAAGGCCTATAGAAAGACCACCATGCTTGTACCTAGAAAATGAATTACTAATAATCAGAAAGAGAAAAAATATTACTGTGTAAATTATACCATACAGGCAATAGCCTACTTCAGAATTCCAGCCCTGAATAAAAATTAAATTTACATTTAATTTTTTTTCTAAAATAAATACTAAAAATTAAAAAGGCAGATTTTCAGTTTACATCTTTTTCTCCACAGGATTCTTAATTCACACTTATTTATAGTATACTAACTAAAATTCTTTAAAATTGGAAGTTTTATTTTATTTATGGTTATATCTCATGAATTTTAAAATATATAAAACAGAGAAAGATAATTAAGGAAAAGATTACATACAAGTTAATTGTGGAAATTAATAATATTCACTATGTAATGAACCTAGAAATGCTCTACTTATATTCAGAAATGTTTATATCACTGTGTTTTCTCTATTTTATACTGTAAACAATTCCAGGGCAAGAACTTGTACTTTTATTGTACACATGTTTCGTGTTATCATATATAAATTGCTATTAGGATTAATTCTTACCTTTTGAAATAGGTGGCAAAATTTACACATGTGGGAGGTTGAAATTCATATCACACAATTAAAATGTGTAAAAAACAAACACAGAAAAGTAGCTAATCTACTTCTCTAAAATCCAACAATTTCCTGTCAAGTCCCCATTCCTGCTTATGGGATGTGGGGGAAGACAGGCAGAAATTGAGACTATTAACTCAATCTCTTCTAGTTTCAAATAACCTTTTTGGAGTAAATATTCAAACAACTCAAAGTTCCATTTTTTAAAGGTATTTTCTTCCTCTCAAAATTTCTCCCTGCTCCATATTCTTTCCCAAAAGGCATCTGTCTCACAGAGAAAGTGTGATATTTTCATGGCTCCATGGGAGAGAAATATCTAGTGGATATTGCCTCTCCATGCCCTGAAGTTGATGAAAAATGTCCTCTTTCTTCTGGATGGTGGTAGCACCATGCCAGGTTGCCAAGTTGGGATTCCAGTATCTACTTGTCACCCAAGCTAGCCACCTTTGTGAAAATTTACAATGGTACACAGCTCTCATCAGTTAAAAAATCACTTTTTAAAAAGGTTTTCAGATAAATTTTCAAACAGCCAGTTGTTGTTCAGGCTTGTCAAAAGGCAGTTTATAACCCCAAATTATTATACAAGAGTAAAGCTAATTTTATTTTTATATTGTTTTGAAAAGAGGGATGGAAATAATAAATATTAATTACAAAAAAAAAATTGCCTGATGTGTACTGAGTTAGGTTTTAAAATTCATAGATTTGATTTTGCTATGTGTTAGTTTGCGCTTTCTTTAGATTCATTATTTAAACAGTTGGACCTTAGTTTTTCTGCAAAATGGGTAATAATGTATCTACTTCTCATTATTAACTGTGCTAATAGATTTGAAAACTCTTCAAAAATGGTCATATCTGATACAGATGGAAATAGTCTTTCTCTGTCTTTGTGAACTCGTTGGAGGGAGTGGCAATATTTCGTCCATCACTGAATCTTCTCAATATTCTGCACATAATAAAATTTCATTAAATGTCCCATAGACTGATGTTTGATTTACTAAAGGGAAACTCAGACTATACTAGGTAGAATGGAAGTATAGATTTTTCTGATAAACGAACTCTCTAGAGTGGAGGAGAGTTTTAGAAATCTTTTTTTGAATATCGATGAAACACTCTGAGAGCAATTCAAAATCAAATAAAATATTTAATTATATTAAAGGAGGCTATAAGTTTCAAAGAAAAGAAAGTCAAATTAACAATGGTTTAAACCAATTCTTTACTAATAATAGTTTAAACCAATGCTCCCACTGCTGCCACCACATTTGTGTCACTTAAGAACTTGTTAGAAATGCAAACTATCAAGCCTGTTTCCAGATCTACAGAATCAGAGACTCGAGAGTTAGGATCCAGCCACCTGTATTTTAACAAGCCCTAGAGGTACTTCTGATGCATGGTAAAGTTTGAGAATTACTGGCTTTAATGATATAAACAGTTATTATCTGATCTACAAAAAGATTCAGATAATGGGTTGCAAGCACTGGTTCAGCTGTTGAATGTGGTCAACAAGTCTTCAGTTCTTGTCAACTATTCTACTCATGCAGCCTTAGCTTACTGACTTTTTTGCCCTCAAACTTACAACCTTATCTCAAGGTTGTAAGATGGCTGCTGTAGCCCCAATAATCATGTCTCACTCAAAACAGGAAGAAAGGTAATGAAAGGAGATGGGATAATGCTAGTTGGAAAGATCACCTTTACTAGGAAACTAAGTGCTTTTCCCAAGAGTGTCCAAACAAAGCTCTTGTTATATCTCATTGGCCCAACCTGAGTCTTGTGATTACCTTTTGCTGCTTTTCAAACCTTATTTTATTTAATTACTATACAGGCATTATTTCATTTTCTACCACAATAACCTTATGAGATAAGCACTACCATTATTCCTATTTGAAGAAACAGACATAGAAAAGGAATATACTTTGCTCACGGTCATGGAGCTGAGGTGTGAGCCCAGGTAATTTGACTTTGGAAGCCTACTCTATTCTCGCAAACATCTCCTAGATTTAAAGCAATCCCCAAATTTGGAAAATTTAAGAAATAAAATGCAAATTCCTCATTGATCTGTAAGTTCAATTTTCTACCTCATTCTCCTCTAGGTACTCATGGTAACAAAGCCAAATCTTTGAACACTCCTCTCTGGCATGCTAACATTTCCACATCTTTATTTTCACAGCTCCCACTTAGATCATCATACTCTTCTAGAACCCAGTTTAATTAGAGAATCTGTCCTTGTTAATTAACTTGGCTTCTCAATAATTTTCTTTTAGAAAACTGTCTATGGTGATTGTCCCTCACCATGTCATTCTGTACTGATTTTGGAGTAAAATCCTGACTGCTGAGAATACTTTCGGAAAAGAAGGCATATTTACTTCCAACTCTTGATTAATCTGAGAATAGCTTTGGCAACTGGTCTATTCTTACATCCAGTTTCAAATGTCCATAATGGCTAACACAAGGTAGATATTAACTGAAAATCTGTTGAATAGATTCATAGATCTTAATCTCAATGGCTTTTTTGAAACGCTATATAGTCTCACATATATAATTCTTCTATTTTTGGAGGGGGGGCTGTACATTGGCCCAGATATAACAGAGAATTCTGATACATTTGGTAAAAATAAAATAAAACTATTATTTTCATACAATAGTGTTAATTCTGTACTATTAGTAGAGAATATATCTACACCAAAATTACTATATTAGGATTATGTAAGCAAAACACATAAAGTGAGGATGTGTACTTGAATACTAATGCCAGCCAGAAAGTTGGACCCAATCTTCCAGAACCACACAGACAAACATAAAAGAAATTCAATGTTTAGAAACTAAGAAGTGAACATAATTTTATTAATGTCTGAAAACGGGGTAAAGGTTAAAATGAAGACAATAGAGAACAGGATCCCTAAGCTTAACAAGAGAGAGGAACAAGAATAGAAGACTGAGAGCCCCCAAATGCAAAAAATGTGGACAAAATGACTCATCACAAGAAGCAATATCAACAGCATCTCAATCACATTCTCTTGAATTCATCTACATTTGGTGCTAATGATGTCTCTCTTCTAACACTGCTACTGATGAAATCTCCATTAGAACATATATTTCACTATTAAATTAAAATATTTCTGAAAATAAACATGCTAAAAGAAAAAATTATATTTTTGCAAGATGAAGCAACAGTTATAGATGTCAAATTTATGTTCCTAAAATGGGTACAGTAAAAACAATAAACAGTGTTATTTAGAAATGAATACCAATGTGAATTCATAAAAATGTTATTGTCGGAATCATTGTTTTTTGGTATCAGACAGAAACAAAAAAATGCAGTGAACTTGTAGGTTATTTCTGCAAGATTTTAATAAAATGCAGTTAAAAAATAAATTTGCCAACTGATGAGGTAGTTTAAAAGTCAATGCTTAAATACCAACCAAAATCAAGTGCCCAGGACTCTAAAGAAAGGACTATGTGATCTTTGTTTTCTGGGTACAATACCAAGAAGATACATGAAGCACTTTAAGGACATGCAAAATCCTAAAACATCCAGGCTGACAGCTGAGAAATTGCAGCAGACTCATCATTTTGATGTATAACAATCAGCAATAAGGTGTTTCATATAGAATAAAAAACTCTCTGCTATCACTTATATAAAAAAGACAGGTTGTGACTAGGGATTTCAGGCACAGAAACAACTATTTATGTGCATAAAGGTGGAAAGTTCTGCATATAATAAATTCATCTCAAAAGTGACATCATCGACCATAGAATTTTAAAGCTGGAAAGGAACTTTTGTTCCATTCTCTTTATTCGACAATTAAGGAAACTGGTTATTCAAAGAAGGTAAATGAATTATTTAAGGTTACCCATCTGATTAATGACAAAGCTAGAATGAGATCCAGTCCAATTTGCCAATGTTCTTCCTATCCATTAGAAATATTTTCCCCCCAATCACAGAATGGAAAGGGAATCAGGTAGGAGAGGGGGTAATTAATTTTTTTCAGCACCACCATTATTCTAACCCACAAGCATACACTAGAGCTTTATAGCACAAGGGGACATAAAAAGGTAAAAGGTTTAATTTTAATTGGGGAGTATATACTTCAGTGGAGAGAAAATATTGTTTTCCTATAGTATAGGATGCTATATTCTCAATATGGAACCCCTAAAATACTGTCTCCTCTCATTTTCATAGCCTTCTATGATATTGATTCTACTATATCTCCTCCTTTAGCCCTTTTTTATTTTTAAATTTGCTTTTGTTATAAAATATTGAAATATATATAAAAAAGGAACAAATAATTATAACAAATATTATGTTCCACTATGCACTTTAAAAAACAAAAAATTATTAAGTCCCTTCTATGTCCCTTCTCTCAGGCTTTAAATATAACTTTTTGTCATAGTTATATACACATAACACACAGTTTATTAAGTTTCATACATTTTGAACTTTACATATGATAATATGTTGCATGTATAATTCTATAATTAGTAATATTTATCCAACTTTATATTTTCAAAATTCAGCTATGTTTGCAGGTGAACTATACAGCTTATTCATATTCTGTTGTATATTAAATACATTGTAGGAATATGACATAATATATTTATTTGCATAACGATAGGCTTTTAAGTAGCTTCTAATTGTTTTATTATTTTACTGCTTTTTATTTTATTATTAAAAATAATTGTTAGTATTTTACAGGTGCATTGTTATATATACATATATATACATATATATGTGTATATGTATATGTATATACATATATATATATATATATAAAACAATATCTTTGGGACATGTGCAAGATAATAACTCAATGCTTTCAGAAGTGATTATACCCATGCATACTTCCAGAATCAGTAAAGAAGAGTTCCCACTTCTCAGTATCCTCACTGCACTTGAAATCATCTGGCTTTTTACATGTTGCCAAATACGGTTAGTGCAAAGTGTATCACGGTGTGGTTTTAATTTGCATTTTACTGTTTACTGATATTGAGCATCTTTTTATATGCTTATTAGCCTTTCAGGTTTTCTCTTCTGTGAAATGCAAGTTCATTTCTTTCACCCATTTTTCTATTGTTCTTTTTTCATTTTTTAATTGATTTGTAGCAACGTTATTCTCAAAACTTTATGTGTTGCAGATATCATCTCCCAGGTTATAACTTGCAGTTGCAGGGGTTTTTTATTGTCTTTTGATAAATGGAATGTTCAATTTTAATATAATTATATTTATCATCTTTTCATTTATGGTTAGTGAATTTTGTGGCTTGTTTATGAAATCTTTCCCTACAATGAGGTCATGAGTACAGTGAATAAGCCGTTCCTCCAGATCCTAATTTAATTCCAATTCTTAATAAGCCCTGCCAAACGCATTCCAAATGAGCTCTTGTGACTCCACTATCCTCTAGTCTTTAATCTATATTCCAAATTGTAGTCAACTCCATGTCTGTAATCCTTTTGTAATTCTGCAGTGAAATCCTTTCCACTTCACTAAGCCTAGGTTTGGCCCTCAGATTCATGCCTTCCTTTCCCTATTTCATCTGTTCAGTAAGTGACCTCTTACGAGCACTTCCCAGTGTTTGTCCACTGGGAGACACTGGCCAGAGAGTGGAGGACTGTTTCTCACTCCCAATCGCCTGTTCTAATGACTCAGCAGCATCTCTGGCAATCAAGACAGGCTCAAATAGACCCAGCTTCCACCAGTAATCTGTGTTGTGGGGTCCAGTAATACCAACGGTTTTCTTTGTGCCTCTGACCTAGGGACCTCATAGTTTCCTGCTGTAATTAACATCCGGATTTCAAGTCCTCCATTATCAGTGTGGCCAATTCCCAGACTGAGCACCTCCTGATGTAGATATTGGAAGTCTATTCTGTTTTCTTGGTTTCAACCCCAAGCAATACTCTTCCCATAATCTACATTCTAATCTTCTCATACTGCTTATAAGATCCTTCAGAATTCAGCCCTGTTTTCCTTTCCAATTTTATCCCCTGACTCTTCTTGCCCTTAAAGTTTGTGATATAGAAAAGCCAAACTCCATTTGTCACTTTTTCTTTTCTTTTCTTTTTTTCTTTCTTTCCTTTTTTTTTTTTTTTAATCATTCCTTGGTTCCCCTGCCTGGTCAATGCCACCACCAGCACCACCAGCACCTTTGCTTTTCTTATCTTCTTGGGAAAGAAGGTAAGAAAACTCTGCTCACTCCACTGTGAATCTGTTTCTACACCTCAGTCAGACAGAATTAATCAATGCCTCTTCTTTATGAGTATGTACAGGATGTTGTTCTGCATCATACAGGGAGGAGAGAGAAATACAGAGTAACAGTTAAGCACACTGATGCTTGAACCAGGTTTTCATTGGTTCAAAACCAGCTCCTCTGTTAAGAGCTATACAACCTTGGGTGAGTGACTCAACCACCACTAACTTTATTCTACCTCATGGTTTTCAGTATTTAATGAGCTAATACATATGAAGCATTTGATAAATGGATATCTAATAGTATAACTTAATATTGACTCATAGTTTTGTTTTAAACACCTCCATGTATTTTTATGGATATGTCCTTGAGCTCCTTGAGGGTAGTGACCAAGCTTTCAGTTGTTGTTTTTCCTGTTTTGTTTAGCAACCCTTTAACTTAACATTTTGCTTTGCATCTAATAAATGTTCTATAAATCTTTGTTAAAAGGTACAAATCTGCTCCAACCCCTGGGTTGCATAGGGCAGAGAGGATGGAGGTCAGAAAGCATTCTCCTCCCACCTCACCTTCCACTTGTCACAACCTTTCAGAGAGGTCACCTTTCTATTCTTAAACATTCAGTCTCTCAGCTCTCAAGTACATTTAAATAGAAAAAAATCTAACAACATAACCCATTTACCTCTCTAGGGAAATGGACAAGCAGGAAATTCACTACATCTGCAAAACTTTCACTCTCCAGAATATATACATGAACACCATTTATGAAACACATGCTAGTCTCAGGCACTAATGGAGAATTTTTTTCCTCTTAAATGCTATCAGCAGGGAGTAAAACATTCAGCAGAAGCTCATATCCCTGGTGGTACACCCAGTGCAAAGGGAAGAACAAAGCTGAGCCTTTCAAGACAAGAAAGTGATGCATTTGGCAGAGGTTATGTAAGGAAGGTCACCTGAAAATCACGTCAATGCAAAAGCAGTCCAGATGACAAGTCTCCAGAAGCTTCTACACAGACCAGGTCTTGTTATTATCAAACTTCTCCCAGTCCAGTCCCCCAGGTTGTGTAATACTTCCTTTTTGAATAGAGAAAAGCTAGTAACTGAAATTTCTTAGTTTTATAAAATTAGGCATGACCACTTATGTTAATTAAAACCCTATTTTCTTAAAATAGGTACTACATAATTCCTATAGAATTTGAAGCAACAGTCACAACAGAGATATGTGAGTTTGCCAAGACACTGAAGGTATTTTGGGCTTCACAACACAGGAAAAGAAATTATCCAAGTTTGAGTGAACATATCCAGCTTTTGCTAGCTTTAAGAAAAAACTTTGTCATTGATGAAGCATTAGGGGAGTCTCAGCTCTTTAGTTACTCCGTGAAGCACTGGGGCATCTTACTTCTTCCAACATTCTATATGTCAGGTGCAGCAAGTGCCAAGACAAATCATTAAGTTATCTTGCTATTAAAAGAAAAAACAGAGTGCTTTGCTACTATAAATCTTACTGAAAGTTAAAAGATTAAATATGAAAAAAAATCCTGTATTCCTTCCCTTAAAGTTTTTGTATATTATATACCTCATAGAATTGATGCTGATAAAATTCACCACAATTAAAAAGATAATGAAACAGCCCAGCCAGCATCAGGACTTATACCAATATTACTGACCAGCAAGTTTCCCAGCATCAGTAAACTTCTATGGAAAATTAATTTCATGGTTGTCTGCTTTGGTAAAACCCCTTACTGAGTTGTTATAAAAAGAGAAAATTGAGATTGGCTGTGGGAATACCAAAAAGTTGATGCAGCTAAAAAGAAGTGTCATGTTTACATATTTTATTGCTTTAGGGCCCACACCTACTTAAAACCTTTAGTCAGTTTGCCTGTCAGCTAACACCAGAACTGAAAAGTATTGCCCACATGGTCCTCAAAAAATTCCAGAAAGATGCATGTATACCTACAATAGGTAAGTAAATAAGTAAATAATAACTGATGATGATGATGACGATGACGATAATGATAACGATGAAATGATTAACCCCTTTAAAGAAGAGGTAAATAAAATTTCTATGTGAGAATCTAGTCAAACATAGGCAAATCTGTATTATATTTACAGAGCTTATATCACTATTCTCCAATATTTGTGTTGGCTATAATTTGCTTTACAAGTCTAAGTCTGGGTACATTTATCTAAGTTTGGGAGCTGAGTAACTTTTCAAAATCTGTAGAAAAAAAAATCTTAGAAGAAACCAAAGATATTATTTTGTTTATTTTAGGGAGCAATTTGTTTCAATTTGAAATTTTAAAAAATTTACCTTCCAAATGATTTCACGTTTTGTTATCACGCATTTGAAAACAGCTTGGGCATGACATACCACACCTTCTGCTCTTCTAAATAAGACTGGGGAACAGATGGCTACTGACCTTTATCTCCAATCAAGTTGTGCCTGCATGCATACTATCTTATTTGTAAAAATTAATCTTCTTTCCTTCCCATATTTTTCAGATTGGAACAGTTGATTCAAGAGCCTATCAGTAATCAACATAATTATTAAAAGCTTGATATACATGCATATTCTCTCATAAATTCCTGTTTATAAAATTAACTTTTTGGTATTTTTAGCTATCAAAAACTCCAGTCAGATATAAAAGAATATGTTTGTGAAACTCTAAAATGTTCTGATATGTTTATGAGACAAATAGGCCAATCATTCAAATATCAACAGAAAAAAAAAACAATTTTAAATGGTCCAGGTCACATAGAAAAATTTACCATTGCAAAAAACATATATTGTTCTCATTCTAAAGAATTTTGTAATTATTAACCAGAAAAAGAAGCCATGCTATTCATGAGATATACACTATTTCTTTAACAATTAAGTATATATTTCAGGAAGATAAAACTGATGTGCTTCATAGAAAATATTTCTAAGAACTGCAAGTTTATGTCTATATGACCATAGGCACAAAAAGACCTAGGTCAGAATTAAGGCAGTGATGACTACATCCTTTCTCAAAAGGTTACAAAATTTTTAACATACAATTTCTCATTTCATTTTTATATCTTAAGTCATATATATTATATGCTGGTAGGTGGCAATCTAGAGAACAAACATATATTCAACAAACTGCAGCAATAATCTATGTATTTCAGAAGAGATTTTCTTAGAACTGAAATATCCAAAATTATCTCAAATTATACTTTGCATATGAAAATCTAAGCATCATGTAGCATTTTCAGAGCACAAAAGAATAGTATAATAAATAATTGAAGAAAATGACTGTTCCAGAGTAGTATGGTTGTTTAACAAGTTTTATGGTGAGAAAATAATTTTCTTAAATTAACAATGACTACTATTATATAACTTGCCCCTAAAAATGGACTTTAATTTTTGCTCTCTCTATGCTGGTAACTTTTTATTAGACAAATAAGTCAGGCTAAAGGATTTATATCTTCGAAAATAAGTTTTATTGGTATCTGTACAACTTTTTGCATAGTTGGTTTTTTGCCTAGTTTTTAATGATAGCATTATTATCCAACCAATATTGCCGTAGAGAATTACTCTCTTATCTGTGTGTCCAAGTATTTGATACAGTATAATAATTTACAATAAATAACAAAGTAAAATGTTACTTACTGTATGAGAATCTGTTAAAACATGTCTTTGATCTCAAAAATAATTATAATAATGTAGATGATAATGTCAGAGTTTAGAATTTTACCTACATTAGTTTTCATAAGAACTGACTATAAACATTCAAATACTCTTTGAAAAAGAAAATTACAATTGTTCACCTATCTTGGCTTTTAATAGCTTAAAGCAAAATGCAACCATTCAAGTGGCAGTTATCAAAAAAAGGGAGCACTAGTATTTCCCTAAAATATTGCTAAAAAATGAATACTACTTCCTCATTAAAAGTACACAATGATAAATAGTCAAAATATTATTTTTATGGCTAAATTTTGTTTAATTGCATGTTTAAAAAATCTAACAAAAAGGGATGAGCTTTAAGACATGACCCTGCACATCTATTTAATATCACAGGTTTAATGCTCTGAAATACAAAATGCATGTAAAACAATATATCCTAAACACTTACTTTATTTTACAACTTTATAAATGTAATTCATACTAAACCATTTCATAAGGGCTGTACTTTACAAATAACTAATAATACCATCATTTGCTGATAACCAGAATTATAAAGACATAAATAATAGAAACATGCACTAAACAGTCAATGAATTTTAGTTCTAGATGTCTGATACTTCCCAAATTCTCTCCATCGAAGTACGTCTAGAGATTTGACATGTACTTCAGCATATCCAAGGAACTAATCCAAAGGAGCCAAGAAACTAATTCTAAATTTCTTTTAAGCTATGTAGTTTTAAAATCTAATGATATACTAATCTTACAATGTTTAGATATTTGAAATACAACTTTATTCTGATTCCAAACTAAAAGGAATAGGAATGACAATAACAAACAAGATTTTACCACTGAATATTGTGCTCATTACAGTAGTCTTATATTTGAAACTCAGTAAAGAAAGTGTTCCAAAAGAGATAAATATGCAGGTCCAAAAAATAAAGGTATTTTTTAAACTACTACATTCACTCCAAAGCCTGTTTATCTCCTTCAGCATCCCAAAGATTAAGCACATGTTCTGCTTAGCTCCATAATAAAGTGGCAAATACGCTGTACCACTGACATCACAGGACAGTTGCCTATGAAACTAGCCTTCTGACGCTGAGCTCCAGCTCCACTTTCTCACAGGTCATCATCCTCATCCCAGACAGCAGTTGCCTAAGCAACCTCTAGCTCATGCTCATATTATGCTGCCAAAGCTGGGACCATGACAACCTTTGGTGGGGCAAGAGCAGGCAAGGCAACAAACTCTAAGTTAGGGTCTCCAGTTAGTGTTCAAACGAGCCAGAGGCAGGGCTTTTCGAAGTTGTACTTATTTTGGCAGAAATGTCATAGTACTGAAGATTCTTCTCTCGGTGGAAGACAATTGATTTTGCCTTAACTTTTCTCTCCTCTAATTCACTTTGTTAACAAACAAGACGATCGGGATGTTTCCACATACTTGTACCAGATTTCTATGCCAGTTAGGTGCATCCTTGTAAGTAACTTGCAAAGTTACAGCAAGCATTATAATGGCAAACTGGGCTTAGATGTTACAGCCATCTCTCAGTACATCAGATTTCTCCTGACCAGCTGTATCTCATCCATTAAACTTAACAGGTCCTCTGTTGGTGTGGAACACAAGGGGATGGATCTCAACACCCAAGATAGCTCCATACTTCTCAAATTCACCAGTCAGATAATGTTTCACAAATGCAGTTTTTCCGGTCTCATCATCACCAACCAACACAAGTTTAAACTGAATTTGGGGTTCTCCTTGGGTAGCAATCATAATGTTACTTCCAGAAGTATCTCTGGGCCTGTCCAACTGAGCTAATCTTACTATTATTAATCAGTTACTGTGTCTTTCCCAAATCTTTGAGTAAAAATCTGCTCTAGAAGGTGTGCTCATATTAATAGTATGGATTTGTTTAAGCTCTTGTTCTCACAGCACACCAAAGTCCTGGAATATGCGTAGTCCTTAACAAATAGCATAGATTTGTTTTAATCTCTACCTTGACCTATCTAGGTTAAGTTGCACTACACCAAGGGTGGCAGCTATGCAATGGTAGTTCTAAATTAAGAACTGTTTTTTACTCCCAGTCTATTTCTATCTTCTATATTACACCTTGCCCCAACAGATTTGTATTTGTGGCTACAGTTCAGGAATTATAGATTCTACTTACAGTTTTACTTGGAAACCTGTTTATAACGTAGCTTACTATTAAATATATCCAGATATTATATAAAATAAAAGTAATCCCATTAAAATTCTTTCCATAAGGAAAAAAATACAAAAGTAGGAAAATCATATTTATCCTTAAAAATTGTCTAGTACCTAGAAACTTCTGCAATGTTTCTAAATCTAAAAAGTAGAAAATGGGAAAGAAAAACTTACTATAATAATTGGGAGAAAATAAGGAAATATCTGATAATAAAGAAAACAAACTGACATTTATTGAAACATTACCCAATTCCAAGCACTTCAATACATACTTTATGTAATTTAATCTTTCATCCTCATTATAATCCTATCAGGTAATTATTACTAACATAAAATGGAGTCTTCGAGAATTTAAATAAAAACATGTACAAGGTAATTAGAAAGTGGTGGATATAAATTTGAATTCAAGCCATGTGACTGCAGAGTGTACTCTTAATCACCATGCTCCTTGCAAAACAAAAATGGATTGCTAAAACATGAAGATTATTCCATTATATACCATGAGTAATTAGTTCACCAACTAAAAATTATGGAAGTTTTAGAACCAATGCCACTGCCCCTACTATCATGAGGTATTCATTATGGAAACTTGGGGGATTTAGAAGAGAAAAACGAAATGCAGGCATAGGATGAGAAAAATAGGGGAGACAGACAGAAGAAGTGGAATTGCTAGAAGTAGCAAAGGTGATAGTAAAAAAATTGGAAGACTCAGAGTAGTGAGGATGGCAGGGAAATTAGAAGCAGTAGTATCAGACCCTGCAGCAAAAGAAACAGGGTGTGAAAATTCAAAAAAAGACAAATATTTCTGCAGTGAAGGGATCCTTGTGAAGGAGGCAAACATGTGTACTGCTGGGAGGTAGAAAGAGGAGAGGGAAGAGCATAGAGGGTAACATTTAACTCCATCCATAAAGAGGGTTAAAAACAGTCAGGCAGTGTGAAATCCCCATTGCAACAAGTACATTAGCGATGACTTCAACTATGCTTCTAGGGGCTGCAAGGTGGAAGGTACAGGTTTTATCCTTCCAGAAGTCAAATTAGGAAAGACAGTAAATTGGGCCCCACCAAATGGAGAAATGTGTGATTTTTAATTTGAATTAGCTGCCATGATTTCATAATTAGTGACTTCTCATACAAATATGCATTCATATTTTTTAAAATAATAATCTTGGATAACTCTGGACCTTTTAGAGTAGGCCTCTTTAGCTTCCTAGAGTAGATATTATTCTTATGTCCACATCAGTGTCAGTTTCATATTCTAAAATACATATTTTTGTCATGCTTCAACCTGAAATCATTTTAACAATATTAAATGCATAAATATGTGATATCTTCCAATATATAAATATGTGATCTCTTTCCATTTATTTAGTCCTTCAATTTCTCTTAATATTTTATAATTTTAATATTAATTTTATACCTTTATTAAATGTTATTCTTAAATATTTTATCTTTTTTGATATTGTTGTGAATAAAATTGTTTTCTTAATTTCATTTTTGAATTGTTCACTGCTAGTATACATAAATACACTTACTTTTTGTGATTGCTTTTATATCATAACATTTCTAAACTCATTTACTAAATCTGATAGATTTTAGTAGATTTAGCCCAGATTACTGTCATTGTCTTTAATCTAGTCTATAGTTTTGCTTCTGTCCAATTTATTGTTCACAGTGCATTCACTGATCTTGTATATTATGTTTCTGAATTTGCAGTGTCCCCATTTAGAAGTCTTTAGTCACTCTCCATTGACCTTAGGATAAAGTTAAACAAGTTTAAACTTCTCAATGCTTTACAAGTTTTTGCTTATTTGTACAGTTTTCATACAGTGCCTTCTGTCTAACTTCCAGGTTTATTTCTTGTTATTCCATTCCTTGGACTCTATGCACCAGCCATATTGATTTATTTTTTTCCTGGAAGAGGGGATCACAAAACCACCATACTTTCTTTTTGTTGCATTCTTTTAAACTTGTTGTTCCCTATATCTAGAGCATTATTTTCTTCTTCCTCTTTACATGTTATATTCTCTTATTTTTCAGGGTTCTGCTCAAATAAGGTTTCCACTAACCATCAATTAGCCTTGAATATGAAATCTTGTTCCTATGCCATCACAAATTTCCTACTTAAGACCTTATTCTAATTTTTCTTTGTATAGCTGTCTATCTTTTATAGAAAAAATTTTAGCCCCATTGTTCACTTTCATCAAATCACTCAACAGATGTTGCAGATGAATAGGATATTTGTGATATTTAGACTCAAGGAATTTACAATTTAACATGTTAACAATTAAACAATCAAAATAAATTATTACAAACTTTAAATCTATAAAAAAATATTAGAATTTAAAACAAACATTTTTCTGTTTGGTTCATTGCTATATATTTAGCATGAATAAGTACGATAAATACCGATTGAAGAATATAGAACACAGAAATGAGCAAATACTTGGGAAGGAGACTAACAGGACACTATGAGAAGCAAAAGAAGAGAAACCTATAGATAAGGGATGAAGAAAAGCTTATTAGAAAATATAGCATTTAAAGCGAGAACTAAATAAAGAAGACCGCTATTGATAAAGTGAAGGAAAGATCATTCTTACCAAAGAAGTGGTTAGAATGTGCGAAATTCATGATGGGTGGAGGATAGACGGATGGATGGATAGATGGATGGATGGATATATACATACATATATATATATATATATATATATATGTATGTATATATGTATGTATATATATATAATAAAACTATAATAAAACTATATATAAATAAATAATAAAGAAATATTCTCTGCATTTATCAGGAATGACTCACAAATGGCATCTTAAATTCTTGAATTCGGACAAGGGGTTTGGAGGCATATAAGCAAAGTTAAACTTGTGCTTTGTTTATATATCATCAAGCAATAATGTCATCAAAAGGATGATATTAGGCTCATATTCTATCCTCATAAATAGGTCTAAAATGAGGTGTTTTAACCAAGTTTATCTTGTTTTCTTCTGGCTTAGAGTCCATCTGTGATTCCCAGTGTCTTGTCTAACCCACACCTACTCACTTTGTAAGGGGACAAGATTCTATGTCCTGAACCAGCTGTTACTCTACTTTTGTCCATTTGAGGTTAATACCTGGAGTCTTCTGCTACAATGACCCACTCACCAAATATCTAATCATGTCTTTTCTGGCCTCAGCCAATTCACCATACCCTTTGGACACTGTATATTAGCATCACCTGGGAGCTTGTTAGAAATTCAGATTTCCAGACCTACTGAATCATTTTCTGCATATTAAGTGAATTCCTCAGATGATATGTACACACATTCAAGGTAGAGAAGTACTACTCTAATCTACTCCTCAAATTCCACTATAACTTCTTTTCAGCATCCTGATTCTTCTCACTGGAAGATTTATGCAAGTATCAGAGTGACTCATACTGAACCTTTCTGAATTTTGGCATTCCTATGGATAATTTTTTTTCCCTTTCATTAAGGAAAATTGCTATTATCATGGTTGGTGGAGGGGGTAAAGGAAAGAATTAATTCTAGAATGTTGTTACAGAAAAAAAAAAGCACTGTTTTGATGAAAGCTTGAACAACACCTGTTAATCTGGTTAGCAGTATGATCCACATCTACAACAAATAAGGAATGATGTTATTAAAACTAAAAGGAGGTGGGGCTGGTAGAAAGGCTTCTCAAGGTCATAATAGGATCACTGTAAGAACTATTTCAAAGCCCTTTATCCACTTTAAGTTCACATGAGTTGCTTAGAAGATGACCCTTTATTAGAGCAGAACCTTCAAACTTCTGTCCATCATATCGACATTATAATATATTTGCAATCTCTTCTTCTCTTAGAAACAAGATATTTGATAGACTTTTAGAATTCCAGAGATCAAACTTGTGGCCTCAGCATCTCTGGCAAGTGAACTAATTGCTCAGATGACTTGTGCTTTCAAAGATCCATTAACCATAGATGCCACTAGAGTGCCACTGGCTTGTGGAATTCTGGATAATCTCTTCACCAACAGCATCTGCTACAAGTAAGTTTTAAATACCATAGGGAAAATCCATGATCTGCTATGAACACAAATGCTTATAGGAAAGAGCCAAGTCATTAAAAACTGGTATTAGAACTCACCAGTCTAACCTCCTATACTCATTAATCAAACTTGGAACCCTTTATGATTCAGAGGCAATTTAGTGGAAGGAGAGGTCAGGTGACTCACAGACATCTGATTTGTTTCTCAACCATACATTATCTATCACCACTATTAACTCAAACACTTTGCTTGGTCCAAGGCAAAATAAAAGAACACTAAAGATTTTACAAGCTCCATTTCTACAAAAGAGTCTCCAGCCCCTCCAAATGCCTACTTTCTGACCTTATCACCACATAATAATAAAGAGTGAAGAAGTGATGTTTCAGATATTTATCTTACTCAGGGGCCTTTTCCTGCCCTTTGATTTCCATAATTTACACCACCAAGAGTCATAATCAGAATCCTTATTATCTCAGGTGATAAAATCAAAGTCCTAAGTCATACAGATGGTATTACATCTACCAACCGGGGGAAGCATACAATCTTCACCTTCCCCTAATTATATCCTTGCTTATTGCATATAAGAACTGATCTTAGGTACTGTCTGAAGGGGAAATTTGCATGTGAAAAACAGTAATCTTTATAATCAGTATTCTTAATTTCTACTAAAATTATAAATATGATTTTTTTCTTAAAGCCCCTAAGCACAACTTAACAAATCTTGCTATTTTATTTATCAATTTGGTAATTTGGGTTAATTAAAATAAAAAATACTCATTTTCACTTTTGTCTTTGATAGTTTATAAATCTGACAGTTTTAAGTTCCCTATACTTGTATAACCATTATATTTAGATGATTAAATGCCATTAAATAATTTAAACATTAATCATAATTTTTCTAAGCAGTTAAAACACCTACAATTTAAATCATGGTTTTCCTAAGAATCAAAAAAATCTTAAGAAACAAAAAAAAAAATCTGCACAGATTATAACATATTTACAAATATTCTTAATGTAATAATTGAACTGAATTAGTTTGGCTTATTTACTCATCTTTATCCTTACTTTCATACTTCCACTGGGATTTTAAAATTATTGAATATTAATAGAGAGTGGAATTAACAGTACCAGTTTTAACCAAGTCTTATCAGCAAAAATTTAAGACTCGGAAACAATTACAAATTTGGGCTATAAATTGCAGAGCTATAACTAGGACACAGAAACCTGGGCACTTTCCAGGATTAATTGAGTGGCATATAAGGGCTAATATCATTGGGTTTTTTCAAGTCCATGTTTTTTTTCAAGTCCATGGTTTTTTTCTCTAAGTCACACATCATACGTCTCTTGGATGTTCTTAGGTTTCATTTTACATAATTATTACTGTGCCTTCAATGATAAATGTTACTTTATTCTTTAGCCTCTATTCTTTAGCCTTTATTCTTTAGCCTCTAACTTAATGTTACTTATTTTGACTTCCCAAGCCTTTTGTACTCCAAATCTGGATTGCATTTTTTAGCTGTTAGTGGCCACAGTTAATTGTCTATCAACTATCCATTCTACTCATCCTTATTTCTAATCGAATTTGATTTCATTCAGGAACCAGAGGAGTCTGGCACCATCTTTAAATTCAAGGGTGTTTCCTAATGAATCTAAGTCAGTTACAGCAAAGGCAGATGGACACCTGAAGGCTCTTGTTAGCCACCTAGAGCAAGCACGAGGCTAAAGTTGTCCCCAGCAGATTGAATAAATGGCTGCTGAGTTCTTCAATTAACTTCTGGGAGCCATCTTATGATGACTTATGATCATTAGACAACCAGCCTTGTAGCAAAACCAACATTGTGCGTGACCAAATGACATGAAAAGGACAGGGAACCTTGGTGACATGGGTATTGGAGCTTACCCTATCTCTAAATGGTCTTTTATATTAGTTTTTTTTTTCTTTTTTAAATAACAAGGTACAATAAAAAAAATCTGTGAAAAACTGTAAAGAGATTTTAAGTTCAGATATTTAATAATGCCTGAATATAGTATGCACACAGTTCAAGTTACTTAATATAAACTTTGTTCACAATAACTCACTGGAAATTTATGTTTGCCCTCCCTTTAAAATACCTCATACTATTTGTGCATAGCTTTGAGGAATCATCATTTTCTTTATAATGCTCAAAATGTAAGATCCATACCAGTGGACTCACTTTAAACAAGCTGCTTCATTTTTTAAACGATATCCCTTTCCACCTTTATTTTATTTTTTAAAAATATTGTTTCTCTGTGGAAGCAACAAGAAGGTTCTGGGTCATTCAGAAATCATTAAAAAATATTGTTTCTCTGAGGAAGCAACAAGAAGGTTCTGGTTCCTTTTGGGTAGGACAGTATTAGGGACCAAAATCTGAATGCTAATAGATTTTTCCACATGATTAATGGTAGTTTTTTAAAAAGTGACACCTCTTAAAGAACCATTTAGTAATACAGCTAGAAAATATTTTAAAGGTGATAAATGCAAAACTCTTTAAAAACTAAATCTTTTTTAAAAATTTTAGACCAAAATAAAAATATTTACAACAAGCTTACTTAGAAATATATTAACTCACTGAAATTATAGAGTCCACTAAGTTTTTAGAACCATTGTCTGTCCCATGAGACCATCAGGGAGCAGTCACTTTAATAGCAGATATTCTTACAGTGCTTATCTCTAAGAAAAGGTATAAAAATAGAAAGTTCATTTTGTAAGAAAGAGACTTTAGCTTTAGAAAATATTAAGGAATAGGGGAGAGGATAGATTCAAACTTTCTGGCTATCTGTGTTCATTCCTAATTTCCTGCTGTGTTTCAATATATAGATATCCTTATGACTAATATTAGTGTTCTGTGGCCATAATTCTCACCTTAACCTACCAGTACTTAATCATATCATCTGTATAAACCCTGAAATTTAGGGGGTTCATTAATGATAAGCTGCAGGTTCATCCTGAGTGTGAAATTTATAATGCAGCACTACAGTGATGCATCTTGACTAAAATGGATACATTTATAATGTTTCATAAAAAGCATCAGGCAGTAAGACTGTGTTTTTATATGCCAGACAAATTTTTAAAGTAGCTTATACTACATTCTTGCAATAAACAGTCTTGGAAAAGATAATAATTTGTACTTAAAGAAAGGAAAGTGAAGATCACAATATGAGAAATGTGCTCTCTATAGTATCTACTGAATACACCAGCTCCATTCTTTCCTTATAGTTTCTAAAAGAGAAAAATATATATTGCAGAAGGAAGGGATAATTTCAGGAACTAAACCTTTCAAAGTTAATTCAAAATTATTAGAAAACAGTTTTTTTCCACCTTATATGACATAATCATTTACATAGCATTCATAGGAAGTTTATAAATTCTAAAAGTGTAAGGTCTAGAGTACAAAAGATCCAATGTGTAACATGTATACTGGTCATGCTGTATTTAACACAGCTATATTTTCTCAAAAAGAGAAGGCCTTTACCAAAGTGACTGGACATACCATGTATTCTTGAATGTGTCCAAGATGATGCTATAGCTAGGTGTTGTCATGAGAACAGGAAGCAAAACTTTTTAACAGGGAAGATTTAACTCATCACAACAAAGGGGCTCACAAAATGGAAGGAGAAAAGAATTGTTCACATCAAGAATAAAAAATATAAAGCACAAAGTATTTTACCATTAAAATAGCCTGACTGAAGGAAACTGTCAATAGGTTTTTTTAATTACTCTCAGTTGTGAGGAGTTAGTTAGGCAAGGAATCCAGTGTGATTCCATCTGGATCCAGCCTTTGCACTAATTTACTTGAATTTTAATAGCACATGAGATGCTTGAAGAAATAAAAGTGAGGGATACTTATAGTCTCTAATCAAATCAGTTACACAGGGAAATTTACTAGCGCATGTCCCAAGAATTCTCTCCATCTTGAATGCCACAGCTTTGAATGTATTGCTAAGGTGGGCTTTCTGAACATCACAAAAGGATAATGTCCTTGAGCAGCACACATAGAATAAGTCATATCTGGGTTCAGATACTTACTCTGCTAACACATTAGCTGTGTGAGTTTGATAAGACACTTAAGTCTTTGGACCTCATTTTCTAAGCATGATAATAGTGCTTGATAGTATGGTTGGTGGAAATAAAATATGTAATAGGCAGAAGCAAGCAGCACACTATGTGAAGAATTAAGGCTATTTATAAAACTGATATGTTACCTGTTCAAAAATGACAGAAAAATTCAGTGTTTTTCAAGAAAGCATTTGTCATACTGCCTTAGCCATACTCTATGAAGCATATTTGAAAATTGTTAAATAAAACTATTCTCTTCAAGTTATACCTGACTTAGATACTGAAAAAAAAATATCAAGGAGTGTAGTACAGTCCTTGTATATTTGTCATAATTGATGAGAGTCAACTAAAACAATAATCAAGTATTCATTCTGAATTTTATCAGTATTAAAAGTAAAGAATGAGGTATTCTAGCATGCTCTTTGATATCTGTATTAGTTATCTATTGTTGCATAACAAATTACCCCAAAACTCAGCAGCTAAAAACAATATTTAATATCTAGCTTCTGAGGGTCAGAAATCCGGGTATATTATTTTAGATTCTACAACACTATTTAGAACACACAGATAGAATATGGCAAAACTCAGAACGTTTCATAAATGTCAGCATTAATGTAATCACGTGTACTTCTACAAAGTAGAGGGACTCAGGGAGAGAGAGCCTTGATACTTGGTCTCACTGTCTTTGGTATTTACTACAAAACAATACTTTAGTTTAGGCAATGTGCCTGAGCAGTATGCATACTTTGACTTACAATAGTATACTAGAGCGAAAAAATAAACAATTTAATTCTAAGAAGTAACTTTATTCAGGGAATGTTGTATTTTCTACCTCACTCCTTATGACACATATAGTAACTTCAGGTTTCATCAGGAAGGATATTACACAACTTAAAAGTTAACCATTCACATCCTCCTAAAATAGAAAAAATGAAAAATTAAGCAAAAAAAAATCACTATGGAATTAATAATTTAGTTTGGACTTAGATATTTTGATAATTATAAATTTGAAAATGGATAAATAGATGTCCAAAATCACATAAATTATAAAAATTTCTCATGTAGAAGTAAACTTTCTTCATGGTAGTAGTACAGATTTTTTAAAAGCTACCTTTCAAGAGCCTTTTTGGACAAGCCTTAGTTCATCTTGATTTTTATTTTGTTTCTTTATATCTTTAACATTAAATTAGTCGATTTTACCTCATCTGTATCTTTTAAATGATTTAAGCATTTTCCTTAGAGAATGTCTTTTTCATTAGATGTAAACTCCATCCTTTTGTGCCTTATTACTGCCTAATCCAGTCTTTCAAACCTAATAAGCAATACATTCATTTGGCTGACTAATTGACTATGAGTTTGAATTATTATATCAGATTTTCTCATCCATAAATTATGACTTTATGGTAAGTTGACCAATTCATAAGCTGCATCAGGCAAAGGACAACAGAATCTCATCTAGAAAAGAACTGTTCCAATTTATGCTGCTTCCAAAATGCCCAATTAATTCTCAAGATGTAACTTATTCCCTGGAATAACCTATCTTATTAAATTTATGTTCCTTCAAATTAGAAGATTGTTTTAAAATAAAGAATGTTGCACACTCAATATTTCTTTGTTCTTCAGATGAGATATCCCAAATGTGACTGTAATTAGCTTACTGTTTTTCTATAGCATCTTAGAGTTTTTAAGGTACTTTCACACTTGCTCTACATACAGGTCCTGTGAGTCATCCAGACTCAGCATATTTTACTTTATCTGACAATGTAAAAAATGGTAACTTGGAAAAATAAAAGAGATTTTTGTAAGGTCACATTACTAATCAGTGGCAAAGCTGGCACCTATTTCAATGCTATTCCCAATATCCTATCTTGCCTTTCTCCCATTAATATTTTTTTGTGATTTTATACTCCACATGAGCCTACACACTCACACATAGTTTAGTCACAGGCTAATGGAATTTCATTATTTTCCAACTCTCTTTTTATGGCAAGAGAGACCACCTGTCTGTACTATACATATTTCTTCTACTATAGCAGCATCTTTCCCAAGATAAGTATGCATTTAATGGTACCCAAGTGAACAGAATGATGCAGATCGTTGGAGGAGGGAGAGGACTTTTCTGCCAGTTTTAAGGGCACCCTTTATTACCTCTTTTCTCCACTCCATTACATACACCTTAGGGCTTAAGAAAACAAATCCGCATAGCTCACATCAGCCAGCGTGTTTGTAAATGAGCAAAAGGGGGAAAGAATCAGTTTCCAAAAGTGTAGGGGTAAAAATTTAGATGAGAATGATAAAGCAAACTCTGCCTCTATCACAGGCTCAAATTCTCTGTGTACTAATATAGAGGAAAATGAACAAAAACAATTCAAGAGAATTAAATTTATCTCTTGCAGGCCTATCAGACCAACCTCTCCCAATGACAGATGTGATAATTATCTTCTGAGGCCATAGGTATAGGGACTGTCATGTTGTGGTTTTTGAGTGGTTACACTATTGAATTGGGTTCCCTCTTTTAGTTGCTTATATTTTAAATTCTCAATTGAAAAAAATGAGAAAAATACTTCATTATAAGAAAAATAAACTTTGAGCTAAATTATCAGAACTTTCCTGACGGGTCTTATGAATAAATGAAAGAACGCATTAAACAACAATACAATAAAAAAAATTAGAAAGTTTATGTTCAGGAGGATAAAAAGTTAATAAGGGCTCCCAAACCTAATATTGCTTCTTTCTTTTGATTTTCAAACATTTTGCATTAGGCAAACTTTCAACATAATTTTGCTGAGCAAATTATTTGACCTCTCTGGATTCCAGTCTCCTAATTCCTGTGTACCTGAGTTTTCATAGAATTAAGTCAAAGTATGTAAAAGCATCTTATAAGTACACATGCTTTACCTTTCACTCTCCTTCCTCTTCAAAAGAGTGCACATATATTAGGTGTACAGTCATATGATCCAGACGTATAATATTTTTTCATCATAGAAGATTTATGTCATCACAGTGACATATGGTTTTTTCTGGTTAACTTTAAAGTTTTTAGTGTAACTTTTATTTCTTATGTAAAAAGTATTTAGGGTAGAGTACCTTGGCTCAGTCAAATGTAACACTCAGATGAGACTCTCATTTACCATGCAGAGTTAAGTACACTTCAGTCAGAGGTCTATGGATCCATTAGGTAGACAGGGCTCTGTACCAATTCAGGGATACTTAAACCCCCATTTGTATGGAATGATTTACATAGGGACCTCCAAGTCCTATGGAAAAGATCTTGAACTCTGTCCAAAATTTAAATTCAGAAATATGTAAGCAGATTAATTGGGGCTTTGGGAGGTTTAATTACCAAAGGCAGCCACTAAGAGGAACAAAGAGAAGAAAATCTCTGTGAGTAAGAAAGAAATCTGACAGAATGGACTGGAGTCCATTGGGTTTCAGAGGAAAGTGGTTCCAAGCATAATGCAAGGGAATGTATAACCAGGCCTCAAACTAGTGTCTTCTACCAAAATGCCTGTCTGCCCTTGGAAAGGAGAGAACTGTGGTAGAAATGAAAGAGGAGCACAGGCAGCAGTTCTGGGAGACTACCCTCTTGTGGAAGCTGACACAGGATAATATTTTTTTAATTGTTTATTTTTTTATCATTTGTTTTTCTATTGCCTAAAACAAGGGGAAAACTTAAGTTTCACAGACAGATTCTCTCCTGAAAAGATCTGACATGGAAGTTTAAGTTTATCTGGACAATTAAGGCCCACAAGACCATAAACTCTAATGAGTTATCCCCCTCACCAAACCCATGTATGTATGCCTTATTCCTATAGACATCTGCTGTCCAAAATGTAGGGAAAAGGGAAGTGAACTAGAAGTTTTTAAACTTGTCTTGATGTCAAGACAGGCCTTTCATCCAAACCCTACTGCAGCTTGGATGAAGATGCCTATATACTCATGTGAGAAGTATAACAAGGGAATAAGGTCCAGCATTCAGGAATTAGCATGGAAAGCTGCAAGCTGCAAGCAACACTCTGAATATTTTCAATTAATTTTGTAATAATTTTTTTAAATGAAACCCAGCATGCAACTTATACAACTGGTTTCTTCATTGGTTTTATGGACACAATGGTGGAATGGCAGATACCTTTAAAAATTGTCCACAGAATCTGCTTTAGTGGTAGAAGACTGAGCACTCCAGATGGACCAGAAACAACCCTCTGCTTTGGGGGACAGGTAGTAAAAACACAAAGTCATGGTGGAGGCTGGGAGATGGTTGGACTCCAGATTCTACAAGGTCACCCCAGGGGTCAAAGGAAATTTTCAGTCCTGGAGATTCAGCAGCTGACTGACAACAAGGCAAACAATGGTCCTTAATCAGTACAATGACTGGTGGTACAGAGAAGCTTAAAAGGGAACAGATAAAGGCCAAAATCCCATGGAGGTCAAGAGTTGAAGGAGAGAGAACACAACCATTCTTGTCCAAATTTTCTGTATGATCTATTAGTCTTGAAGAAATAATAATATCCTGGACTGAGAGGTCCAAAGTGGTAGCTACTCCCTATATATGGCTATTTAAATTTAAATAAAATGAAAAGTTCATTTCCTTAGTCATGCTAGCTGCAAATCAAATACTCAATAACCACATGTGGCTAGTAGGTGATACCATATGGGACAATCCCATCATCATAAAAATTTCTATTGACAAGCACTGATTTAGAAGTGACTTTACTTATGACCAAGAAACTACTGCCTAGAGGGCACTTGAGTTAAACATGTAAGGATATTAAGTGATACCTAAATTGAGTGTGCGCTAAATAAATAATTGTTGAAACAAGAGAAAGCATCAATAATATAAGAATCTCTACTGTTCAAACAAATGGGAACAAGAAGTGTGAGGCATCAAAGTGTTACTGATAAGGTGACCTTAAAAATATCAGCCTGGAGTGTTCCAAACACATCAGTAATGACATCCAGATGCTCTAGTAACAATAATGATAATGGTAGAGTAAAATTGTATTTGTTCATACACAGTTGCATTTCTATAGCTGAATTAGATGCCACTACACTTGGGTGTTTTGTTTTGTTTTGTTTTTATTGCTTGTGTGTATAACTTTTTTATTGTGTAAGACTGCATACTGCAATCACCATTACATTTTGTAATGAAGAAAAAATGAAGCAATTCCAAAATAGGCTTCGGGATCATCTTGGCAATGGCTCTCAGATCCTCCAATCCTCCTTCCCAAATGTGAGCAGTGAAGTATAAACATGTGTTTAGAATCCTGGTAAGACAAACTTACTGACCTTTAGTGTCAGTAAGTGTCTTCAAATTGGGAAGTGTATCTAACGTTCAGGTTATGTAATTATCAGTGTTATGTATTAGTAAACAATATTTTCTTTAAAAAATATTTTATAACAAAGGAAATATAATTAAACCTAAAATTGTTTTAAGGAAATATAGTCATTGGCTTCATGACCCATCAAAGAGCATTTAAGGAATAATTCCTTTCAAACAACAGAAATCAATTCAAATAGATATTATTCAAAAAAAGCATTAGCTGTGTTCCTGATACTGATGTTCAGTTCAATTAAACTATGGATGTGTAAGCTAAAAGAGACATGTTAGTGCTACCCTTTATATGTAATCTATTTTTCTTTTGGAACTATTGTAGTCAATATTTCTATGCAAAAGCTATAGCTGTTGAAGCTTCATGATAATAAGTATTTTTATATCTAATCTGAATTGAAAGAACATATCACTTAAATGGAGTTCACACCCTGACTCAGGACAGATAAATAATTAGAAGCAACTATAAGTGTGGAAATATACTTTTTATCAGTTACTTCACACTTATCCTAGTGAATTCAATAAATGTACTTACACAGGACAAATACTGAGTATACGTGATCTAAACTAACATGCACAACAAAGCATCCATTATTTATAAATGCATTTGGTTAAAATGATGCTAATGAAGCAAAATAAAAAAGTTTCTCTATGTATAAGTTAAATTTATAGAAAGAAATATTTATCCTATAACTATAAAATAAATCTCTTATCCTGGCTAGCCTTCCCCTGTATTGATTTCAAGTGTCACTGAGATAAATTAATACATTTCCTTCACTCATTTAACAAATATGAATTAAGTATCTATTATTTGCTCTGGCAAATTAAAAAAAAAATAGTGCAAGAGACAGAACTTAAGGTTCTGTGAGGGGCACAGACAGTTTTAAATAGGGTGACAAAGGAAAATCTTATTTGGGAGGTAGATATTTGAGCAAGGACTTAAATGTAAAAGGTGAAACTGGTAGTCATGACGATCTTTTCAGAAGTAGTATCCCCGAAAGAAGGAAGTCAGTGCTAAGGCCTCAAGACGGGAGCACCCTTGGTCTATTTAAGAGCAAAAAAAGCAGTGTGACTGGGCCAAACAAGTGTTTGGGAAAGAGATTTTAGAAGAAGCTAGAAGATAAACAGAAGGTAGGGTCAGGTAAAGCCTTACAGGTTGTAAGTAACTTTTGCTTTTACTTGGGGCACTAAAATGGGCTTTAGCTGAGAGGAATATTACCAGATATACCTTTAAAAGCATAATTCCAGCTTCTTTATTGAGAATAGACTGCAAAGGGGCAAGGGGCAAAGGAGACCAGCTAGAATGCTATGGGAGTAATCCGGGGGAGAGATGGTGATGTCTGGGACTGGTGTGGTAATATCTGTTACAATAAGAAGTGACCAGACTGTCCATCTACTTGAAAAACAGAATTAAATTGTCTGATAGAAAACAGAATCTTCTGATGTCAAGTATTAACATCTCATTATAAGCTAATAAATTCTTAGATATATACATATATATATATTCATAATAGATCTACTGATATCACATCCTACATAAATACTCTGTACCATACAGGAGAGAGGTCAGAGTTTAAACAGATCAAGAAAACTCTTCTAAAGGCTGAAGTTCTTTCATGACAAAAGCTACTTTTGGAGAATTCATGTAGTCATGAGGAAATGAATATTTTAACCTTATATGTCAGCTGCATTGGCCCTTGGGTATTATAATAGTAAATGAAAATCTAGCACAGCTTTTGTTGTCTTCATTTAGTAATATTAATAGCTGTGGTCTCAATTTTTTAATTGAAGTCCTCTTGCTTCCAAGGATACAATAGATTCCTAATTGATCCATTTTTCAGGTTCTGCACTTGTGCTTTCTTTGATATTATCTTTTAATAGCTAAAATTGCTTTACATTGCCCCCTTGAGAATATGTGAACCTTGCCTCTCATTAAAAAGTCTTTGGTAGTATTCTTAAGATCTTGATTTTGTGGCAGAAAATTAAAAGCTCTAAAAGAGAGATAATATTGATGAAAAAAAGAATGGATGCTTTTAGATATCTATTATTAAGATTTCTAGTTGTATATTTAAAATCCCAATGATAAACCCATATTTAAATTGACTAACATTCATTGAAAAAATTGTCCACATACTGTCCTTAATCACAATTCTTTCAGAATAAAATTGATAGGCAAATAGAACACACATTTTAAAATGATAAAAATATGAACTATGTTTTAAGACTACAGCTAACATATTGGTATGTTGAATGTGGCATACACTTTTGGAATTTGTGGTATTAAGCACGTAGAAGAAAAAATGTAATTTAAACCTGTAGAAATAACTTTCTTTGAACAGATAAGATAAAAATGCAAATAGTTTAAAAACTAAGAAATAAAATCTTCTGCAGCCTTAGGAAACAATGAAACAAAACAGTTAAGAAAATTAGACTTAAAACATTTCAGTTATATAATTAGAAGGCTTTTATATTTTAAAAGCAGAAAGTCCTCCCAAATTAGTTTAATGGGACAATAGAGAGAGCATAAGAAGTGGTCTGCTCCCTAAGCACGTACATGCATTCAGTGGGAGTAGATGAATGTATTGTTGAAGTGAGAATAATCCGGAAAATACCACAGCTGGTAATTTTCTGCAAAGGAATACGTATATGAAAGTTAAAAAAAAAAAATGCCCACAGTGCTATTTGTTGTTGTTTTCTTGTTTTTAATGGAGAAGAGCAAAACCCAAAGGCTAGTAGATCAGGGCATTGATTTTAGGGAGAAGGTTTAATAAATTCCTCTTCATTATGTCATTAATGACTGAAGGCTCGACACTTAGAGTGGGACCATCTTACATAGCCAAGGAGGAAAGATCAACAATCTATTACTTTTTTTCCCCTAGGCCAAGGGCTTACAGGAAAAGGAAAGCTACCCAAAAGATAAAAGGAATAGAACTGAGAGAAGTTATCTGTCCTTACATGTATTTGAGCTATAAAAGATTCTTCATTGTATATTATAAATGACTGTTGAAATGCAATGTATCTAATGATTTCTTCAGAAGAAACGAAAGAGATTGAACTACCTTCACAACACCACAGATTAAGAAAGAAAACTTTCCATTCTAATCCCTTTGGTGATATCAGTAAATCATCCCATGGGCACTCCTTGAACAGTTTGGGAATAAATAAATCTAATAATGATTTCAGAGGGAAAGTGCAGAAAAAACATAACCAGAATAGCACTAAATCTACTAAAGAAATTCATTCTGTAGTTTAAAACCTTTCCAAAATGAGAACTCCAGGCTTTAAGTCTTGACTGATATATCTAACAAATATTTAATGAGGAACTATTATCAAATCTATATGAATTCTTCCAAAAAATTGATGAGAAGAGAATTTGTAGTATATTCTATAAGTCTAGCTTTGCCCTGATAACAGATATTAAAAATAAAGCTACATAGACAAAAAATTCCTAAACAAAATTTTAGCAAGTTGAATGCAACAATATACAAAAAGTATAATATATCTTAACCAAGTGGTATTTATTCCAAGAATGCACATTCAGTTTAACATTGGGAAATCAGTGAATGTAATTTACCATATTAACAAACAAACAAAAAGACATCAAAATAAAACATATGATCATCTCTACAGGCATAGGAAAAGCATTTGACAAAATCTAAAATTCATTCCTGATTAAAAAAAAAAAACCCTCAGCAAACTAGACATTGAAGGAAACTTTCTCAATTTGAAAGAGTTCTACAATGTTGAATGGCTTCCCCTGCTCTCATAACTTATATTCAACATTGTACTAGAAGTCTAGACAATACAGTCAGATGAAAAAAATGGGAAAAAAGAAAAGAAGAACAAATAATCATCCGGACTGGAAAAGTAAAACTGAATTTCTTCACAGATAACATAACTATCTATACAGAAAATCTGATGGAATCAACAAAAAATTACTAGATACAAGCCCTATGTACAAAAGATCAATGTATTTTATATATTTCAGTAAATAAGAAACTCAAATAAAAAACTATATTGTTTATAATGACATCAAAAATATAAAGTACTTAAGGATAAATTTGATCTATGTGCTTTAAACTGTAAAACATTACTTAGAGAATTTAAAGACCAAATAAAAGAATAGTTATACCTTATTCATAGATTATAAAACTCAATATTGTTAAGATATATGTTCTTCTTGAATTACCTATAAATTCAATGCAATCCCAATCAAAATTGCAGCAGGCTTTTTTCAATTAAATAAAAGCCAAAAGTATGTGGATAGAGTCAAAAATCGGTAAGGTATAAACACTTGTTACATTCATTACCTATTTTTCAGATGATGAGTAGAAAGAGAGAAGGTCTATGTTTCTGTTTCCTTCGCCCACCTTGGTTTGTCTTAGTCAAGAATAAGTGAAATCTATACATACACATAAAAAAATACACCAGAGGTGAGAACAGACAGAAATAGAATGTGCTCCTCACTCCCCCAAATAGACTTACCGATAGAAAAATAGTTCTCAAGAACAAGTCACCTCTAAGATGTTGTAAAGATAACAAGCATGTTGTTTGGAGAATCTTTACATATATGACCCAGATACTCAGCAATCTCCATTGTATTATACCATCATTTATCACCAGCCTTGCAGTAGTTCTTCACAAATCCTCCATATAATCCACTCACAAAAATCATTACTGAGTAAAGAGGATAGCTAAGATTTCATAGAGTTCCTAGAGAGATATAGGAGAGAGTTCACAGAAACAGCAAATTTAAATAAAAAACACACAACAGAAACAGAAAAACCTATCTCTGTGTACTTCACTGCCATTCTAGTGTTCTGAATTACAAGTTAGCCCTATGCTTCCAAACCACATTCATGTCATTGTCTAGTAAAATGAATGCTCTTTAATTAATGGAGTACCTTTTTCTCCTTAAAAAATGGCCAATTTTTGAGTGAGCATGCTCTGGGGGAGTTTTATTCCCTACCTCAAATTTCTCCACACCACACATCCTCCTCATGGGAGAGCTATATGGCATTTTGGACCTTGATTAGCATAAATCACAGTATGGATGAAATTCTTGATTCTCAATTCAAATTACAAAACAAGAGAAGAGTTTAAAGATATCTAATTTTAAAAATTCAGATATTTCAATTTCTGAAATATTTCTTCAATCTTCAGTATGCTTTTCTCAAAATGAAACTAAATTAAAGACATATTGCCTTTATTTAAATATTATGTGATGAATATATCTGATTGCCTAATGTTCTTTTCCAAATACAACAAAGAAATAACCCCAAGAAAAAGGATAAGCTCTTGTCCAAAATTTGACATTGGGCTGGAAAATCATACTTCTAATCGGAAGCATAATTGTTATCTATTTGGTTTTAACACATGTCATTTAAGCTATTTTTTTTGTAGTAAAAGAATAATTGTAGAGAAGAGGTAGTAAAAAGACTTATCTCTAAGTTTACTTCTAATTTTAAAGAAAGTGAAGTGACAAGTGCCCCCTGAAGAACATATTAGTCTCTTCATATTTTTATAATGTTTTTTAGGGTTTAAAGATGATAAAATGTGTTTAATTGCATCACTGCATGTTTCAGAAAGAATTTATTACAGTGAATTTTTACCAATCAAGAAAGAAGAATGCCAAGAGTTTCTTAAGGTAAAGACTTCTAACAACTGTTATAGAAAAAGGATTACTGCTTCCTGCTTCCTTGGATAATGATATTCTATAATCTGATTTAAACTTTTCTGCTATTTTGATCTCACATGTAATTTTTTTCAAAATATAATAAAATATATTTTTAATAAAATAACTATATTTCACACACATGTAGTTTGGAAATGTAGTTTAGTTGACCAAAATAAACTCTTCAGTTCAGTAGTCCTGATATCAGAATCTGCTTTTAAATTTATTTAAGTTAGTCACTCAATTATTCATTGACAATATCCACACAAGCATTAACTTAGTAAATTGGTATTCTTAATCTCAGTCACCGGGGGAAAAGCAATATAATTACTGTCAAATTACTGACAGCATGGTGTCTGGTCAAATTAAGTAAGTTGTTATTTAATAATAAATCAAGTTAATGGTTTGCTTTGCAAATGTAAGTGTTAAAATTAATCTTTCAAAGGTCTGAAACCATCACTTGAGATGACAAAGTTTAATGACCAAAAGGTATTTATTCGTTTTACCAAAAACCTTGATCCAAGCAAGTCAAAACAGTTTGTCAATCGTGATACTTACATTTTTAAAAAATCTAAACACTAAATAAAATTATTTAAAATTATTTTTCAGAATGTCAATATGTGTATAATTACAAAACAAGAAAAAGCAGAGAGAAAAACTTAAAACCATATCCTCATATTGATGTACATTAATCTATTGAGTGTCTACCATACATTAGGCACTGTGAAAGATGCAGGGGATTTAAAAACAAATGAACATAACAAATCTGTTTCTGCAAGCACAAAACTGTCTTTTAGAGTACAAGGACTGGCGAGAATGGGTAGAAACAGGAAATTCCTAATGCACTTTGGTAAGTAAAGAAATTAAGATATTCTGTACTGAGGAAGTAGCAGTAGGGACCCAAACACAAAAATCTGAAATATTTTTTTATTCAAGACTCTCTATTACTCTGAGGGGTATGCATTATGACAACTACAGAGTAGATAAGAAAATAGGTTCAGAGAAACTTAATAAATTGTTCAAGACCTCATAGTTGATAAATTGTTCTATTTGACCCATTAATGGATGTGTTTACGAATGAGTCGATGAATGAATGAAAGACATGTGTCGGGAGCTCAGTAGAAAGAACCAACAACATATATGTGCTGCCTGATTTTTGAAGCCTTTGTGGGTGATATTGCCCAGCACATGTATTCAGAGAAAGCTAAGAAGGAAAATTTTTAAAGTGTAATGTAAAAGTAATATGCAAGTGCTACTATGATGGACAAATACAAGCTATTTATAACATCATTTCTGAACTTGCACCCTAAAAAAATTTTGTAAGTGGACCTTAACTTCAGTTTTCTTCCCAATCAGTGATACACAGGTCAAGATGAGCCTAATCTCCTGGTCCTGCCAGAGAGAATCCAGTCAGATCTCACCAATATTTAAACCCACAGTCAGGTTACCTTGTTTTAACTCTCCAGATTCAGGCATTTCTCAACTGAAGACAGGGTCTGAATTTTCCAGCTATTCAATATCCTATTTATTATTAAAATTCTAAATAGTCACATTGAATGCTTCAGTTTCCTGTTTACTCAATTTAATTATTAGTCTATTCTCTCCTACTTGTCTGTTCAAATCTTATCTCAGTTCCAGTGACACATTCTGATTAAAAAATAATGACATTAGGACCATGAGAAATTTAAAACGAATGAGGTGTTAACATCACACAAGGTATTTCCACTTTGATGCTAAACACAAATAATTCTCAAAAAAGAAAAGTGAATTTAAAAAATTCTTCTCATATTGAACTGAACCTCTTTAAAGTCAAATTATCTCCATTCTCAGATTTTTTTATACATATAAAATCAAGATTTGGGAATATGTTGGTTTTTATGACTTCCCTCCACTACCATTGCCCTACAAAGAAATAATATCTGTAGTTGCTGGTATGTATCTATGCATGACTTTCTAACAACTCCTCTTTATTAATATCTGAATGAAACCACTGACTTTCATTAAAAAAATTTGTAGCAAAAAAAATACAAATGAGAATTAACTCAACAATAAGATGCCACTACACATGATGTCAGAATGGCCAAAATCCAGGACTCTGACCACATTGATTGCTGTTGAGGATGTGAAATAACAGGAATGATGAAAATTTAAATCAGTACAGCCACTTTAGAAGATAGTTTGGTGGTTTCTTATAAAACAAATATATTTTTACCATACAACCCAGCAACCATGCTCCTTGGTATCCCCACCCAAAAGGGTTAAAAACTTATGTTCACATAAAAGTCTGCACATGAATGTTTATAACAGCTTTATTTATCATTTCCAAGAAACCAAGCTGTTCTTCAACAGGGGAATGGATAAAAAAAGTTGCATATCCATACACTGGAATATTAATGAGCACTAAAAAGAAATGAGATATTAAACCACAAAAAATTAAGTAATTTTAAATAAATGTTAGTAAGTCAAAGTCTGAAAAGGCTATATACTATATAATTCCATTATTATGACATATTCTAGAACAGGTAAAGCTATAGGGACAGGAAAATTGATTTCCAGGAATTTGGGGGCGGGGAAGAATATGGAAAGGAGGAAGAGATGAATAGATAGACCACAAGGGATTTTTATGGCAGTGAATTTACTCGATAAGATACTGTAATGGTAGATACATGTCATATATATTTGTTAAAACTCATAAAATGTACAACACAATGAACCTAAATATAAACTATAAATATAAACTTTAGTTAATGATATATCAATAATGCCTCATCTATTGTAACCAATGCACCATACTAACCCAAGGTGTTAGTAAGAAAAATAGGACAGGGATGGTGATAGTGTACATGGGAACTCTCCGTATGTTCTACTTATGTTTCTGTAAACTTAAGAACTTCTAAACAGCCTTGGTTAGCCACTCTTATATATGGACAGGTGAGGTGACTACACATTTGAGAAAACCTTTAATGTAAAAGGCAAACAGCAAAACAAGCAAAAATAACAAAAGAAGCAACTTGGATAAAATAAAGACTACATAGAGAGAAATTTTTAAGCAAAAAATAGAGATCTTGGAAACTGAAAATTTAGCAGAAATTAAACATTCAACTGAGGGGTGGGAAAACATATTTGAGAAAATCTCCCAGAACATAAAAAAAGTCAGAGATTAAAAATTATAAAGAATAAAATTAGAAAAACATACCAGGAGGTCCAACATTCAATGAATAGCAGCTTTGGGATGAGAGAATATATAGGAGAGAAAGCATCAAAAATTACATCAAGAAAATTTCATGATTTGAAGGACATGGGACTCCTTATTAAAAATGCCTACTTATTGCCAAATAAAATAGTAGCTTCTAGAGAAAAAAATGGTTATATGTGAGAAAGAGGAATTAGAATGTGTTCAACAACAGTAAAACCTGAAAAAGAATGGATAAATAACTTTACAATTATTAATGAAAATTATTTCCAATTGAGCCAAACTATCACAAACATGTAGGTATTCTAAAGAAATTTTTAAGCTATTATTACTAACAAAGAGAAAAAGTTGATTAAGGAAAAAAAGTTATTACAAACAACATAGTTCAACTGAATAACATCTAGAAGGTCATCAATTGTAAAGATTATTAATCTAAGCAAAATTATATAATTTTATTGACAAAATGGGAATGTACAAGATATGTACCAATTTATAATATGGGGCAGGGAAGTGAAAGAGAGTTGAGTTTTCATCCCCCATAGTGCAAAGCCAATATACTTAAAACTGTTAAATGACAACTGGCAAAAGAAATATTTTATTGGAGAGATGTAGATAAATACCAAAAGGAAAAGCTAAGAGATTGAAAACCACTGCCTCTGAAAAATGGGGAGGAGCAAGAGACCACTGCTTTCTTTAAGTTTTGTAGACTCTGACCTTTTAAGTTATGTATACATATAACTGCAGAGAATAAAAAACTGCATTTAAAAATAAAATGAGTAAAAGCCAAAAAGTTCACACTAACAAAACTACAGGCAAAGTCTATGAATATTTTAATGAATTAGAAATTAAAACAGAATTTTTAAAAATATTCATTATTTCTTTAAAAGAGTAAACACATTACATGATAACATAAATATTTTAATAACTATATTTTCTAAAACAAAACAATTTAGTGAGAAGAATGATATTGTTTTACATGTTTGCAGTCTCTTCAATGTCTGACTTCACTGAAGACATCTAGATCCTCCTAGCTTCTGTAGCATTCAATCTGTTGCAATATCATATGTCATGCAGCCTCTAGAAAACTCCACTTCACACTCATGATAAAATAAGTGTGAAACATGAATAATGTGCTAGTGTTATTATGGAATTAGTTTTGACATTTTAGACCCTATGATAGGGTTTCAGGGATCCATAGAGATTCCTGGAGAACATTTCCTGAGAATGGCTGCTCTAGACCATCCTTATTTTTTAAGTTCTCATTCTTGAATTAAATTCCAGGCAAGAGCATCTGTTTGGCTGAGCTCTAGATGCCAGAGATCAGGAAAAGCAGGCTTCTGGTTTTTTTTGTTTGTTTGTTTGTTTCTCTGGTAGCAGGAGATAGAGTTCTGCTTCCCACTAAAATTCATGTCACTCTAGTTTCTTCAAGCACAGAAAGGTTTCAGGTGCTGGTTAGTCTCTCTGTCCATCTATCTGTCTCTCTCTCTCTATCTGTCTGTCTGTCTCTCTCTCTCTCTCTCTCTCTCTCTCTCTCTCTCTCTCTCACACACACACACACACACACACACACACACACACACACACACACACATATCATTCATTACAATGTTGAGTTTTTACCAGAGTTCATTCTGACAACCACATATGGCATTACAAAGTTATATCCAAAAGAACAATCACATCTAAAAGAGGACATTTTGTGAGAAGGGAAGACAAAGAAAGATATGGCTGATGAGCACTATTATGATTCCTGATATGGCAAAGTACTAGAAATTCAAAACCAATCCATTAAGAGCAGTGTCCATTATTCTGGGGATAACTAGTAGGCAAAGAAACATACCATAAATCCTCCTTGGTGGAAAAAGGGTTTTCCTACCCAAACATCAAAATGGAAATTCCATTTTCTAATCCAGGTAAGCAAATCATTGTTCATAAGCTACCCATTTCATTATCTATCTATAATTATTCTTTCATTTTTCTTGAGAATTTTCCAGAGAAACAGTTCATATGAGTTTGTATCAGAGCCTATATTTAAACCAGTTTAGTGCCTATTTTTTAAATGGCACACATCATAGTGGAAATTTTGAGAGCCTACTGTTTTTCAAACAACTATTTCTTTTCTAACATGGCAGGGTTTGGTTGTTTTATACTGTTTATACACTTCATTGTTAGTTCTGGAGTTGGAAGCTATCTTCAGTCACAATTGACAAAGTGCCTGCAATTAAATAGCATCTTAAATACTGGTGATGCTGTTCTAATGGAGTTGTTATTATTCTGAGAGTCAGGCAACTGGGGAAGAAATGTGTTCACAGAGCCACAGGATTGGAATGATTCTCCTGTAGATGTGCAGAGGTTGGCCTCAAGAAGAATGCAAACTAGTAGAACACAATTTATGAATTCTATAAGTACAAAGCTACAGAAGAAATGGACTACAAAATTGACTCTTTTAAACATCAGTTTCATCAACTGGCAACAGTGTCCAAAAGAGTGAGAGAAAAAGAAAAGACTGTCTTTGGAAGAAAATAATATGCCATTTCACTTGGGTATGAATAGTTGATCATAATCATCACATTGCATATCAAATGTAAAAATATAAGTATGTGTTGAACAGCATCTTCTTTTTGGTACTTGTACAGATATTAAACTGTAAATAGTATTCCATCTTTAGATGCAAACATAATTAGATAGAGTAAACTTAATGCAGTATTAGAAGTTACAATATGCTATTATGATAATATGATGGTAAAATATTGGTATGGTTCATTACTCTTTAGTAAAGATGATGTTTTCTTCATTTTTCCTACCACTGCACTTTAAACCTCTAGAAGAGCTGAGGGGTCAATACTGTTCCCTAAAGGTGAATTAATTTTCCTATGGCATTGTGTTTCTATTAGGTCAGTGTTAGGGTCTTAATAAAGAGTAGATTTCAATTAGAACTTTGTCATGATGTCAAATAAGCAAATGAGGACCCATTGTGGCATCCTTTTGCCTACTCTGGGATTCCAGCGTCAAGTGATTTCCCAAAGCATTAAATTTGCTTCATAATATTTATTTGTGAAACTCCCACCTGCCAAAATTCTAGAGGTCTATAAGGATTCATATTCGGAAGGTAAACTCTACAGCAAACCATAAAGCCAAAAATAAGAAAATAGTGTGAAAACTCGTTCCACACAAAAACCTAAATAACAAGTAACAGAGTATAAATCAGCTAAAGCCAAATATGTCTTCTGTAGAAAATTTATATTGTTCTGTGAAGTAATTTCAGAGCAATTGTATTCATGAGTGAGTGGGATGAGAGATGCACAAAAATTATAATTTGACATCACCTAACAAATATTTCAGAAGAACATAAGGAGGACCACAGGCAGGCCAGATCTTGGGGAATTTAAGATTATGTTAAAAAGGCAAAGCTAACTTCTAGAAACAGCTATTGAGTATAAGAAACAATTTGTGTACTTTTGTATATATGTTCATGAGCTCATGAATCCATGACCATTAAGTTTAAATAAGCAGGTTTTAAAACTACCAGACAAATAATCCTAAATGCATATCCTATCTACATATTTTCTATCAGAAACATAATTTCCCTCTCAAAGGATAGTTATTTCTGGAAAGCCATAGAGAATAGAAATAATTTCTAGAAAAGGCAAGAAATGTAAACAAAGTGTTATATTTGTTATCAAGTAAAATTCATAGATACAGGATATCTTTCATTTGAAATTTTGATACATATGACAAGATTCATATGATGAAACTGGGTAACTCATAGATTTGCTCTCACTTTATAAGTTGGGCTCTGGAAGGCTTCTGAAATCAGATACCTTGCAATTTCTGCAAATGACTAATGACTAATAGCATCACCAGGGACATGTTCTTGTGATCCATCAATATAGGTACCACGCAGGAATTAATGACTCAGTCAAATATTCTAACATTTGATTTTTTATTAGGCTTTTCCTTTTTAAAATATGGCTCTACCTTTGCCAATTACTGTAGTTTGGTGTCTACTGAAATAGATATTTGAAACATACAATTAGGTACAGTAGAGCACCTGAGTGGCTTGCTTTGCTTCTCCATTTTAACCTAACCTAACACTGGTTTTGCCTGGCTTGAATAGAGTATACCTTTTATTCATCCTATCCTTTCATTCTGCCATGGGGGTTGTGACTGTGTCTTCAAAGCTCCTGATAGCTAAGAGTCAAATATCCTTCATCTCTTTTCAATTGCACTCTTCCAGTCACTCTCAACTTTTTCTTCTACATTTGAGACCAAATTAGAACTTATCATGAGAAAAGATTCACTTGCCCGTCTGAGTTTTCTGCTCTTCATCCTCAGGAGCCAGAAAGTTAAATAAATATAAATATAAATGGGAATAAACACAATGACCTATTTGAACAACCCCATGATGATCTTCCCCCCTAAAAGGAAATTCTTAGAACTATTTCACCGGTTCACTTGGTAGCACATTTTTATTTGAGTCACAGTCTACAGGGTAAACTGACACTGACTAATGCTTTTGTGTTTTTTTTTTTAATATACTTTTTTTTTTTACATCTACAGCACCTGGTATTCCTAGGTGGTCTCCCATCCAAGTACTGATCAGGTCCAACCCTGCTTAGCTTCTGAGATCAGACGAGATAGGGCATGTTGAGGGTGGCATGGCCATTGACATGATCTTGTATTTTTTTTATTTTCCAGCACTTAATTTTTTTCTAAATTTAGTTTAAAACAACATAGTAAGGGTCCAGAGTGTTGTTTAATTTTTCTAAAACATGGGTATGAAGAAATTTTCCCCACAGAGTTCTATATTTCTTCTGGAAACCAGAATACTACTTCAATATTAGCCTCGTCATCAGGTGGCATTTGAAGTAATTACCTACTAAAACAGGGTCTCAGCATCTTAACTCAAAATCAGATAAAAATCCTTATTACTCAGATACACTTTATGAATCTAATGCTGTAAAAATTTCCTACCTACAAGTGAATTAGAATTAGTTATTGTGTGAACTGCCTCCAGCAAGCAAAAAGAGTTTCCAGCAGGTGCACAGACCATGCTTATTATAAAAAGAAAAAAAATCACTTTCATGATAGCTCTCTTAGTGAAGGGGAAAAAAATCTAAGTAGAACTCTAAAATATTCATAAGTATTAAAATCAGTTCTGTTAAAATGAGAAAGAATTATGGTCCAGATATATCTACTGTGAAACTACTTTTAAAGGTCCGTTATCTCCAATTTGTCACATGATTTAATCAAAGAAGAGAAACCATATAATGGGACACTTATAATTAATAGACTAAACATGTTCATTATTTTAAGACAGCTAGAGATCTTCTACAGCTTCACCCAGAAATCTTGAACACATATTACTCTGAGCAATTACATTTTTGTCTTAAAAAAAAGTCTTACAGAATAACCATAGACAGAAGAGTGCCTCAATCTTTCCCATTCTTGAATTTACAATTATTAGCCATTATAGTGTGAAGAGATTCTTAGAAATAACTGCATAGCTTCTGTTTGATTGATTTCTGTCATACAAGCAAGCTCATGGCAACAAAGATATGAATTAGCTTTCTAAAAGGAAAGCAATAAAAATTCTGCAACAATAATTTAAGCCAATTAAAGAGAATTTTTCCATTTTTCTTTTCCACCCTGACTTTCAATAGGCCTTGGGTTTGTTAGCCTGGTAAAAATGAATATGCCAGCTTTCATTGCAAATCACTGCCCAGTTAAAACGGGAATTAGAAAAGATTTTCCACCTGCTTCATTAATAACATCAAATTCTTTTTTCCTTGGCTTGCTTTATAGACATATCTTTCTCAGTTCCATCAATTATTTCTTTATGTGACTGTGGATCTAAAAAAAAAAGAAAGACAACAGAAGACGACTAAATTTTTCTCCTGTCACTTTGAATTACATAAATATAATATATAGCAAGGTCTTTTAGCTTTAAACACCAGAAAATGCCTTCCAAAACTGAAAGAAACCAAAGAAAAAAATGCAGATGAAAGGAAGGAAAGAGGATGACCCTCAATATAATTAAATCTAAACCTATATAAGAAGTATTAGAACTAGGTAGATGATAAAGAATTCTTGAAAGAAAATTGTTAATTCAATCTGTTGACTCAATCTGTTTATTTACAAACCACTTTTATTACTTATAATGCAAAATTCAGAAATCAGAATAATTTTAACACTACAAGCTTTATGATTTTGCATAATCTTTCATCATGGAGAGTCAGTGTATTGCAGTACTTACAAGACACAGATGGGATGAACTTTAGTATAACCCCAATAATGATTAGCTTTTCTTATGCAATGTGAGTCATCTATGGTTATTATGAACTGCTTTTATATTTCTTCATCAGCATTTGTCTGTTGTCTGCATGGTCCAATTAATATATGTCACTGTATATCGAATGCATTACAGCCATCAGACTGTCACTTTTGCCTTCAGGTAGACACACACAGTTTGAGGCAATTGTTCTTTATAATTTCCATACCAGCCTCTGACTGATGGAATGACAAAGCTGTAAAATGTTGTCAGTAAAACAAAAATTTGGTCCTGGTGTTTTGTCATTTTTATGATCTTCACTTTCAAGGACAAAGTACTACTTTTGCAGTTAGGCTACATCACAAGTCAAGAGAAAAGTGGTGATGTCTCGATGGGAGGGTACCAAAGTCTTTCTTCTCAACTCATGAATGGCAGAACAGCAGCCCTGCATCTCTGCTAGAAATGCAGAATCTCAGGCTAAGCCTCAGACCAGCCACAAGAAAATTAGCATCTTAGCAAGTTCCACAGATTCAGGATACATTTGAAAAGCCTGTTAGAAAGTTACCCCTAAATGTGAAAGTCCTTCAGATGGACTTTGAGAATGGTCTCTCCCAACCTGAATCCTAGGTTATTTTAACTATGCCATTTGTATTGATGAATTAACCTCTCAGAAATAATCCAAAACCAAAAATGACTTTAGTGTATGAAATTCTTAGAACTACACTGCCAATAAATTAATTATCCAGCTTGATCCTGACTTTGATATTCTTTATTAAAAAAACAAAAAACAAAAAACAAAAATACTTTCACATGCTTTACATCTCATGAGCCAACTATGTGTGGGAATGAAAGCAGTAATTAAGTGTGCCTCAGTTTTTACAAAAAATGTTATTATTTAATTATGTATGCATCTAAATGAGGAGTTTGTAAACTTTTTCTGTAAAGGGCCAGATAGTAAATATGTTAGGCTTTGTGGGATAAGAGGTGATATCACTTAATTTGCATCCAAATTCAGTGTTTTCTATCATCAAAATGTAAAGATTATTCTTAAGCCCTGGTCATACAAAAACAGGCAGCGGGCAGAATCTAGCTCATAAGCTATATAGTCAACAATCTAAACTGTAATTAAAAAACAAAGGTCTGAAAGGATCCAGGAGCCACTGCCATAGCTGTCCTGTAGAGATAGCAATTTAGTTGTCAATGTGGCCCTAACTCTTTGGACAACACTGGTCTGGTGACGCCAAGAGGCAACATGATATATAACTATGATTCTGAAGAGAAGGGTAAAGATAACATGGATTTAGTTATATTTCTGTATTAGAAATAAGTGTGCACCCCCTTAACATTCAAAGGAAGTAATTTTTACAAAGAAAATGCTTCCTCTAAAGTAGGAAGCAAACTTACTAGACTCTGTAACATGAAGTGATAAGGATAGTTTGTTTACAAACCACTTTCAATATTAAATATAAAAAAAAATGGTAAAGATCAATGACTAAAATTGTGCTCAATAGTATCGCTGAGAAATTTGTAATTTTGCATTTTCTATTCCCTCCAAGAAATGTTCTGTAAGTTCATTAATCACAGGCCCCAAATAGGCTACATTAAGGTTCAGGTGAAGAGTGTTGTTTTCACTGGTCCTTTAACTTCAGAAGTTAGTTTTAGGGGCTACTGAATACTTACTTTCCCACCTGCTTCCTTGGCAAACATTGCTAGTTCATCATGGCACCTTACCCCTAAGCCTGAACAAGGCTCTCAAATAGACTACAAATAAATCCATCTGGTATTCAAAGAAAGTCCATGGCCATCCTTGGAGTGTGGACAAACTGCCAATCATGGTACCTAGTGCTAAAAGCATAGAAAATGCCAGGGTCATGTAGGAATGTGAATTTGACTACTATATCAACTCTCCTACCCTCTGCATCAGTGACCTGAGATGAGATGCTGGGGGAGCCCAATATTACACTGTCTATCTCAGTAATCCAGTGAAGAGTTACTCCATTTCTTCAGTAAGTCCTGCTCTGTGCTACCTGGGGTCCAGGGGTGACTAGCTACCAGTCTATACTACTTCTAGGCTGTATCACCTAGTGCCCGCTGGGTAACAGTAAATAGGGCCTATTCTAAAAGTATAGCATTAGGTACAAAACCTAACTGTTGGAAAGACTCTTTAGGTTTAGTTAAGGTGTTTATAGCCCAAATCATCCTGGTGAAAGCCCATTAGCAGATTTTTTGGCATTCATTCAAAAATTACTGATCCCGAGATATGTAGCTTTGTTGTATGGGAGCTGGGTTCTCTTTTCCTACATATCCAAGCTCACAAGCCCATTACTATCTCAACAGTGAAAAGAAATGGGAACAGGGTGAATGAAAAAATTTCAATTCTGTTGAAATGTAACATCTTGGGGCTTTTCCAGGGGAAGGGACAATAAGGATGTCTGTCGTGGCTGTCATTTTAGCAAGCATAACAATAATTTTTCTTTCTGCTACTCGAGAGAGACTATTATGTATAGGTCATTTTATATGTACCTGATGTGTACACACAGGTTGTATAGAAAACACATAAAAGCGTATTTTGCTTTTGCATCAGAACTGCACAGTCAGCTATTCCTCCCTTGGCCCAGTGTGTTTACCCAACCCAGTCTTGTTGATACTTGGTTGTTAAAAGTTCTCCCAGTTTTGGCTGGTGGCTTAGGTTGTCACTTCTTGTCTAGCTCTTGGATATTGTGATCCAGTTTTGGACTATCTATTCTAGCTTCAATTGTCATCCTTCAGGAAATTTTTTCTAATATTCTCTCAACAGCTCAAAGTACCAAAGTCCCCAGACTCAAGCTAAAATGTAACCACCTAAACCTCACTTCTAGTATCTTAATCAAATAGCTGAAACAAAGAATGGAAACCCACTGATGACTTTGGAGAGAGTTCATGAGATTCAACACCATTTCCACGTGAGCCTAGGAGGTTCCCCACACTTCCATTTCCAACACCAAGGCAAAAACATTGCAGGTTTTTGTTGTTGTTTTTGTTGTTTTTACTGGTAAACCTAGGCAGTATCTATACTTAAACAATGGATTCTTTTACAACTTCATTGCCATATTTGTTCCTATGGTTCTTAATCGTAAGCAGGAGTTATGGTCAATCTCTGTTTTCTTTGCAGCTCTGCACAGAAACCCAGGTGAAAAGCCAGAACACTTTGCCCAAATTCATTCAGCAAAGAAAGTTCACTGACAGGATCCAGTCCCTGACAGCGAAAGCCAGGGACCCTGCCATTAACGAGAAATAAAAACAGAGGCAATTATGTGACAACAGATGCAGATGGCTCAAAGGACAGATTGAGGAAGCAAGGGCAAAGCAGAAACTCCTCAAATTACCTTTCAGCTTTCTCTAGAAAGAAGAAAATATTCAAAATCTAAGTTTTGTGGGTTTTTTTTAAAGCATAAGTTGAACAGCTGTTCTCTTCCATCACATAAGGATAGCATCACCAGCTATCTCAACCACGAAGAACAGGGAACATATATTTTTAATACATTCTTGGTCATGCCAGGATTTTGAAGATTATTTACCTTGGACAGCGTCTTCATACTTTTTATATATTTGGTCTTATTTTTTGAACCTAAAAGTCCCACAATCATCTGAAAATTCTGATATTCCTTCCCAATTAAGGTTAATTATGTACTAAACAAACATATATGAAGCTCTTCCTACGTGCCAGGCATTATTCTACACGTTTGGTATTAACGATGAATAAAACAAAGATCCCTGCCTGCATAGAGCTTCCATTCTAGTCAGGGGGAGTAAGAATGAAGAGTAGCAGAAGAAAACTATGATCGATAGTAATTATAAATTAATAAATCATACAGCTTATTGTAAGACAATCAGGAGAGCGCAGAGAGTGAGAAAGGATGCCAAAAGGCTCTTTGTTATATATTGTAGGGACCCATCTTTTCTTTGAACCCTTAGCACTCTGTGGCTTTTATTTGTATTTATCTATATCTTACATATTTTTTCCTATCTAGATTTTCATTAAAGCAGTTTAGTAAAGTAGCTAAGCACCTGAATTCGGAGTCAGACCTAAGATCCAACCTTTGGCCTACTATGTTTTGGTTGTGAATTAATAAATTGGGTGAGTTATTTACCATATCTAAACCTTAGTTTGCATTGGTATTTCATGGGTTTTGTATAAGTATAGAAAAAAAGTTTAAATGGCACCTAAAATAATGCCTAGAGGTGTTAATAACTACATGGTATATACTATTGCCTGCTGCATGCAAGGTATTCTGCATTTATAGTTATTTTTTATCTGTTTTTTTTTTCTCTTCTCGCAGTTTCAAAGAGTTCCTAAGAACAGAATTGCAGCATCACGTAGCATTAGGAATCCTGAATTAATTTAAAAAAAAAATAGGCTATACATTCTAGCCCCAAATCTGGGCTTTAGACTTCTTAATCAGTAAAATGAGAACTTTCTCATAAATACTTAACAACTGATAAAACAAATTAAGGTATTAAAACTGTGTTATGCAAGGTAGACTCTTAATAAATATCTCCAGAAATGAATCGGTAAAGACTGGGTATGACTGAAAAGTATTTTCCTGATAAATAGCTAAACAGCTAAAGTTTGTTCTCTAGAGAAACAAGAAGATTAGATATTGATAGTTCCCTCATTTTCTCTGGGTTGACAGTTATTCTTTAAAAAAGTCTCTAAGATAAGACTTTAAAAGGAGTTCCTTTACAATAAGTGTAGATATAAACTTGCCCTGTAACTTTCAGCAAAAGGAAAAAGAATATGATGAATGGTCCTAGCCAAAGCTTTTCTTTAAACTAAGATGAGGTTCCAGGAAATGATGGGGTACTAAGCTGCCTAGTGAGGTTATCAGAGAGGAAAGGCTGTCTATAAATGCCAGGTTTCTCTTATTATCATAATTTTAAATAAAGTAGAATTTTAATGGATAATGAAAGATTGCTTCCTATGTAATTGCATCTCTCCCACTCTCCCGGTTAAACTGGACCAAGATTTCGTCTTTCTCTGCAGCCCAGATGCAGAGAAAACGTGGCCTGTCTGTGGACCACTTCCAGATGGACCTCCACGGTCCTTAACGTTGCAGTTGCTATTACCGGCTCACTGCTGCCAGAGAGCCTATCAAAAAATAAAAATATGTTAGCGAAGTTAATAACAGTCTGCCACTTTCTCAGTTGAGTCACAGCTGTGTAACTCACCCCATAATGGTCTAAAACTTAGAGTACAAGTAGCGCCATTATCATGTAATTGAAAGGAAACAATATGGACAGGGCAAGAAAAATTCTTTTCTAAGCAAAATATGTGACAAGGAAAAACACCAAAAAAATCACTATAAGGACATGCCATCATTTTAAAATTGTATTTCTTGTCTGGAAGAAAGGCTGTGGTTTTGATTATATGTTTGGAATATCAGAGTTCTCAAATGAACTTACGTGTGGCTAATATTTTAAGTTGATGATCTATCTGTATATCTTTAAATCTTTGCTTTTATAATGTCTCCTAAGAGGGCTCTTTATACATTTTTATACAAATAAAGGGAAGAAAGACAACTCATGGAGCTGGACACTTGGAAGAGTAAATCTGATTATATGTTGATGATATAGCATTAATTTTTTTAAGCAAAGAGGCAAAGAAAAAGACTTAGAGAAAAATTTAGGAAAAATTTTTTAATAATAGTACTATCAGCTCAAAAGAAAAAAAAATTCCTTATCTTTTCTTACCGTTTATTTTTATGATGAGTTTAAAGAGAAGAAATAATCATTTAACACATAAGCAAGATTGATGGAACTTAAGATGGAAATATAGTTATCAGAAGAATATTTCCTTAATGGAATTTAAAACATCACCGACTTTTGGGGGAAATGGAGAGTGGGGACATTAAAGAACAGTTCATTAACCTTAATGTCAGAGTTCTGAGCATCTAAAAGTTTGGAAAAGAAAGCTTCTCACAGTTTGATGTGCTAATGAAGGGATGTAGTTTTAGTTTTCTGTTTTACAAAAGAACTTACTCTCTAGAAGTTCTAAAAAAGCTATGACAACCCACAAGTGGCAGTTTTGTTACTCCTTCACCGCTTCTTAGAAGAAAGAATTAAATTTCTCATATTACTCCTACATGTGCTTCCTTATTAACATTCAGAAATGGGAATTTTATCTTATAATTATTCCAGTAAGTAATTTTCTGAAGTTGATGACTTAAAAGATAAATATGTTTTGCAATTTAGTTTGTAATTTGTAGTATTTATCTTTATATAAATATTTGGTATGTGAATTTAACAGTTCTAATAAAATACATGCCTTTCATATATCAAATTTGAGTTCTCAATTTCATGTTATAGACTGTTTTCTTAAAGATTTTCAATGAAAAGTATTATAAAAATACATAGATTTGTATCTTGATTTTTATATTTGTCCTTTTATTCTTTTTTTAAAAACCTCCTAATTATCTGCATGGCTACATGGTATTTAAAATGAAACCCCCACCACCACCAAATATCTGGTACCTTTGTCCAAAATGTTATCTGTTAGAAGTTATCAGCTTTCCACATTAAGAATTTATAAGAAATATGTTAAAATTGTATATATTTATATTAAAATAATAATAATACCAAACTTTTGTGGGCATAAATTATTTACTAAAAGTTTTGAGTGACAGAGTCTTATAAATCAATTAGCACAAACCTTCATATCTGACTCTATGACCTCGACTTAGGACATGCACAAATGCATAATTCCTCAAGTGTAATATTCATACATAATTTTTCCAGCAATTAAATAATATGAATGTATTAGATCCAGTCTTTTAATAAAGTGTATGACTTCCTGACATGCTTTGGTCTGTGCTTTACAAATATGGAAAAACAAATTATAAACTCCCCCAGCAGTTGTTAGTCAAAAGAAGGCAATCAAAATTTTAAAGGCTGACCTGGTACAGCATACTGTAATAAAATTAATAGTGACAGCCCTAATGAAATTCTTTAATGTGATGATTTAAAAGATCCTATTAAATAAAGTACAAGTATAATTTAAAAAATACATTCTTAGCCCTGGATAATGGAAGGTTAGGGAAATGATCTGAGTTTTAAAAACTTCTTCTCATTAATAATGGCTCACATTTGCGTAGCCCTTTTAACTTTTGCAGACCACTTTTATAATTTCCATCTAATCGTATCCTTACACCATTTCCATTAAATAGCCACAGAGGGAATGATAATTCCCATTTGTCATTGGTGTTTGCAAAGGAGATTGCTAAGAGACTTGTCAAGGCCAAGTAAATCAGTAGGGGGACTAGCCCTGAAAACCATATCACGTAACTCTAAACACAAAACCCTTTCCACACAGACACACCATTTCCAATGAACAACAATATCTCTTGCTCAGGAATAATCATTCTTGGAAGGAAGATTGTACATTGTTCTGGGAGTCACCACTTGAAGTAAAAACGAGCAAACTTGGAGATGGTTTAGAGATGAATAAAAATGATCCATGTTTGAGAAATACATACTAGGAAGATAACACCCTGAAATTGATTTGTTGGAAAATTTGAGCCTTGTGGGAAAAAGATGAAGCAAGGACTTGCTATCATCAACACACAACACACAGCTTTCTCTGTTTAAAATTTAAGACAGAATGGCAAGGTACATCACATTGCAAGAAAAGGTCATGTTGGGCTGCTAAGAATATTCTAGTATAAGAATTACAAGATGCTTGTAATTCCAAATGGTTTATGCCAATCTGTTTCTGAGAGATTGTAAAGCTGGGTAAAGAGTGAAGCCAATTTAGGTATAACAGACTTCAAAGTCAAAAAGATACATTTGGTAACTCGCTACTGCATGGGAGTCACTATCATCATCTCTAAAGGAGACTTCACTCTAACTGGAATGAAGCCTCTCTTGAGTCACACTGAAGTTTGGTCACTCTGCTCCACATACAGATACATTCATTCAGAATTTCCAGAAGTCTGAAATACTAACCCAAACCAGCAGGAACTTGTAGGATCTGCACAAATTTCTATCCATGCATGCAATGCATAAGGTAAGCATACATGAGATAAGTTGACACTACAATACAGTTTATCTATGTTTGTGATTGATCTGGGAGCAAAGAGTAGCAGCTGAGTAAATGGTCTTAGCATTCACATAACTTTCAAATGCTTGTAACTACAGTGATCAATAATTCCAACAGAAGTGCTTTACATAAAGGGAATTTCACCTTATTCTGAAAACAAAATATAGTAAGAAAAAGAAAACTCACATGTTTTTTTCCAGCTCTAGGCATCATCATCCTAATTGCCAAGAAGCAGCCTGTTAATTCAGGCATCATCATAAATAACGTATATATAATGCCCTGTAATTGATTTGTTGGAAAATTTGAGCCTTGTGAGCAAAATACGAAGGAAAGACTGGCTATCATAAGCAACATAAAGTTTTTTTCTGTTGAAAATTTAAGACAGAATGGCAAGGCACATCACATCACAAGATAAGGTTATATTGGGTTGTTACATATATAATATGTAATGATATATAACGTGAAGAACAGTCTGAAAAAGGCAAGAGAATATTTTGAAAATTACCAATCTACTCTTTGGAATAAGAACTATGAGGTAATTTATTATACACATGATTATATAAAATAAACCTTAAAAACAGGTTTAAATCAGTTTTAAGTTCTTCCCTAAAGAATTTGTGCATCACCTTAACTGCATCCTAAAATAATAAATTTGCTCAATGTAAGATACACTTTACTCCATAACTTATATTTTAAGTGCTGACGAAGTACTGGGTTCTAAGGAAAGATTAAAATACTAGCTGGCTGACTGATTGATTTGCTAAGCCCAATAACGACTTGGTGTGGCCCTCTACTCTCACCTAACCTGAGCATTTTTCATATTCTATATTTGTAAAAAGAGTATGTCAAATTAGGTGATAAAATTTTCTTAAAAAGTACTGTCCCGACCCGTGGGACAGTCAACGGGGGCCCCAAGCACTGAAAGAGAAGGGGGACAAGAAACGCGAAGAATGGAGACAAGACAGGCTCTGATCAAGTCTCATTTATTGTAGGTAGGGGTAGAATATATAAGGGGGAGGAGGATTTGCATAAGCACGGCTGCCTTGGATACCAAACTGCAGAACATTCCATTTCCTTATATGACCAAAAAATGCAAAAGGGTCCTGGAGAGGAGGGAGCTTCAGGGTCAGATTAGTTTGGGCAAATGGCTCAAGGGGCCCAGGGCATGTCAGGGCATATCAGGGCAACTGACTTTATGCTGTCTATCCTATCAAATAGCACAGGGCGAGGCAGACCCTGTCCCAAGGTGAAGTTGCCTAGATCTCAGGTATGAGAACCTTGATAAGAACGGCTCCCCACAAAGTACTTTTATCCACTCCAAGATACTATCAATTTTAAGATTACCATCAATTTGGTCAATAGTGTGTGTGTTGTTTCTTTTTTATTTATTTTTTTATGGTGGGAGGAGGTATCACTGCCAGTAAATTTGCACATAGCACATAGTGTGAGATTCATCATAATATCAGAACTGCTTAAAAGTAAGTAAAGTATTTCTAGAATTGAAGAACCATGGCACTTCCTGCTTAGAATTGAGTTGAAACTAATCATCCATTCTTTTGTACCCCATCATGTCCTAAATTATATATAAAACTCCATATCAATAGAAGCTCAGTGCATGGCTGATATCTCATTCTATACTCAATATGATGATTACTGCACAGAGCTAGGTGGAGCACATGTAGAGTTAAAGTAATATCTAAACAGAAATCCAATTTTCCTACTATTTCTGTTTCTAGATCTTCTTATATTATTTTCTTTCATATGTTCTCACTGAAAGATAAATGTTTAGCCTCAGCATCAAGGTCAAACTTTTGACCCTCTAGCCCTGGCCCTGGATCCATGAAATTCTCTAACCTGAAAGAGTACAGAAAACACCTGAAAACATTTTTTTTTTAATGTGGGTTCTAATTCACTTGAGTTGGAGGAGGCTCCAGATGCTGCATTTCTAACAAGCTTCCCGGTGATGCTGAGTTGCCAGGCCAAAGATCACACTTTGGAAAGCAAGACCTGACCTCTGCTTTATTTCTGACACTAAGTTTCCAATTGTACCCTCTTCTAATTGTTAGATTCTGTTTTACTCTCCTACTCTGAGACCCTGGCTAGATAATTCCTCCCAAATTCTAATCCCTCCAGGACTGAGGTCCTACATATATGCTAACAATTACTTCTCAGAGTCTGACATCTTGTTCCTAAGCATAGGAATGAAAGTCATCTCTCTGGAAACAATATCCCAGACTCTGATTTCCTTCGCAGATTCCTGAGATATCTGTGCTTCTAAACCTACTGTTCTGTGTTGTCTCTGATTGCCTTGTTATCCCTACCTATACCTCTCTTCCTTAGACTAAACTGGGTACCAAATGCTTCCCCGGAGCAGCACTGGTTGTTTGTCTTGGCACACTGTGGACATGCCCAATAGAGTATCTTCCAATCGCCTGCATCTGGATTTATCTCTTCAGTATTTCTCAACCCGAGGGGTTTAGTTTCTCACCTAGATCCTCTCCTGTAATCCTTTCCCCACCAATACTTTCTGCCAGCCAATGATTTTGCACCCACCTGTTGCAAGAGAAGCCATGTCAATGTTGGAAGAGGAGGGAGATGCTTAACTCCTTCAAAGGTATACATTTGGTAATTTATAAGATGCCTTATTTGAAAGCAGTCTCTGATGTATGAACAGGAAACTTACCTAAACTAGATTATGCAGAACTCTAGAACAAGGTTTAGAATTATCTTTTATAATCCACCAATTATAATTACCCTTGTAATTTTGAGTGAGCTGGATGTATAAATTCTGAAAACCTGCTAAGAAAAAAAACCATCAGCACTGTTACTTTTAGTTAGATTATAAGATAATATTCTGGCAAGGATAATGGAAAGAGTCATCTGCTATATATATGTTTTCCATCCCCCCAGGAACAATCACAAAAGCTATTAAAAATCATGACAAAATCAAACATTGAGAATAACTCACTCATGTATAAACATGACTCTTCTATTTGACAGAAGTAACCTTGACAAGCTGCCACCCATCAACGCTTTCTAAACTGATAGGGGTATTCCACATCTTTCCTGGAACATTAAAAGACAGTTTGCAAAACTATCAGCTCACAGTAAACTTGAAGGGAAGTTTTTCACTCTAACAAAAACAGTATCTCTGTAAGTTTCACAGAGACTCAACATTCATATATAGTTAAATATGCTTTGCATGTAACTCACACCTGCACTTATTTATTCTCTCATGAAGCTTCATTTTACTGTTAGAAGAGTTTGTTTTTCAGTTTTTGTGCCTGCTTTATTTTCATTTCAGCCCCCCAGGGAACACAAAACATCACATAATACACAACATAAGTCTGTTGGCAACTGCTTTCTGAGAAGTTAACTTTATAGATTTAAGTAGTAGTGATAAATATTCACCAGTTTTAGCTATCCAGCATTCATTTTCTCATATTCTTTTGGGGAAAAAAATCCCAAGTATACTCAGAAAAGTCTTCCTGTGACCCCACCCATCTTTGGAGTCTGGCTGCTGTTGACTCTCAGTTGCATATGGTTCAGGCTTGACCTGGCCAAAGTGATTGGTCCCGAATGAAAGGGGGTGAAAATGGAGAAAAAATTTCAGACTTCTGCTGAACTATGAAGAGAGAGGCAGGTGTTCTTTCCAGACCTTTACCATGAAAAGATATACGCTAGAACTGCTTCAGCCACCCTACCATCAAGGAGGAAGGGCAAATCAGAGAATTCAACCAAGACAGAGAAAGTAGAAGTGAGAGATGGAGAAGGAGTTTGTGACTTGCCTGAGCTCCTGGCCTGAGGGAAGCCCTATTGCTGATTTTTTAAATGTATGGATTAATAAATTCCATTTTTCCTTAAGCTAGCTTCAGTTGGGTTTTCTGCCACATCCAGTCACAAGGAATACTCACTAATACAGTATGTTAAGTGAGGTAGAATAGAGAGATTAAGAATACAAAAGAAATATAATTCTTCCCATAATGTATAAAACCTAGACAAAGCCCTCAATTACCAATGCACAGAGAACATGAAAAAATAATATAATTACATTTGAATATTATTTCTTTCTGCAATTTTATCTCTATGAGCCAAAGATCTTTTCAATTACTTATTTAAAAGGCAAGCTAATTTATTTGGTGTTATTTAGACATATACACATATTAGTTATGGAAACAAATTATATGGAAGTCACATCAACACAGACTATATAAACATGATTTGGAAGAAAATTACAACTTAGAAATTTCATTTTATTTAAAGATTTTACCCATAATCAAAAAAGGAGTTGGGTTAGTTTCAACTTTTGAACACTGGTTCTCTCATAATTTTTTTTTTTTACTTTAACAATATATTGCATCTCAGAGCCCTTTAGTACTTATCAAGATGTTTTACAAGTATTACATTGTTTGACTTATTTTTTTGCAGACAAGAGAAGGACATTACATACACTCTACATCAAACTCCCAACCCCTCAACCATCCAAGCACCACTTCCCAAATTCTATAACTATAAACAATGATATTCAGAGATTGTGGAGTTCAATAGAATATTTTAGCAAAATGTGTATACAAACTAAATGTTAGATGTAGAATACTTTACCATACAGGATAAGACTACTACTTAGTGTAAATAATGTACCACATTATTTCTGATCCTTAATACAGATAGAAGTAGTTTAAGATGATGGGGTTGTTTCTGATATTGCTATGGTATAGTCGTAAATTTAGAATTTGGAATTAAAGCCATTACCTAGCTCAAGACAACATGATCATTTCAGGTGTACTAATTATCAGGATGGTTGAATCCTTAGAAGACAGAGAGAAGGAAGAACTCAGAAAAAGTTCAGAAAGAGCTAGGTCAGAAAGAGCTAGGAATCTAGCCATGCTATGTGACCCCGAGCAAGTTCATTCTCTAAGCCTTATTTCCTCATGGTCATAATGGAACAATCACAATGGCTAACTACAGAGTTATTGCTATGATTACAAGATATGCCATTTAAGGGCATAGTGTTGTGCCTGACTATGGAAAAGACTTCTGGACTGAGGCACAAATGCCTCCTTCCACCAGTGTTGGTAGTTGGTGACACTCTGCTGAGTTGTTCTCTCGGCATTGCCCTCAGCCACAGAGTTGTCTTTTCCTGGGAGTGTCCTACATCCAATGCTTGGTCAATAAGACAGTAGTATAAAGTCATGGCCCCCTTGGGTTATTTCAGGACAATTTCTAAAAGGCCAGGTCCAGATCTGCCCAGGCAGGTGGCAGAGACCTCTCTTATGACTACATTCCCCTTCTGTCTAATCTTGCTTTTCTCATTCTCTTACAAGTGTTGATTACAAAACCAATTCCTAATAAAATTCCTGCATGGAAATTTTCACTTTAGAGTCTAATTCTGGGGAAAGCTGACCAAGATACTGTTACATAGAAAAGGCTCAATCAATATTAGCCTTTGATGATGACGATAATTATGAAGCTGAAAAGGTTTAGAAACATGAATTTGACTGTTTTGTTTATATAAAGTCAATCTTAAACATATATAGAAACTGTTTTCTTAAATTATATTCTCTAATTGTGTAGGACAAGTCTCATGTTAAAAGTAGAACTGCTGACAGTTATGACTGGCTACTCTCCACTAACAATCAGCTTAATTAGTAGATTGAATCTAAATTGACACTTCCATTTTCAACTCAGTGATTGTTTATGTAGCTATTTCTATTTTGGAGTTTTTATCACTTTGAATGAGTGTTAATCAAAAAATTTTAAAAACTAAATCCCCTTAAACAACAGCTTCCTTCAAGGGCTCCTCACATTTTAACAGTCCATGATTATATAATTTTGATGACAGTAATATCTGAATAATACATTCTCTGGGAAATAAGGTCATTCAAATACCAAAATTGTCCTTGAAAGCAACACTTCATAAATTATGCAAAGCAGTGGTAGTGTGAAACAAATAATTCAAGTGGCAACATGCAAAATGCAATTGAAGAAAAAGGGTGTCAAGAGAAATAATCCCAGGTTTTATTTTAACAGAACCATAGGAAAAATGAGGCAGATTATGCCACAGACTTGGATACTTGGGAAAAAGTCATATGAATTGCAAAGCAGAAAAGGACAATGGAGATCACTATGTCAAATCTTTTCTTTATTGGTAAATAAACTGAATGCCAATAAAAGTAAATTACTTGCCAATGGCCATACAAGTAATAAGAGACAGAGCCTATACTGAAAACCAGCTTTTTGGAGCTCTTCTCACCATTTCACCTTCACTCCTCCCACGGGCTCTGAATCTGAGCTCAGGTACGTGTTTTCTCTAACATCTCTTTTCTCTAACATCTATTTTTTCTAACATCTCTTATATACATTTTTATCATATGTAAAAATAATATGATACTGTAATAGGCATATCCATGTGCTTTTAATAAATCCATTTGCTTTCTATGTGATTTATAACAATAGCAATAAAGATATAGACAAATGTGATGAAGTTAAAATAATCTCCTTCACTTACAGATTTATTAGTATAGTCTATGGAACAAAGAATAAAGAAAAATATTTAGCTTGGTTCACAAAACATTATTTGAGTGTAAATTTGAACACCCACTAGTTAGAACACAATAAAATAGCATGTTTTAAAGATGCTTTTTTGAAGCATTTTACAAATTTTGATAAGTAACACTAACTTTAAATTAAAATGGTTCTCAAAGGCTCTTCGTCAAGATTATTAAAAGGCTCTGAGAAAATAAAATTAAAGGCTGAATATTAATTTTTCAAATGATTATTTTGGGGATACACTGATGAAAATGGTCTTCATTACTTTTGTGAATAGAAATTTAAAGTCAGAAACAGGAGAATTGTACAAAACTAAAACTAAATCAAATCCTTTTGAGCAATGAGTGTGTTTCCAACAGAATTGAAGAAAATAACACATTTTAAGTTAATCCATAAAATATCTTAACATACATTATTTATCTACACTGAAGATGTCCTCTAAGGCACAAGCATAATTTAGCCTGGTGGCATTTGCAAAAGCAGATGTTTCTTAATGGACTGACACTAAGTGCAATCATTAAATGTGCAATGAATTACATAAAACACATATACTATCCTGTCTGTTCCTTTTGAATTACTCATAAACCAGCTCTTTTGAGTGTTTCACATGCTTCCACCTTTATTTTGTAATTAAAAAAACACATGCACGGGGCAAATTAGAACCACATTTCATATTTTCAAATAATTCTTGGGGGGGGGAATCCATTCATCATCTTTTTCTAATCATTTTCTTTTATAATTTTTGCCAACTCTCCTACCTCAGTTTATCTTGGGAGAGAGAAAAGATGGGGAGACAAGGAATCTATACGGACATTGACTTTTGCACTGCCCAAGACACATCCTCCCTTTCTTATTTAGAAGGTTCCTTACTAAGTATGAGTAATATTTATAAAAACATATGAAGAAATATGTTTCAGCCAGTATTTTAGAAACCAAGCTTTTGCATGTTGCTATATTCCTCTGGTTAGGTAACTATCAGAATGTTTGCAAAGTATTAAGGCTACATCAATAAGGAACCAAAGAAATCACCACCAAATAAACAATTTATATCTGTGGTGGGAGAAATTAGTTCAATTTGGCTAAATCAATCAGGTTCAGTCTTATAAATCAAGCTAATTTTGTCAAAGTAGTCAATTTTGGAAATTTCTGTTTCATAGGTATAGGCTAATAGGTATAGTTTTAAAATTCTATAAACACAAAAATATGTTTCCACTCACTCAGCACTTTAAATACATAATCTTATTAAATTCCCACAACAGTACTGCAAGTTAGATGGTGCCGTTCCCATTTTACAAAAGAGTAAACTGAGATTTAAAAAGGAAAAAAAAAAACTGGCCCAATGACAGAGGAGGAACAAATGGTTAAACTGTGGTTGAAGCCCCTGGCTGTCTGGATCCAAAGTTTTTGCCATTTTCTTTCTAACATGTTGCATTTCCTTATACGTAACATGTAAGAATTACAAGAGTATAAAAGTTGTACATTACAGCAGTCCTGCCTCTCCCCTCTCCCAGTGCTTCCCTCACAGCCCTTCTCCTGCCCTTCGCAATGGCAGGCTGAAGATGGAAAGTTGAAGGCAAAGCTGAGTGTGTGAGAATGTGTGTGCATGTGTATGTATGTTTAGACATTTAATCTCCAGAGTATTGTGATATATCCACCTGAGTCAAAACACAGTACAAAAGGAGTAGGGGACACTAAACCTTCCAAGTGTAAATTTTCCTAAAGTCTTAGTCAAAGGCTTACCCCATCTTTTCCCTAAGCCCAAGCCATTCTCCTTTGGGCAGTCCTGTACCCCAGCTCCTCCTAGGTTCTATACTCTGAATCAGTGTGTTGCTTCTATATTTGTCTCCTTCAAACATGTTAAATATTTTAAGAATCTCTCAGAGACTTGTAGAATCTTGGGGAACTACGACCAGATATGTTACGAGACAAAATTCAAGGATACACAAAATTTTCAAGCATACTAAAAGAAATAAGGGAAACAAAATTAATGGAGATGAGGAAAGCAATCCCAATATTCTGTTTTTATACTTAATGCTTAATGCTGATCATTCCTGAAAGAGTAAATATAGCTTACTGACAGTTTTCTATTTGAATACCACTCACTATGTCATAGAATGACTAGTGCCTACGTGTCAGTTGTGCAAATTGCAGGCTCTATTTGTCTTTTGTTGATGGGTTCAGGCGGCTGTGTGTCAAATTTCCCACAATTCATTGCTAAAATGAATTGCTATACTCTGATTAACAATGTCCCCATTCCTCTTTACAACCAAATCCAATAACAAGGACAGCAAAACAAACCAAATATATGCTGCTCATTTGCCTCTACAAGTAGAAGCAAACACCCAGTGGTGGAAGCAAGCTTTTCTCAAAGTTTACTCATTAAAAGAGAGGCTGGGAATGTAAAACAGATTAATTACCTGCTAATGACTGGCTGAAGTTGAATAAGATATTGGCTCACTAACCTTCAACAGTGCTTAGACAAGAGAGAACAGGGAAGAAAGATTAAAGTTAGATGAGAACAAGTTTATTTTCAGTATTTGAGTTGAGTTTTTCAAGGATAGATTTTTCCTCCACTCCGAACCAAATTCTGTCAATAAGCTATCCATGAAATGCAGGCTCTAGTGACAGATTCCCTGGATTCAAATTCTATCTTACTAGCTGTGCAATTTGAGCAAATTTGCTAATGTCTCTGTGCCCATTTTCTTCATGTGTAAAATAAAGATAATGATGCTGCCTATGTTTGTTTTGATCATGTGACTTAAAGGCCATATATAGTAATTAAAACAGTGCCTAAAAGAGAGCTACTTATAAATTATTGCAGTACTGATATAGAGAAGTATTCTATCACATAGGACAGAGGGCTTGCAGTCCTTCTCCTTGATAATTTCAGCTACATTTAGTAATGTTTTCATTTCCACAGTGTTTTATTTATCTGTTTATTACAAAAGGTTTTATTGTTGCTGCTGTTCTTTTGGAGCTGGAAAATATCCCTTTGGATCAAATAAAACATCACAGTAGAAGTATTTTGAAAAGCGTTAAGTCTTATATAAGTGCAAGGAAAGGAAGTAATAACAAAGGAAAAAAGCACTCATGCCTTTTGAGCAAATAATTACTTTTACTAAGATAACAATAATAAAGATTATACCACCTGTTTGTCTAGCCAACAGATAGTTTTTAAGCCACTACTGGGTTGTTATCTTCAAACACACCATTTCTAGAAAAGAATTATGCTATCTACTTCAATAAAAGATAAAAATTCTGGTTATCTTCCTTCCCCATTTCTCATTGAATAACTCATGATTTCAAAAAATCAATTTGATTTAAATGTTGTAGTCTCTTTGCTGATGCTGATAACGCTGCTGACGAAGTGGTGGTGCGTGCCTGGGATAACTGTCTGGAGTCCAGTTGACATCCTTTGAACATTCTCTTCATGTAGGTGACTATAAATGAAGACACCAGATAAGAGAGGATGTGGGTGAGAACTGTGACATAACACGAAGAATGGAACGTAATTATTAATTATTACTGATGTCCACATATGACCAACATATCATTTTAGCATTACACCTAAACATGAGCAAGCATTTATCATATTTTTAGAGATAGTTTCATCTTATTTGAATACTATGCACACATAGTTGATATAAGCCTTTAGTCCATACCTTGGTCCATTTGGGTTGCCATAACAAACCACATTGACTTTGTAACTTATAAACAACAGAAATTCATTTCTCACAATTGTAAGGCACAAAAGTCCAAAATTAATGTACTGGCAGATTCAGCATCTAGTAAAGGTCTGTTCCTGGATCATAGATGGATGGCTAACATTTGGCTGCGTCCGTAAATGGTGAAAGGGACAAGGGAGCTCTTTCATGTCCTACTACCATCACAGTGGGCATTGGGATTTAACTTAGGAATTTCGGGGGAGACACAAACTCAGCATTGAAGCTTACAAGTTAAAAAATTATCAGTGCTACAAAAAGTATGTTGTTCTCTGGGCTTTGAGATTCCTGAGATGAAGGGACACTGTGTCTTTGAATAGGCCACTCTTATTCTATCTGATACATCCCTAAGCCAGGTGAAGCTTCACTGTATTGCACTAAGTCTCATTGAAAGGTCCTATTTTATGTCGCAACTGGCATCCTAATACAAAATGGAGGGCAAAGGACAGAGTCAGGAATATTTTAGAATTAAAATGCTGGGTCATACCTAAGTGATTTTAAATCTGAGATCTCCTTGTCATTGTTTATATTCTAGGTCTTATTTACTTGCTATTAACTGTAAATGCATATACATGCATTTACATATATCTTCTTTCCATGCCCCTTCTGCCTTCCCTCAACCCCAACTCTGTTGTGAGCTAAGAAATAATCACAGATATTTTTCTGCTGCTGCTAATAGGAAAACAGAAAATCATATTATGTGGAAAGTCATTTCTTAACAACCTAAATAATGTACAAATTGTTATGGGACTTTATCCATATCACTGTCCAAAGACAGGACCTTCTACTCTTAAATTTATGGCAGCATTATTCTCTATACTTTAAAATTTGAGTTGTGCCAAACAATAACACAGTGCCTCAGGAACACTGAGGTAATTAACACTTGAAAATGTTACAATTCCTGCAGGAGTATAATTGCAGCACTCACCTTTTAAGCCCTGCGTGATCTCTAATAGGAGATTATGGGCAATGGCTTCAGGACCCATTCTCCTCTCCCCAATGAAAGAGATTACACTTTCCTATCAGTGGTGCTGGTAGATGTCCTATTTAAAGTCACAGATAAAGTTTCCTGGGAAAGCAACACTTGGGAAGATGGTTTATAGGAATAGCACGGAAGGAGAAAGAAAGGGGCTTTAAAGTTTTTGCCTTCATTTCCTACTAATTTAGGGATCTCTGAGTCTTAGTTTATCAATAAATAATATTTACTTTTATTGTATCTTTTTATTTTATAGGGCTATGAAGAGAACCACAGGAAATCAAACTTGTAAACCATAAAGTCTACTACAAATATAAGAGAAGTTGTATTTCTATTTCTCTCCCATTTCTTTTCTCATAAGAGAGGCTTCATCATAAGACTCTGAGACATCTTTGTGGCCCAAAAGACAAAGATAACTGAATGGGTGGTCCTGACACAACTGGATGCCACCCAGGTTGGGATTATTAAATAAGGTACAGAGAGCTCCTGGCTGAGCATATGCACTCCTCCTGGAGAAACAGGGCAGATGACTCCACTCAGGAAAGAAGATGAGCAACGAATAGATGGGAGGTACATGACCCTTCATTTTGTTTAATCTGGGGTCTTTTCTTAGATAAAATTCACACTTTCCAAGCTATTTCTCAGTCCAAACCAGAGAAGTGCAGTACAGATATTGTCATGATTAGAGAGGGTCAAAGGACTGAGAAGCCACACAAATAGTAAGGCTCTTCATAAAGATGTTAGTAACTGTAGCAGGTGTTTTGAAAAGCATGTTGAAGACAAAATCTTAAATTCTGCAAATACACATCTTCAAAATAGCTGAAATAGTAAAACTGCTGTTGCTGAGGACTCTGTATTTAATACTAGACTTTTCAGAGATGTCTGGACGATTCCTTGGTGTTGATGAAAAGTATCTTGATACGTGTTTTACTGAATGTACAGGAAATTTCTATAGCCCTCAATCTTTAGTGGGGTAAAGCGACTCATAAAATCCTGAGTTGCTAAGGTAGAGAGAGAGATAGGTAGACAATTTGGATTCCAATTGACAGAAATGACAGCCTAATCAGGTAAGTAAGCAGCACCACTTATAGAATGGGGTCTTACCAAGGGTTAGCTGTCTGCTTCTGCTACAAATTATATATACTATGTGGAAAGCGATTTCTTGACAAAATAATATACAGACCACAGCACCACTATTTAAAGACCTTATACTCTTAAATTTACAGCAGAGTCATTTTCTACATTGTACAACATCAAATGTGCCAAGATATATCAGCAGGGCAGGTATTCCGGGGTGCTTGTACACGAATGCTTACATCTTGGTTATACATAGCTCACTTCTAGCTGCAGTATGGAGCCTTGCTATGAAACTGTTTATTAAGTAGGCCATATACTATAGGTAGGAAAGGAAAACCTAGAGCCTTAGCACAAAAAGCAGGAAGTTATCCCTCTTGCACTCTTGGTAGAAGTGTAAATTGGTACAGCCACTATGGAAAACAGTATAGAAGTTTTGTAAATAATCACCATGGCATTCCTGATACATAATCAATTATGTGTTTCAAATTTATTTCTTCTGGAGTACTTATATTAAGCCTAATTGTTTCATATTTCTTTTATCCATTTGCTGGTTTAAATAATTTTTACTTGGAAAGATATTATTCATTATTATTTTGCTTTCTTAGGACATAATCAAACCTGTTTTATCCATTTATTTTATAACTTTAAGCATGCACACATACAGGCCTGCACACCTAATATAGTCATTGAATCATGGCAGGACTAAAATAAGATACTCCAAGGATTTCCTTACAGCAGGAAGTCTTTTTTAATCACATCCTTTCTGGACACTCACTTTCATCCGACAATTTGATTTCCTTCTAAATTATATTTGAAAGCTGTTTCCTCTGATTTCACTGTATGTCTCTTGTTTCTGGTCCACTGGATTTTACAACTCAGTACATCCAACAGAGGCATTTTATTATCAGGAAGAAGTAATATCTCCCTACCTCTTTTCTTTGGTACTTTGCAGAAATGAAAGTCTCAGAGAGAACCAGGGGCTCTAAAAACTCTTTTCAGAGTATATACACTCTCAAAATTAGGTTAGGAGGGAAAGAATAAAAACTACTGGGTCTTAGTAACAATACCACCAACAATTCGGATTTCTTCCAAGATTCTTGTTTAAGAGATTTTGTTTCAAAATTCTAAATACTTATAAGCATAGATGTAGAAGAAGGAGAGTCTTTATTCTCGTCTTTAAATTCCATATCATTTTCAAAGCACCTTTCTTATCCAGTGCAACATGGAAAGTCTGTGAACCCAAGCATGGCTGTTCATACATACAGATGGTTTTAAAGGGAAGCACAAGGGTATAAAAATTTATTTTCAATGTTTCAGAGAACTTAATGAAAATTGTTCATTTTTTCCAAGCTAGTAAGGACAGGCTGACCTAAACTGCCACAGGTTAAAATACATTCACCTAAAGTTGTTATTTTGTTTCTCCCGTGGCCGTTAGAAAATCTGAATGCTATTTTATGTACCTTTGGATTTAACAAAGAGAAGATAAATGAATTATTACTTTATAACATTTTTTTGCTTCATAGGCACCATTCTTAGCATATCATGTCTATTCAGAAATACATAATTCAAGACTTACTCACTGATAAAAAAAAAATCTTAGAAAATGATGAATCTTGGAGGGCTTGGTCATTCAACCTTACTTTGAAGTTCTTTAACTATAAATATTTAAAACTTTTTCCAGAGGTCTCTCAGTTTGCATCCTGACCACACTACAGAAGATATTAATATATTATTAATCTCTCTCTTTCCTATTCCTTTTGTAAATAATCTGTAGTTCGATATTCTCCAACTATAATTGCTATTTCACCCCATTCTGTTGTACTCTGACTCAGCTACTTCCTAATCTATGTGTATTAACAATCTACCTGGTTCCAACTACAACACACACTCTCTTGTATGTTACTTATTTATTGTTCCTAATCAGTTACTTGGCTGAAATTTGTTTTCATTTCTGTTCTTCTTCCCAATCACTTCATCACAGACTGTAGCCCATCAGCACCATAAACACCTTTTGCTAATCTGTACTAGGAACTCAATTTTTTCTCCCTAGGATTGATAAAATTTCTTCATTCTTAAAAGAAGTAACACAGAATGTAACTTTCAATTTTTATGACCCCAGTTTTCCCTCAGAAGTTATAATTTCTTAATCTTTATGCCAGTTTTCTGACCCTGACTATACACTGCCCTTGTGAATATCTACACAGCAGCAGCTGACAAAGTAGGAATCTGCAAAGTGTGAAGAATCCTAAAATAATAAGAATGACACTATCCAAAACACCTCGCTCCCACTGAAACATTTGAGACACAGCCACAGGGGAAAAAAATTATCTCTAAAGTTAGAATATGTTGATGTCGAGAAAAACCATTCTTCCACAAGGATCTGAAAAAAAAAAAGATGAATCTCAGAAGCTGGAAGTAGCCAAAATGTATCTATAACCACCTTGAAAATGCTATAATTTCATGAAAAAGTTTTCAAGTAGTTTTTAGAATGATAAAGGAAGATGTGATATATGAATGAAGTATCTAGACACAAAACATAAGTGTTAAATATATGTAAATCCTAAATTGTAAAAGCCTAGTGGGGATTGTGAAAGAGCAGTCAGCAGTCAGTCAACTACTCAGAATGTGGGAGAGGGTGGACGTGGCACACAGTTGGAGCTCACAACCTTGGAACCAATGTGTTTGTGGATGAGTTTGCAGATGGTACATAGTACACAGATACTGAATTTAGCTTAAGAATTAAGAAAAACCAGTAAGTGTCTTTTCAAAAATTTACAGAGGTGCAGAGCTTATATGCAAGATATATAGGTTAGATAGATAATGTGTAAACTATTTGTAAGTACTTAATTAGCTAGCTCTGATCATTTTAACAATAGGGACTAATTGTTGGCAACCCCAAATGCTACCAGCCAGAAAGAAGTGAGACATCTGAAGTGTTTATAACAGCTTTTGTGTCAAGGTCATTATTAGCATATAACCATCAGAATCAAAGTATCCTGCAGGCAAACAGCCCTCAAGACATCAAAGTATGTGTTATGGGAAGAGCTCTGGGTCGCCTAACCAGTCCTCCCAAAAAGTACCCTCTTTCTCCCCCATACCCAAATCTTCTATCTCTTCACTTGTTTGATGCTCAGATGGATCAGGTGTCACCCATCTAAAAATAAAAGTCAAATCCTTCTCTGAATTTCTATGCCTTTAATTCCTACCCTGGGGCTTTTCTCACTCAGAGTTAAACTTTACAACAAGTCAAAAAAGCCCGACTTCATTCTAAAGCTAACACAGTCTCCCTGACTCCACTGGACAGCACTCAGCCAGCTCTGAATCATGGAGTCTGCTTCAATTTCTCTCCCCTTTAACCATACGTTAAAAGCTATTAAACCCTTTCAGCACATTAAAAGCTATTAAACCCTACTTTGTTCTTCCTCCAAATATAACTTTCTCATCAGGAAGCCCCTATTTCATCTCCTTAAATTATACTTACAGAAACAGCCTTCTTTGACTCCATGTCTCAGGTTCCTGACCTATTCTGCTCCATTATTCACACAGGGCTGCCAAAATAATTTTTTCAAACATTTTCCATTTTATTCTTTAATCAAATATTACAGAGGCGATTTCTCTGGTGAAACCTGGCAAATTGAATACATGTGTTTACCTCCCTTACTTCCTGAAACCCCATTAAAATGACAGTAAAAACATTTCAAAATGTATAACTAACAAGAACAATGAAAACAGGGGAAGAGGCATCCACCGTTGTGGGCAAACTGGGCAGCATGGGGAAGAATGATTCCTGACTTAACAGAGCACTGAATATGAGCACCTAAGGGTTATGGGAGATACATACCAACCAGAATCTCTGAAAGACTCCATTAATTGAATCACCAAGAAAAGGAAAAAGAAGGGATGTTTAATTGGGTTGAAAACAAGAGGACTCAGTCTTTTTGGTCAGCTCTAACAAACATACTATAGACTGAGTAGTTTAAACATCATTTATTTCTCTCAGTTCCAGAGATTGGGAAATCCAAGATCAGGACACCAGCAAACTCAGTGTGCAGCGAGGGCCCACTTCCTAGTTCACAGATGGCCATCTTCTCACATGATAAAAGGGCTAGAGAGCCCTCTGGGGTCTCTTTTATAAGGCCAGTAATTCCATTCATGAAGGTGCCACCTCATAACCTAATCATCTCCCAAAGGCCTCATGTTGGGTAGTTAGGATACCAACATATGAATTTGGGGGTGGGGGTGGGAGTGGGGGTGGGGGTGACACAAAAACTCAGTTCACACCAAAGACTTATTCAAAATCTACATAAGAAACTCCTAGGTCTCCTCTTCCAGGTAAGCCTTAGATGAGTTGAGCTGTCAAAAAACAGCAGAGATCGACTAGAGAAAACTCACTTTAAAAATAAATAAGTACCATTAGCAGTATTAAATATAGTCCATTAGAACTCAACAGGATATTTATTATCATCTACTCCAACACTCCTGTATAAAAGTGAGGAAATTTAGACCTATCTATAGAACTGTCTTGCTCAAGTCTACTTACTGTCTAACCATTGACAAAACTGATATTTCAATATGGGCACCCTTGGTTCCCAGCCCAATGCTCTAAAGTGGCTTTGCACCTATGAACTTCAAGATTGTAACATGAGAAAATATGTTCAAATGAGAATGTCATCCTGATATTAAAAGCAGAGTAGAGGGTAAGAATGAGAGCATGTTTTCCTATAGCACCTATTGAAGATATTTTTAAATGATTGGTTTTTGTTCTTTAGCTAGATAGGTCTAGAGGTTAAAATAGCATTTTGTCAGTTTACTTTAGCAAGAAAGGATATCAGTTTTCTTTGCTAAGACTTAATATGTGGGAAGAAATAGGTGGAAACAAATCTTTTGCTTTATTTTCTCTCTGAGCTAAAATAATTACCAACACTGATGCTTGCCAAACCCCCTACCACAACTCCACAGCTCTCTAATCACCTGCCAGGTCCTACTAAGTCTCAAGTGAAGTGAATTTCCTACTGTAAAATAATTCTGATTTATGAGTCATTCTCTTATAATTTGGCTAGGATGAATCAGCTTCCAGAGACTGATTATCTTTGCAAATTCATGGAATTGAATTCTGTATTCTATAAAACTGAGTAACAGCAGAACCAAACAGCAACTGCAAATCTGCCCTGAAATAAAAAAAAAATCCAACCTGACCTCATTTTCTCAATACCTATTGTATAAGCCTTATACTTTTAGAGCAGCTTTAGTCTCCTATTTCCCAAGAAGCCCCTTCTGAACAGCTAGACCCATATTCCCTACCTAAATTGTGCTTATTTCTTTGTTCCAGAACTCTACTAAACTTACCCTTGCAATTCCTTTAAGGCTAAGTTCAAATTTATTTTATTCAAGGAGTGTGCTTATTCTGATCCTTTATTTATAGAACCTCCCACTGGAGGTGGAAGCCTGGGGTCTAAATCCAAGCTCTGCCACTTACTAATTTAAACAAGTCACTTCAACTCTCTGTGCTTAGTTTCCTCATCTATAAAACTGGAACAATTCTATAGGCTTCAGGGGGGATTGTAAAGATTAATAAGATAATGAATATGAAAGTCCTTAGCAAAGCACATCATTAATAAATATTTGTTCCTACAACTGGAAGTATAACATGTAAAAATGGGGTGGTAAAATATGCATTGAAATTGGAATTGGAAGACCAGGTTCCAGAACAGGAATTATTTACTGGGTAAAGGATTCAAAGTAAGAAATTCAGCTTCTCAAAACTCCATTCATATGCTCAGAAAAAGACATTTATTTAACAAGTATTTTTTAATGAGACTTTATGATTCAGGCAGTGTTTTAGAGTCTTAGGAGGCATGAATAAACAGAATGGGAAAGGATCTCTGTCTTCACAGAACACGAATAACTAAAACTCACCTCATGGCATTATTGTAAAGATTAAGAGAGATGCTTAAAGGGAAAGTACTTTAGGAACTGAGTTGTGTTCCACTGATGTTATTGTTGTCTGCACATATAGACTCATATACTGGAATAAAGAGTGTATAAGATTTCATCAAACCACCTCATCCTAGCAATGAGAAAATGGAGACTCAACTGTGACATCCACAATCACACAGCTATAGAGTTGTTACAAAAATTTGAGTCTACCACTATAGCCTATTTTCCTCTCACAGTGCATCAATATAGCAGGGTACCAAATGTGGGGTGCTGGGCAGGTGAGGATATAAAAGGAGCACTGTGGAAATTTAAAGGTAATCAAGCCAACTAAAAATTGGTCTGCTTTATGGAGCCAAACATATTATTACAACAATGTTCATAGCACCGTTTTTCACAATAGTCAAAAGCAGAACCAACGCAAATGTCCATCGATGGATGAATGAAGAAACAAAGTGTGGTATGTACGTACAATAGACTATACTTACCCTTAAAAGGAATGAGATTCTGATACATGTACATACAACATGGATGAAACTTGAAGACGTTATGCTAAGTGGAAATATGCCAGACACGAAAGGACAAATATTGTGATTCCACTTAAATGAGGTACTTAGAGTAGTCAAATTCATAGAGATAAAAAGTAGCGTTTGTCAGAGGTTGTGGGGAGGAAAGAATGGGGAGCTATTGTTTAATGAGTACAGAGCTTCAGTTTAGAATGAAAAAGTTCCGAAAAGGGATAATGGTGATGGGTGTATAACAATGTAAATGTACTTATTGCCACTGAACTAAATCTTAAAATGGTTAAGATGGTAAATTTCATTATGTATATTTTTCCCTAATAAAAGAAAAAATTGCTATTATCACCACACTGCAGTAATTTTAAACAATGTCAGCCTAATACTCCTTCCAACCAAAATCCTTCCTTTATTCAGTCTTAAAAAATTGCTTCAATTACTGTTGAGATTTAAGCAGATAGATAATAGACAAAGGGATAGATATGTGCACATAAGCATATGTATAATTATGTATTAATTATATTTATATTTACATACACAGGTGTGTATGTTTCAAATTAGCACATTTTATTATTATTTTTTAATAAGCTTTGCATTCTATATGCAAGTTAATTTGGAGAAATCTCAGTTATAGTCAGCTTCCAGCATGTGCAGACTCAGCTAAGTGTGCTCATTTTAAGAGTTAAGTTCATAGCAGTTAAGAATCATTCAACCACACTTTAGGCACAGTTTGTGTCTCCCAACCTTGTGGTACTAAGATTCCTACATTTAAACATTAGATTTGAAAGTAACAATAACAACATAATAAGTACAAAGAAATGGAACTCGGGCTAATTCAATTCTATCATTCTATATGATCACTTAGAGTTTCTATCTATGTTTAAGGTTTTAACAGTGAAACAGAATTTAAATTGCAAGGTGTAAAATTTTGGCTTGGTAGGTACAAACCTAAGAGTGTGTGTGTGTGTGTGTGTGTGTGTGTGTGTGTGTGTGTGTGTGTATATATACATACATATATACATTTGTTTTACTTCATCATTATTACTAAAATGATGTTGAATATAGGGAGGGGTGGGTGGTATTTAAAAATATCATATCAACTTTGTCAGATATATAGATGCCTTACTTAATGAATGCCTAATGAATGCAATGAATAAATAATAACCTCAAAATGCAAATAATAATGTCAAAAACATATCTAATCTTCATTTGAAGTAAGTAAATCACGTACTTTTGGAAGGAATTATTTTAAAATATTCAGAAAAATTTTATCATATGATGAGAACTCTGCAGCTATAAGAATACATGCCACACACAGAAACACCACAGAAAAGTGGCATTTGATTTTTTTTTAATCCATTGTCAGGTATAAATGTTCTAAAGTATTAGACATGTTTATGATTATCTGATATGTTTCTATACTAAGGAAGAATACACACACACACACACACACACACACACACACACACACACACACAGATTATTCTACCAAGGTTTCAGGCCTATCCTGCTGACAAAATTGATGTTTTAATACGAATTCTATTTCTCGTTTGAGAGAAAACAAGAAAGTTATCTTTCTTGGAGAGACTTAGGTCAATTCTTTCCCTTCACAAAAGTAAGGAGGAAAATTGGGCTACTATGGAGCCTTCAAATCTCATGCTACAGCAGCTCCTCATACATATACTCCAGCAAAAATTCAACTCAAAACTATCTGTAAAGCAAATGACTGGCTTTCATTTTATCATCTTAAAGTATGAACTTTAATTGTTTTTTCTTCTTTTTAGAGACTACTGCAAAGGTTAAGTTGAGCTGCAGAGCTATAAAGAGATCACATAACTGATTTTAGTTCTCTTCCACAGTTTCTTTAAACGGCTATTATTTACCTACAGGGACAAGCTCACAGTGAATGCCTTCAACTCTAGGATCAGATAACCTCATTCTGGGGGTCAAAACTAATACTAAGTTGTGCACAATAACTTCTATGCTATTGCCCCACCAGGAACCAGATCTCCTTCGTTCATAAATCAATGTGTATACTTACCTTAAACTGCTAGAGAGAACAGGCTGCCACAGCCCCAGCCTTGCTAAGTCTAATATTGATTTGAAGAACAATATGTTGGGCAGGGTTTGTTTTTGGCCTGGGAGGAAGTTCTTCAGTTGGTAACCCACTGTGTCCCAAACATTGAATTATGGAATGGTTTGTTTTGTTTGGATTTTTTTTATTCTCAAAGAAACAAATGACACTTTTTTTTTGTAAAATTAAATATACTCACAATTCCTGTGGTGCAATTTAAATATGTTTTCAGTACTTCCCCTAGAAATTCACATAGAGTGTAAAATGATTTGCACAGCTTGAGTTTCTTTTTTTATTGACATAGAATTAACTCTGCTGACTTGATAAAACAAAACTAAATTGAGCCAGAATTACATTAATTTTTTTTTTTTTAATAGCTGCTTCAGTTAAGATAGCCTTAGTGGAAATACCCATCCTCTGTTTTAACTCTGTGGAGTTTCTTTCTCATTTAAGTATAAATACTATTTCATTTAGATTTGTTATTGTTGATTATTTATTGGTTTAGGAAAAAAAGCAGTGTGGCTGATACATCTGGTTTCCATTTCATAAATCAAAGTTTCTAAAATGTAAAGACCATTTAGGCTAACTAGGCCACACATTTAAAAAAAAATGGAGAAGTGAAGTTCTAGTAACTTCCATTTCCTCTATTTCTTTTCCTTAATAATATATGTAAGAATCTCCCTAATTTAACCTCATAATTAAACAGATTTTTCTCACCATTCTTAGAGAGCATTTCATGAAAAAAGTATAACATTCACCCAGCTGTCCCTTAGCCTCCATATGAGATATCCCTAGCTACAACAACGTTGCATAACAAACCACCACGAAACATCAGAGCATAGAGTTGTGTACCATTCATGCATGTGGAATGGTTGGCTGGGGGCCCCTGCTGAATTTGGCTGGGCTCATTCACATGCCTTAGGGTTGACCAGCTGTCAACTCATCTAGGCTGCCCTCTACTGGGAAGGGAGGGAAACTCTCTTAGTAATTCAAAGGACTTGGCTTAAAACAACACAAACATTATCTTGTGATTCTGTAGGTCAGAAGCCTATGTTTTCCTAGCTTATTTTTCTGTTCCAGGTTTCACAACATGAAAATCAGCCATCTAGGCTCTTATTGTAAGGCTTTCAGTAGACTCTACTTTGAAGCTCATTCGAGTCGTTGGCAAAATCGACTTCTCTATGATTGTAGAACTGAGGTCCGATTTCCTTGCTGGCTGGAGCTCTGAGAGGCTTTCCTTTGGTCCTTGAATATGAACCCTTACATCTTAGAGCCAGCAGAAAGAAGTTCACTGCATTCTTCTCAGTCTTGAAACTCTTTTACTTCCCCTTCTACTGCATCTCTTTCACCTGTGCCCATCTTCTGACTCCAGCCTCAGAAAGTTTTCTACTACAACACTGTGGTTACATTGGTCCCACCCAGAAAATCCAGGATAATCTTCCTAGTTTAAGGTCTGTAACCCTAACCATAATCTTTTGCCATGTACCATAAGATATCCATGGGCTCTGGAGATTAGGGTGTAAACATCTCTAAGGGCTGTTCTACCCACCACGCCTAAGAATGTGGTCTTACAAAGCAGTAAGAGAGGGTACTTTTTAACAACAAAATGGCCAAATCCAAACCACATGGTTAAGCCCAGTCTCAGAGTATGACAATACACAGAATGTAGAATATAGCGAGGGTAAAGAATTGGGCTTAATGGGTCTGTTGTAGCCTATTAAAGATAATAGAAACATATTTATTGATTAACAGAGTGATGACAGTGTTAGGCAGTGTTAATTATCTCTAAACACCATTTGGTAGACAGGAGTAGTAAATATATTCACAACCTAATGGTGATCCATGATGAAAGTCACCTGTACAGTTACCATCAGCTTTACTGCACTGTGTGACTACTAGTCACAGAGTATATTTTGTACCTCACTAATGCCTGGTATATAGCAGGTGTTCGAAATAAAAATGACATTGTGGCTCTGTGCCAAGAACTATACCAAGTAGCAGACGTGTTACTTTGTAACGATTCTATTATTATATCCCTTGCACATATACATTTCATAAATAATTAAACTGAGACCAAATGATGTTATAAAACTTAGTTAAGGTCATACAATTAGTAACTAGTAGAGTCAGGATATGACCTCAGAAGATAAATGAATATTTAATGAAAAGTAAGATACATCTGATATTCCCCAAATCCTTTTTAAAGTATAGGGTCACTTTACTTGAGTTTGGGAAAAATTTTACAGTGACAAATTTGATTTTTTTAAAACACCCTAAAGTTAACACCACTGGATAACAGCTATACTTATCAAGGATGGATTCAATTAATCATCAATTATTTGTTAAGTATATTCTATATGCAAAACCCTCTGCTCAATGCAGTGGACTTTTTAAAATATATCTCTGCCTTCAAGACCACTACAACAGGGCAGTTGCTCAGTAACTGAGGTTTGGCTGTATAGGACATATGCAACACAATGAACAACAATACTATAGTATAGTACAGGATGTGTGGAAGTGACCAGAGCTAAAGGACTAGAAGGATCAAGAACACTTTTACAGAGAAGGTAGAATAAGAGTATGGACATAAAGGAGGGCTGGAAAGAAAAAAGAGTTTCCATGAGAGAAGCTATTTAATGACAAGGTTTGGAATTATTTACTAAAACAATGCATTTCAAGACTTGTGTTTGTTCTTCACTCCATTCATTCATTTATTCATTCATTTGCAACATTTATCATCAGGATTAATCTAGGTCTTAAGGATACAATAAAAAATGATAAACCCAGCCCTCATGGAAAGTTTATTCTTGTGTGACGCAGACAATATGCAAACAAATTGACACACCAAATAATTATAGACATTACTAAGTGCTGTGAAGAAAATTGGATTCAGTAATAGAAAATAACTGGCCTGGCAGGGCCTTATTTTAGATGATGTGATTATCCAGGCCCCCCAATGAATGAGTCATCTTATCGGAAACCTAAAACATGAGAAGTCAGACATGGGAGAGCCAGACTGAAGGCAATCCAGGTGAGAGAAAGGCAGCTGCTAAGGTCCGGATGTGGGAAAGAAGCAGAGTGTTTTAGATACTCTCTGAAGATGAATGTGCCCAGAGTACAGGGAGTGAAGAGAGGAGGCCCCAGTGACCCTGAAGAGGAAGCAAGAGGCCAACCAGTTCAAGCCCTTTGCTCAAGGAAAGAAACCTGGGTCTAAGCAAAGAACTAATGTGATTTTGATTATATTTCAAGATCTCTAGGTATCATGGAGGAAACAGATTTGTGTAGAGCAAGAATAAAAGTTGGGAGGCCAGGTAGGAGACTTTTGTGCTGAAGAGACATCATCAAGGTCCTGACCAAGTTGGTCTTGGACATAGGGAGAAATAGACACGTGTGTATGTGTGTCAGTCTCTGTCTCTCTGTCTTTCTGTCTCTCTCTCTGTCTCTCTGTCTCTCTCTCTGTCTCTCTGTCTCTCTCTCTGTCTCTCTCTCTCTCTCTCTCTCTCTCTCTATATATATATATATATATATATATATATGTATGTAACAGAATCAGTAATAGTGAATCAGGTGGGTGCAAAGGGGAAAGAGAAAGGAGAATTTATAAGATAATGCTTAGAATTTTTTTTCTGCTTGAACATAGAGGCTGTCGGTATTTCTAAATAATAAAAAAGCTGACATGGAGGTAAGAGCTGTATGTGCAGAGGGGAGGGAGTATAGATTTGATAATTCTTTCTTCTTATTTTTTTAGGTGAGGCAACAGATTGCAAGGACCTTGTCAGTTTTCAATCTCTTATTTTTTTATTTTTTTACTCCTACAGCACCTGGTCTTCCTAGGTGGTCTCCCATCCAAGTATTAACCAGGCCTGACTCTGCTTAGCTTCCAAGACCAGCCAGGATCGGGCTTGTTCAAGGTGGCATGGCCATAGACAAATTTGGTATTTCTGCTTTGGATATGTTATATTTAAGATGCAGAAGAGGAAATATTGAATTTGCAAATTCATAACTCAGAGAAATCCAGACTAGAGTTCTTAATTTTAGGGTTCAGATGGAAATCCATTCAAACCTTAGAACTGGATGAAATCACCTGGGATAAAAGCTGACAGATGGAAAGGAAGAGGCAGTTTCAAAGCCCATAGAATGCCAAAACTCAGAGGATAGGTAGAGAAAGGGAAGGCCACAAAGAAGAGTTAGGGAAGATACTGTGGTATCACAGAAGTCAAGAAGGTAAAATTTCTCTAGAAAGTGTGAGATTAACTGAAAGGCACTGATAAGAGACTGAGTTAGATTGGAAAGAGAAGTGCCCACTGATTTTGACATTGAGATTTGGAGTTACCTCAAAACGAAGTTTCTGTGTAGTGGAGGAGACTGAAGACAGATTAAAAACTATGTGGGAGGTCAGGAAAAATGTGGACAACATGTTTGAGGAGCTCATCATATGAGAGTGGGAAAATAAACAGTAGTATAGGAGAATAACAGCCAAGATCAAGTTTTTGGTTTTCTGCTTTGTTTTTGGGGGTTTTTTTTGTTTTGTTTTGTTTTTTGTTTAAGTGGCTTATGCTAGATCAGTGTTTCTCAGACTTTACTTTTCATCAGAATTACCTGGTGGGATTTTTACAAAACAAGTTGCTGGGCTCCAAAGTTTCTGATTTAGAAGGACTAGGGTGGAACGTGAGAATTCACATTTCAAACAGGTACTTAGGTAGTACTGATACTGTTGATCCAGGGACCACATTTTAAGAACCTCTGCTCTAGAATACATGTTTGGACTGCAGGAAATGGTCCTGTGTAGTGAAAGACATTGGTGATGCAAGGGAGGAATAACTGTAGGAGCAAAGTTCTTCAAAATGTCTGAGAGTCTGGGATCCAAGGAACAAATGCCTTTGATTATAATAACAGGGACCCTTCTTCCATGGAAACAGGAAGACACAGTTGTAGTTCCTTAGCACACTTCTCTACAGGCTCCCTCTGCTCCTAAATCAAGGTCCAACATGTAATAGTCAGATGGGATTTAAAAGCTTGATCTGGTTCATCAGATAGGGGTGAGGTATCAGTGCAAGACTGGTCAGTCATTCTTACTGCTAGCACTCATTTGACCTTCTGCATCTTACCCTCTTCCCCCACCCCAGCTTTGGCACCTATATATCTGCCATACTCCTTTAAACTAAGACTTTCTATACTTGCTCAGTGGAACCCCAGAGATATTAAAAAATTACTTTTGGGATTGCTACTCTACAGGAAGAAGAGTTAGAGACCTTGATGAATTCAACCAAAATAGCTCTGCTGACATCTAACTTATATATATTGGGGTTCTGAATGTTTCATTTGAAACAGCAAGATTTAAAAGCCTAGTGCCTTATAGATGACTCTGTGCCTTTAAGTCCTAGCTGTCTTTTCTAACATGAGTTCCTACCTTGATAAGTTGTCATACCTCCATGCTCCAACACAAATACCTACCCCTTAGCATTGCTCAGTGACTGGAGCTTACTCCTAAATCCCAGTTTTATATTTGAGACTCTGCTTCTTACTGATATCTGCTTGCATGAATCTATGCATAGCCAATGTTCCTAAATTCTTATGCCTATGGTCTAAGTGAAATGAGGTCCATGTCTCTCTTGAGTGGATCTTGGCAATGCCAATGGTTTGTCTGGATGAATGACATGTTCTGCCTTATCATTACACTCTCTCAGATCATGCGTAAGATAAGCTTGCTCCTGCACCTTTCTCTCCAGTGTTTTCTCAGCTAAAGTGGATAAGGTTGGTTTAGGATGCCTGCTTCTCTGTTGGTGATCCCAACTATGTGGCATTTCTATGTGGTCTAAATCACATATAACCCTTCAGTGTCATGACACATTAGGAGATGGGCCAGAAGGGAGAAATAGATGATTTGGGGCAGTGATTAAATAGGAACCCCTTTGGTTTAGGGAGGCTATTTTGTGACTATGTGCAAGATAGACAAGGGTTAGGAGGTTGTAAAGAAGAAAATGTCTATGGATGAGGCTAAAACAATGTTCTAGGTGAAAGTTTAAAAAAGGCCTAACCAGTAAATTGACATACAAAAGGAAAAAAAGAATAAATCAGGAGATATATGTATTACTTCCTGGCACACAAGGTGGTTGTACTTCACTGCCCTTTGAAGGTAGATGTGCCATATGATTTGCTTCAACTAAGAAGTGCAGTTAGAAATAATTTTGTAGCTTCCAGGTGAAAACAGAGCTGGTGAGAGGTTCTCCATGTGCTCTCTGTCCTCATCAACCTGTACATACGTATTGTTTGCAGGAGCCATATGAGCCAAATAGCTTGAAATACTGAGCCTCCATTAGAATTTCCCTGGAGAGGTACTCAGATATTCTTTGAACATTGTATGTTATCTAAGTCCCTTTTGGGAAATAGAGAGGGAGTGGGAAGAGATGATTTCTACAGTGTAACCTAATCTAGCCTGTACAATGCAAATTTTACTTTAAAAAATATCATAGTACTTCTTGGCAAAGTGTGACCTGAAGTATAAACACCACCCACCACCAGCTTTTCTCTTACTTGTTCAACCTTTGCCTCTTTCTTCTTAGAAAGCTGGATGTTTTTTTTTTTTTTCAGTGCTCTAGATAAATCGTTATAAACATCAGAGTTTTTAATATCATATACTATGAGTCTCCCTATTTTTCTTTATACATCTCTCATTTCTGATGTAGGCAGTCTGAAACATTTCCAGAATCAGATCTCATTAACACCTAACAAATAAAGGAAAAGAAAGAGCTTATTTTAATGGGTTCTTTTCTTTTCCAGTTTCTTTAAAGTACAAAGTTTGGCCTGGCAGTTTTTATAACAGATTTTGCCTTTTCCTTGGGCAATTAGTAACCTGAGAAGTTTTAGATTTGAAGGAAGCCAAAGTTTTGGATCTTTTTCTGAGGCTAATTCTAGTTAAATCTGGCAACAATTTCATTGTTAAAATCCTTATTTGGAAAGAACGTATTATTGGTAGATAATAATTATGAGACATACATATAAAAATCCATATTTATCCTCTTCAAAACATCTTGACCATGTACTTCCCTGAATACTTTCAATTTCTCCTTAAATAATTGTTACACAGTATTTCACTAGAAAATGCTTGACATTGTGCATTAGAATCATTTCCTAAAAAAAACAATACATTGTCAAGTGACAAAATGGCCAAAATAATGACACAGTATATCTGCAATGATTAAGTAAATACCAAGTGAAATATTGAAATAAAACTGTGAAAATTGCAACATAGAATTTATTTTTATTTAAAATGCCCATGGTTTTTTATAAATTTTTAATGTTTTAAAAATATATGTATTTTAAATCATATTCTAAGACACTAAAAATTTAAGAGAAAATCTGCTACCTTATAACTATAGAACTATTTATAAAAAGAAATTCTCTGTAAAGGACATTATAAATGCACATAGACTCAGACCTGACTTAACAACCACCTCTTTACAACACTCATTCATTTTATGTAATACTTATTCTTGATATATGAAAATATTACAGAATTATATTTGATCTCTTTGTGGCTAAGTTGGCTGTGTAAGGTCTGATGAGAACTCTGAGACTCCCTATCGTTTTCAAGAAAATACTCCTTCATTCCCTTAAGGATAATGATGTATTATAAGTAATTATGATATTGATGTGATCAGACCTTATATACATATAGTATCATATGAGAGGGCTCAAAAGCCCTTTTCAAATGAAGAGATTCATGAGAGTTGCATTCATTTTGTAACATATTCCAAGTAAAAAAGCCAGAGCTTCACAGACTTACAGACTTCATGAGAAATTAATGTTGCCTTATGCAGTGAATTTCAGTCTGGGTTGGTTCTAAGATTAGTAGAGATAAGGATAGGGATGCTAGTATGAATTCTGTGAAGAGAAGATCCTGAAATATGTTGGATAATGTCCAAGCCCTTGATATCAAAATGTGGTTCATGAACCAGCAGGATCAACATCATCTGGAAGCTTGCAAGAAATACAGAAACTTGGTTACCACCCTAGATGTCTAGAATCAGACTTTGCCTTTTAAAAAGATCTCCAAGTGGATGTAAAGTACAGCATAGGAAATATAGTCAATCATATTGTAATACTAATATATGGTATCAGATGGTTACTAGATTTATCAGGGATCACTTCATAAGTTATATAAATGTCTGACTACTATATTATACACCTAATATAATATTGAATATAATATTGAATGTCAATTGGGATTGAAAAAGTTTTTTAAATTAAAATAAAAACTAAAAAGGTCCCCAAGTGATACTTTTGCACATTAAAATTTGAGCAACGCTCAGTTGTACAGAATAAGCCTTTAGGATTCGGGCCTAAAAGAAATCATATCACTTTCAAATGAAACTTTGGACCAAGTACGAATTGATGGCTCTAACAAGATATGTATTTCAGCTACTGCCAGACTCCCAATAAGTTTTGCTAAGGTAAGCTACTTAAACTTTCATCAATTTTGGGCTTTACACTGTCACAAGGGTGACGTTGATGTGGTTACTTTTTTTTCCCCATGAATTAGTTGTGAATAATGAAATTTATAGTATAAAGGGAGAAGAGAGTCAATATTACTGCAATTCATGTTCTGTGAATATTTTTTCATTCATTCATTTATCTATCTAACCTATTTTATTGAATGTATAGTATATGTGCTAGGCACTGAGAACAAAGAGGAGTATATTCCTCGGCATCATCTGGTACCCTTCTTTAACTGTTTAATATTTAAAAATAAACATTTTCTTTAGGATGAGCGTTATAAGAGAAGGAAGGAAGCCTTTGAAGATCCCGATACCAGATGAGTTATTTTTGTCCTCTGAAATGCAGGACACACATTTTTAACTCATCGACTGGAGTAGAATTTATAGTGTTCTCTATCCCTTTGGGTACATTGTCTTATTAACTAGAAACTATGCTCCTCAAAGCAGAGGCTCCCTCTTCCTTTGCCCAAGTTGCTAGTCTAGCATTTGACTAAGTGCCTTTGATTGATGATCTGAACTTTCTTCTCTTCAAGAGAGTGCTGGAAACCTGCCTTTGGCATGAGTCAATATTGACCAACCCGATGTTAGATATTCTATTCAAAGTAACAGTAACTTCATGGCTGGTGACACTGTTTTGGTAGTGTTTATGATTTTTTGTATCCAGATAAAGGATAAAAATATTAATTAAACAATAACAATAATAGCTATTAATTAGGCAACTAGTAATGTACAACAATATATTTTTGAACATATGTTCTTTAATCTTCACAATATTATAAACTTTTATGATTTATAATGCATAATGCATTTTTTATATAGGCTATAAAATCTTTATATTCATCTTATAACTGAAGTTGGGAGAGCTAAATGATTTGCATATTGTCGTAAAACTACTAAGGGACGGTGTTTCTATTTGATCCCAGCTTTGGCTCCAAATACAATGCTAATTAACTATGCACATCAAAATTAATACTAATAGGAATTATGACCACTTGTATTTTTAAATAATTTTTTTCAAAGTATTATATTTAGGAGTAGGAAAAGAAAAACCATTTCCTTCAGAGATATCAGGATTTTGAGGAGTAACTCATTCCTTTGCACTGAGCAGTTAATGTACATTAGCAGTAAGTTATGAAAAGATTTCTTTAATCAGGATTGTCAGTCTCATCCTTTCAAGGGTAATGTTTTATATTTATTCATTAATTCATCAAACAATTTCTGAGGTTGTATTTGCCAGCTGTTGTCCTAGTCACCAGGGACGCCAGGATGATCAAGATTCAGTTTCTGCCCTCATGTTGCTCACACCATTGGAGACATGCCCCATGATCCACAAACTTTAAAATATTTACTGGGCTAGGTCTTTATAGAAAGTTTTCCTAACACACCTTCTTCCCCCTTGCACTCTCACCCGACCAATGCATGAATGTGAAACTCGGGGAAGACATCAGAGTTGGGAATTATCAGAGTATAGTTCTATGAGGCAATGAGGCAGGATAAATCCACTCATGCAAGAAGTGATCTGGGATTTGAATGTAGATCACAGCTTTGTAAAAAAACAAACAAACAAAAAAAGGTGTTCAATGCAGTGGTTAACAGCAAGGAATACCATTAGAGGTACTAGCAATTAGAATACATCTTAACCAACTATGAGCTGTGTGTCACTTGGGCAAGCTACATAAACTTTATGAACCTCAGCTTTCTAGCATGTAAATTAAGATTAAAGTACCCACCTTCAATGGAGAATGTAAATGATAAGAGTGTCAATTTATATAAAGTTCCTGTTTGTTTTTAATGACAAGCCAAAGAGTAGAGTGGTTGGAAGCACAGACAACTGGTATGGAACTAGAACTGTCTAATGCTGTGTGCTTTGGCAAGCTCCGTACTCCCTCTGTGCCTTCTTTACTTTATCCACCCTATGGGAATAAGAATAATATTTGCCTCCTTAGTTTGTGTAAAGATGACTGAGATAATTCTTAAAGAGCATTTAGAACAGTGTCTGGCAAACAGGAAGAGTTATATAAGGGTTAGTACCATTAGGCAGTTAACAAGTGCTGTTGTTATGTACTCAAGAGGCCATGTTTTTATTTGCAAGGGATTCTGCAATAGAGAGACACACTGGGGGAAGCCCCATGGGGGAAATCAAACTGAGCTAACTAAGCAAGCTTTTTCTGATGAAGCAGAATGAAATGGGTGCTGAAAAGAGTAGGAAACTTTAATCAGACTGAAAAGGAAGAGCAAATCAAGCAAAATTCAATAAGGCAAAGTTCTGCCAGAACAAGCTGAGTCTCAGAGAGAACATGCTTTAGAGGACACTGAACACTAGAAATTGAATTTTGGGCACAGAGCCACAATTTGAGTGATTCAGCACACAAGCAGGCCCTGGTGTCAGAGGTTTGCATCACTAAGGCAAAAGGTTTTACTTTAAAAAGTCATCTGTATCCATTATCTATAAATTATACTTGGTCTTATTCTAAACTAATAAGTGATGGGCAGTCAGTCCATATTTTCCCCTGATTTCCCTGAATAATTACTCTAAGTGAACTGTCTTTTCTATAAATACTCACCATTCAGAGAGTCTGGTGCTGTTTTTTCCTTTGGCTTACCAACCTTTTGAGAGGTCAGTGGGTCTGCTGTAGTCACTCAAATGGAAAATGTGAAAAACACCTAAAGATTAATGGATTAGGAAATTTTGAGCACAAACTCAATTTGGCATCAAACATAAATCAACTTTCAGAACAGCATAAAAGAAAATAGGGACCCAAAGAGGGCTCTTACTCATATTTCAAGGACTAATAGAGCCAAACATTATGAAAATGGAAAGGGTTTTTTTTCCCCTATGTACATACCTAGCTCCTTGCTACCTGGAAAATTTCTACTTATCTTTCAATATCCAGGTCAAATGTCACCTATTATACTACGCCTTTCTGTCTTCTAAAACTGAACTGGTTACTAGGCTGCCTTTGGAATCCATATTTTCTCTGTTACTACAAGTAATGCCATATTGTGATTATTTACTTGAAGAGCCTACTCAGAGGTCATAGTTACCATCAGAACACTGAGTGTCTTGTTTTATCTCCAGTCCCTGTCAGGATACTAATGTGGGCTCCGGAACCTGTAATAATAGATTAAGAAATGCTGCATTTTTGCTTTCAAGAATTTCAGCTAAAATTCACTCCCAGCCACTGGAATATTAGAGTAGTTACTGAGTTAAAAAATGTGGCTTTAACATCTGGATCCACAGATTATACTTGAGCCTTAGGCAGCATACTTGGCCGACTGTTCATACAAGAGAACCAGGTTTCTCTAAAAAAACATCTGAAGTCCCTCCTCTCAGACCAAGGGTATAAAGTTCCAAGGTCTAGAAACACTTTGCCTCTCTTTCCCTCAGTGTCAAAGTATCCATTATTACTCTCCTCTGTTTTACTGACTCTCCTTCTATTTGTAATTGTTTCTAAACTCAGTACATTTTTGTAGAAAGGAAACGTAAGCGACCAAAAAAACTCAGGAAGGCTTAAATCGTGTGTCATCTTGAGCACATGTAGTTAGAAGAATAAATCTGTAAATCTACACCTGAAATGTTCTTTACATTTAGGGGACAAAGGAAGTGAAAGAAAGGAATAAAAAGTAGGGTAAGTAGTACAATACTTATAACACATAAGTCTGGGAAATATTAAGTTTCTGAAACAGGAGAAATAAGCATACCTGTCCTTAAATCAGCATGCTTATTCCTCCCATGGACACATAGCCTGTAACAGACATTAATTATACTTTGCTTTGTTCTATCCCTGCCAGAGTCATCGTGGTCATGCTAGTTCACACATTAGGGTTAGAGGCCAAATAATTGTAAGATTATGGATAAAATCTCACGTCTAATATTCCAAAAACACCCTCAAGTCACAAATGGTTTCTGCTACATCTCATGTGTTGAAAGAAGAGATTTATATTGGACCCTTAAAATGTTTCTTTGTTTTCATACTGACTTAAATAACTTTTCAAAAAATTCCAAACTCTTTATCCTTCTCTTTCTTCATGATGGAGATAAAAGATTTTAACCAATTTATATAGTGTTATTAACACAATAAGTACCTTTGGGCACATGAATAACTCATTTGACAAAATTCAGTAAATTTTGTAAGCAGAAACCATTAACCAGTCTCTCTTTTTGAATAACACCAAGTAACAAAGTACTTAATTCTCCAACTGATTGTCGTTCTGCCAGTTGACACACAGCCACCTCCAAGATAACCCTCCTAGAAAAGCATTTGACTATATTTAGTTCTTTCTGTAAAATATATTTTAAAAAAAACTTACTGGATATGGGAAACATGATGGTTTTTTGGCATTACTGGAGAATTGGGAACTCTCATTCCAGATGTATGTACAAAGCTAATTATATAACATGAGAATTCCATAGTTGCCAAAACCTGGGGTGGTGGAAAATGTGTGTAATGCTCGTAACACCGGAGGCCTCCACCTACATATTGCCAAGCCTATTCTCTACCGGGAGGTCTAAAGGGCACAACAAAGGGAAATAAGTGGATTGCCCATCTTGAGTTTAATTCCACATAGATCTGGTGTTTCAAAATATTTTCACCTCCCAGGTATAGTGAATTTGGGTATAAAAAAGAATACTTTATGAATTAGGTTTCTAGCTAATCATTTCATAGATGTCTTATTAATTATTATACCTCTCCATTAACATTTATTGGATTCTTTTCCTCTTCTTCAGGACATATCCATAAGTGAAATTTATTATTTTTAACCATATCTACTAACTTTGTTTCAAGTAAAGAAATGGGCGGGGGGTGAAGACATTAGTCTCTTAGTAGAAGCCACAATACTACATATTGTATAATCCCATTCATATCAAATATATAGAAGCAGATCTCTAGAGAAGAAAGGAGTTGGGGAAGAAGTGGATAGTGACTGCTAATGAGAACAAGGTTTCTTCTGCAATGATAAAATTGTTCTCAAATCAGATTATGGTGATGGTTGCACAATTCTACAAATATACTGGGAAACACTCAATTGTACACTAAATAGCTGAACTTTCTGGTAGGTAAATTATATCTCAATAAAACTTTTTAAAATAGGCCTCTTTTCAGTAAATGAATAAACTTCAAATTAAAAGTGCTTCGATATTGCTATAATCATATTTTATCATATTTTAGCTGAAATCATAATAATTGTTTAGTTAAAATACAAATGTCAGTGGGAAAACATTTAAAATATTAAAACTCAGAATCAATCATAATTTTGGAATTGTGTATATTTGACCAAACATTTCCTTCTTATAGTTCTTAATTTATATATGATAATATAAAATGTGGTAATTAATAGTATATATTATAAAATATATGAAGTCTTTCTTTGGTGTCATATTTTCTTATCACCATACAGAATTAATTGTGATTTAAAATTTTAGAAAAGAAATGAGTAAATCTCTAATACCATAAATGCTTGGTGTATGTGGCATTTATATTTACGTTTAAGTTAATGTTAAATAACATTAAAAATTCAGGTTCTTTTATCTCATTAGCCACATATCAAATGCTCAATAGCCATATGTGGCCAGTGGCTAGAAATTCACTTTTAGTCTTCAGTTACATAAGAGAATTCTACTTTGGGAGTCATTCTTTTTTCTTTTTTTTTTGGTATTTATTTTTTAAAATTTATTATAAAGAAGTTATTTTCGATTAATTTAAAGTTATTACAATTTAGATTTTTCCTATTTATAAAAATCTCATCAAAATGAAGAAAAACAATATTGCTGGTTATAACTATTATAATTAGCTGTTAATAAGGTTGTTTTTCTTAATCCTGAGGGTTTTCAGAATTGATGTCCAAAAGATAACCCCAGGTCCTGCCTAGTGGCCCTGACATCATCCTAGGCTCTGATATTATTACTGGTCATTGCAGTAAAATAACTTCCATTCTATTTTATGTTTAAGAGTTTCCTTTTCTTCCCGTGACTTGCAAGGTGACTATCAAGAGAGGTCATTGGGGAGGAAAATCACATTAGAAAAATGGAGAGAAAAAAGTTAGAAACAATAAAATAATCACTGGTTCCTGCTATAACTTTAAGGCATCTTTGGAATTGTGATCCATGGAATTCCCTTTTTAAAAGGAGGATGGATAGTCTGCTGTCTTCAGAAGAACTTTCCAAAATAACCAGTGAATTTCATCATACCTTGATCAAAGATGCTTTGATCAATAAAGCAAAGTAGCAAAATTTGGGTTTCATTTATTCTTCTGACTTTCCTAGTTGTCTCTGAACAGCTATTTCAGAAGCTGTTTAGTCCAGTGACAGACACACACACACACACACACACACACAAAGTATAATGCTCATAGCAGAAAGCTGGATCTCCCACTTATTTTAAGATTGGTCAAAGGGAGTCTCTACTCAGGTCTAAACTCCATGTCTGCCTGTCTTTTATAACTCATAATGTTGTGACTATAGCTAGGTTTTGTTTTGTTTAGTTTATGATGTTAACATTGGTCTTTTTTAAAGCCATAAATACAAAACAGAGTTTACCATTTTATAAATGTTCCTTCCTTACCTGTGAGTTAATATTTCAAAGGACTTAGAACAGCGATTGGCTCAAAGACTCTGTAAGATAGTGAGAGACAGACAGACAGATAGACAGACAGACAGAAATAGAAGTCACTCACTTCCCCTTGTGAATAACAACTGTAAGCTATAGAACACTGTGATCCTGCCCCAATCATACAAAGTTTTTCAGCAGTTCCCCACCCCTTCTTTTTTGCCTCAATAGGGCAGGATCAAGGGTATTGAGATTTCTTATACAGATGGAAGTAGATATATTTCCTAGCAATCTTTTCCCTCCACCCAACCACAAAGGGATACATATCATCTTATGACAGAACAACTAATATGAACCAGATCTTGCTGATGTTTATATGCTTAGGAAAAATTAGGATCATATTATTAATAAAGTTATTAGATTAATCTGTCCCATTATAGACATGATGATCAGATACAACTCTTCAGCTGACAATGTTTATCTTTTGGCAAAGATTCTTAGAAAAAACTCTCAATGACTCAAGATATTGCCGAGACTGAAAAAAAAAAAGCCCTCAAATAAAAATGTTCTACAATAAGCTATTTCAATCCAATTAGACTAAACATTCCTAGCTACATCAGAGCATTAATGATGAAGCACTTCATAGATAACATGAAACTTTGAAGTCCCTGATGCCAATTGCCAGAATTCACTTAGACAGCTCATCCTTGCCAAAACAGAACAGTGACATTATAGATAATTTTGAATTTCTTCTTATAAAAATGTGTCATTTCTTACAAAGAACAAATTATATACTAAAATATAGTCTATAATATTTCATAGGTAAACTCCATTATATCCTCATGATTTATCATAGATTCCACATATTGGGTCAGTAGTTTCTTTTTATCTATTTAATTTCTGATATTTTTATTGAGAGTGTGGACTCAGTCTATTAAGAAGAATGAAGTAAATTGAGAGTATACTTTTCTTTGTGGCTGAATCGCAATAAACTCCTTTGGTTACAGTCTTCTAACTAGCTTTTTGTACATTTACCAGAGGGGGCTGCCAAATTATTGTTTAATTTGAAGCAGATGACATACTTTAAAGCAGCACATTAAGATCTTTGGAATGACTCACAAACTGGCTTTAAATTACAATTTAAATGTGTTTATTATAACCGTAAAATAATGTGGTATTAATAAACCAGTTTATCCATTCTTCTGTCAAGCTAAGCATAAAGAATGTAATCAGCATTTCTAAAGACTTCTAAAATTAAACTGAAATTGTAAATAGAGAAGAATCCAAGCAAAAGACAGCCAAAGAATGACTCCAGAATACTGTTTATTCCCATGGTTTGGAAAAAAGTGAACCTCGTTTTCCCAATTCCATATAAGTACATTTGTTCGTGCTTTTATGTCCTCAGAGGCTAAAGGAGGGAAAAGACCACTTTGTTCAGTAAACATGAGGAGTAAAGGTAATTTAGGAAACAGAAATCAGGCAGCAACCCTAGCAAGTAAGATAGGGGATGCTCAGAGAAAGCACTGCTCCCTCTAGATTGAGTAGGTTCACTCTGTTTCAGAGGTCATAGGGCATTTCTTTAAAATGGAGCAGAAAACCATATTTTGCTGTAGTGTTGGGCCTATTTTATAAAGCATATTAAAATACAGAGTTTAATAATGAACACTACACTGCCACTCAAGCAGGCAAATACTCATGAATGCTAGGGAAATAACTGCAACATAAGAACGACGTTCCCTTTATATTCTAAATAGTCGTCACAGTTCTAAAACTCCTAAAACACTGGGTTAGGGAATATCATTATATATAACTTCATTACATGCAAAAGTTCATACTATGTTAAGTGAAAAAAGCAGGCTATAAAACTGTTTACATATAGCTCTGTATTTTATCATTATTTATATTTCTTTTAAAAAATCAGCATATAATAAAGAATATGATAGAGTGGCAATATGGATGATTATTTTTATGTTATAAATATATGTTCACATGTCTTTTAAAAAGCTGTAAATGTTATCTTCCTGTGTCCCTTTAATTCTTAGCTTATTAATAGGTAGCTTTCTGAGAGAGAACTAAAAAGCTTTGACTCCTCTTTAGCTCTGAGAGTAATACCTTGCCCAGGAAGCCCTGAGCATAAACACATTATAAAAAGTATCATTTTATGGTGAATAGAGATATGTAAAGAAATATATACATATACATATATCTCACATAAATATATATATCTTCTATATTTTTGTGTATGAAAGAGGAGAAAGAGGGAAGGAGGGAGGGAGTCAAAAAATGATGTGATGGATATTTTTAATAGGTGAGAGAGCAGTGAGCAAGACAAGAATATGAAGGATTAGGTTAAAACATTAAATTAACTCATTAATTTAGTAAATTAATTGATTACTGACACCTAGGAAAACATAATCTGCATTTTAAAGCTCAGTCCTTTCAAGAGAATGACTGCTTATTAATGGTTTTACTTTATTTCATTATTTTTAAATTGAGAATTATTTGAGAGGATAATTGCAGAGAATAAACCCTACACATATCTGTCTAACAGGCACCTAGAAGCACTCCTTGGGTGTATCCTCACCCATTACTACCCATTACTTCACCATGGCAACCACTATCCTGACTTCCAATATCCCAGAGGGTTTTTGACTGTTTTAAAATTTTATTTGAAAGTTATGTTTGGACCTGGATTATTTTGCTCAAAATTATATAAATAAAATATACTCCAGTTCTTATCTGTAACAATAGTTCATTTATTTTCATTTCTGTACAGTTTTCTATGTTGTGAACATAATGTTTTTTACCTATTGTGCTGTTAATGTAGGTTTAATTTCATCCAGTTAACTAGTATTAATAACACTTCAATGAACATTCTCATATACATCCTGTCGTGAACATATCCACATATTTCTCTTGGGTTTATAGGAGTGGAATTGCTGGCTCATACGATGGGCCTATGTTAAGCTTTAGAAGAGGCTTCCAAACAGTTTTTCCAAAATAATTACACCAATTTTTATACCAACAAGTAATGTATAAGAATTCCAGTTACATCATTCTTGACCATATATAATATTGTAATTTTTTTTCTTCATTTTGACAAGTATTTAGTGGTATCTCATTTGGCTTTTATTAAACTTTTATTTGTTGGTCATTTGGTTATACTTTTTTGTAGTGTTCAAGATTCTTGCTCATTATTCTATTGAATAGTTTTTTACTGATTTGTAAGTATTATTTACATATTCTGGATATAAACACATTGTGATTTATATGAATCTAAGATATATTCTTCCATCTGTTGCTTATCTATTATCCTCCAAAAGATATTATAACTCTTATTTTAACTATTTTATTAGACTCTAATTTATCAGTATTGGCTTTAATTAGCTGTTTTTGTTTCCTAATTAAGAGACTTTTTATACCTCACATTTTTTTCTTTTTGCTAAAAACTTTTTTGTGTAATTGTTCACATTTAAATTGACAATAAACTTGGGATGGATATTTGTACATGACATTAGAAGTCAATATCCATTTTTTCATATGGGTATTACATAGATCCTATTGTAAAGATAGTTCTGTTGCTCTAAAGTGCCATTTTTCAAAAATAAATTGTCCATAATTGCAAATGTCTGCTTCTGGACTTTATAATTCTTTTAATTTTTTTAATATATCTTTTTGCCAACAAGATAATCTTAATTACTATAGTTTTATAACAAGACCTGATGGTCAGCAGAAAAAAAAAAATTCACACAACCTTGTTCTTTTCCTTTAAGATTATAATAGTTTAGCCCTTTGAATTTCCCGACAAATATTAGAATCAAATTTGTTAATTTACATTTAAAAATTCTTAAATTTTGATGGAAATTGTATTTTACATTTAGATACTTTTAGAGAAGAATCTTATAATCTTATATGTTATTATATCTTTATAACATATATTGAGTGTTCCAAGTTATAAACAAGGTATATTCCTCAATTTACTTCTCTTTTTGCTCAGTTATATTTTTATAGTTTATGTGTATATTCCTTACACATGTTTTGTTAAACTTTTAGATATTCGATGTTTTAATACTATTGTAAATTATATTTTTGAAGTTGAATTTTCCAATTGCTTGTTAACGTTTATGGAACTATTATCGATTTTTAAAAAAATTTTATATTGTACCTGAAAACCTTACTAAATTCACTAATAATTTTAACATTTTATCTGTAGACTCTTTTGGATTCTTTACCCAATTGTATTTTCAAAAAATTATAAAATTATTACTTCAACTCTACTTCTTATAAATTTTATTTTTAATGACAGAGTGGACTTAATAAGAACCCTAATATAATGTTAAATAAAATAATTATATCAAATATTCTGTCTTATTCCTAATATCAGAGGAGAAAGCTTTAAAATTTTACTATTAAATATAATAGCTCCTCTAAAATTTTAAAGATATCATTTATTACATTAAGAATGTATTCTTCTGGTCTTAATATTTTTATTAAATAATTAGTGAGTGTTGAATTTTATCAAATGCTTTCTCTACACTTATTGAAATATAATTTATCTTATTTTTCTGTAAATGTAGTGAATTACATTGATTTTCAAATAAACTACAGTTGTACTCCTAGTTTAAGCCAAATAGTTTATAATATGTTTGTCTTTTTATATAAACTAGATTTGTATTTGGGTTTTGTGATTTTTATTGTTTTCTGTTCCATTATTTTCTGGTCATTGCTTTTATGTTTCTTTCTTTTCTGGATTTAAATTGCTGCTCTTTAGATAATTTTTGAGCTGTATCTCTGAACATTGGCATTCAGCATGTCTTCTTTTCTAATATATACATTTGTGGTTTATTTATATCACATAAATTTTTATGTCATATATTCATTATAATTTATTTCAAAATATTTTCTAATTTTCATTTCACTTTCTCTCTCTCTTTCACTTATGGTTATTGAGAAATCCATTGGTTTTATTTGGTTATATTTCAGTGTCATATTAGTTTTGATTTTTAGCTCATTTTCACAATTGTCAAACAATATAATATAATTTTTTTTAGAAATCTATTGTGACTTGTTCTCTGGTTAAACTCATAGTCAATATTTATAAATGCTATAATGTGTACTTGAAAAGAAGGTGTGTTCAGTAATCATTAGGTGTGGTGTTCTATATAAATCAATTGCTGATGGCATTGTTCAAATTGTTTACATTTTTCTTGATATTTGTATTTGCTTATTTTATTAGCTACCAATAGATATGCATTACAATTACTATTATAACTGTAAATTTGCTTATTTAAACTTGCAGTTCAGTTATTTTTTTTGTATATTATTAGGTGTATACACACATAGATTTATATTATATCTTCCTGCTGATTAGACACTAGGAAATATATCTTTTTATCTTTGGAATATCTACTCTTTTTGTGATCACACAAACCAAATATATGCTGGTTATGACATATACTTTACATTTAGAAATGCAGAAAAGTGAAAAGTAAAAGAATAGAAAAAATGTATCCTGCAAATACTAAACTCATCAGAAAAACTTTTTTTCGCATTATTTTATTTTCTACCTTCCTATATCTTTATGTTTAAAGTGTGTTTTATATAAATAGCATATCATTGAAATGAGCTTTTTGTTGTTATACTTTTGTTATTTCCCTGCTTTTTAAAATTCAATTTCATAGTCACTGTGCTTTAATTGAAGAGTTTAACTAATTAACATTTATGGCAATGATTTAAATGTTTGGACCACTTTTTCCTCTTACTCCTTCTTGATAACCCTTTCCCTCATATGTTTGTTATAATCTATCCAATATCATCTTTATTTCAGCATAAAGCCCTTTAAAATATCTGATCTTTTCTATAATTAGAAGCAGAATATTATCATCTTTCATATGGTTGACATTTAAGTTCTTCCCACAATATTGATGTTGCCCACAATTCTGGAATGTAAATCTTTTGTTTGTTCCTGTTGATTTGAATTCTATTCCTCTGAATTATAGCCATGAGAATAATCACTGAGTATATACATATTTAAATATATTTGATATTATCAAATCTATTTCTGAGGTGGTTAAACCCATTTATATTACAACCCACAATATCTATGACAGTTTATATTTCCCTACTTTTTCAACATTTGATATTTGAACCTTTTCAACTTTTCCAGTTTGAAATGCTGTTAATTTTCTGATTTTAGATTGGATTTGCATGTATTTGTTTATTAGTGATTTTGAGCTTTCTGTGTTTATTGAACTTTTAAGTTTACTTTTAGGTATGCTGCCTGTTCATATCAGTGCCAATTTCATATTGGGTAGCCTTTGTTTTACACATTTATGTATAATTTTCTTTATATATTCTTGATTCTCATCCTATATACTTTTAAACTCTGTTTATTCTGTTTCTTGTATAAAAATGAGGTTTTTTTAATTTAAAACAATTTATCTCCTCAAATTTTAACTAATTTCCCTCATTGTTTTGAATCTTTGAAAGAATCACCCCTCCTCTTTCATCTATTTTTATAAATTTTGAGAGTTTTAGCATTCAGCTTAAATTTGTTAAGATTTTCAACCAACAACAGTTTTCTTTCATTCTTCACAAAGAGTATTTGTCAATCTCTTAGGAAATGTACAAATATTTTTTTTAAATATTAAAACAAGAATTTTAAAGTACGTAAAAGAAGAATAGCATTTGAATTTAATGAGACATCAGGACTTCATAATAATTTGTACTGTATATGAATAAAAATACAATATAAATAGAAAAACACAGAGTTTTTACCCCACATCTGCATTTACTGCCAGAGAATAAGAGGAGATGAACAGCTATGACAGATCCCTCTGTTGTCTTTCAATAATCATCATTATAACACTTCAAAAGCTGGATCCATTGACAAGTGGTTGATGTGACTGAAATACCTGAGCAGTCATTTTGGATCAATGACTGGTAACTTGACTTATGTATAAGCCATTTTTGTAAGGCTATAGCACAACAGAATAAAATGGTCTTTTATTTTGGGATTGCAGACAAATTTCCATCCATTTTGCTACTCATTACTCCTGTAATCAGAGCTAATATCTCCACATTTTACCCACAGTAGACATGTCCAAAGAAATGTGTGTATGAGTATGTATGTATTGAAACATTCATTTGTGTGATTTCTCAGGGTAGATGACTGTTTAATATGATTATCAATTTTCCAAATGAATGGAGTAATGAAGTGACCTTTCTCCAAGTTTTCTGTTTTCCTAGAAGATGGACGTACTCTTTTTCTGCTTAAGTAACATTTCTAAACTGTCTCTACATACTTTCCCTCCTTTATCTAAAAACAAGATTTATGTAAAATTTAGCATATGGAATAAAAAACACACCAAACTTGGGGGTGATAAAAATGATTCGGAACTCAACAGAAACAGTGGTTTTATGGCATTGTGAATACACTGATGCCATTAAATTTTGCACTTTAAAATGTTTAATTTTATCTTATATAAATTTCACCTAAAAAAAAAAAAAACTAAAACAAGATGTTCCCAGAGTTAAATAAACTGTTCTGTATTGTAATTACAACTGTGATATTCAACCCCCAAATAAATATTGAGAAGTATGTCACCGATATTTTATAATCAATAATAGTCAAGGTATAAAATTTATGAAAATTGGTATCTGTATAAATTAGTACTGATTCAAGATTAGTCTTGAAATAAATCACTCTCTCCCATTTGCATTTTCATATAATTTCTTAACTGATAGAGAAAGGGTAGTTATAGCATCCACCAGCTACAATTGCATATAATCTGTAGTCTATCATACTCATCCAGCCATCTTAAAGATGGAATTCTACAAGCATACCTTAGAATAGGAAGTTTGTAAATTAGCACTATGCCTTTTAGCTGTGATTTTATATTTCTGAATTCATTTTCATTTTATCCATGGATAAATAGCTAATAAGGGAGAAGGCAGAAATGATGAAAGCAGGGTGTTTGAGCATATATATTCACATTGTCTTTCAGGAAGAAAAATGTTAGAAAATCTCTATAAAGACTAAATAATTTTATATATCAAAAGTAAGCAAATCAATGATGCAATTGAAATTGATAATACTATTCAAATTAATAGTTATATTAAAAATCTATAAATTAAACATTTAAATTTTAACTAAAAATTTAGTTATTTTTCTTATTGTTTTATAGACGCATTTATCTTCATTAGTGTTATCTTTAAAAATATCAAGATTTATCTCTCTAAAAGAAAGTAAAATTCAATACTTTATTTTAAATTAGCACAACCATATTTTTTCATGTAAAATTTTGTAAGTCATGTACTTTTGTTTTTTATGAATGCCAGACCAAAAGGGGAGAGGGGGTCTATAGGTTTCTGCCTTACCTACAAATTTTGAAGTGCCACAACCCAAGTTCAAGGGGGGTGAATGTCGACTGGTCTAAGTCAGTCATGATGGTGTCATTCACCTTCCCAAGTGACTGGTTTTGACATTAGCTTGTGACACCATTACAGTCAATAAAGTATGACAGAAAGTTTGTTACATGGTTTTGGGAGGGATTTTCTCATGCTTCAAATGGGACACAACAGAGGTATGTTCTCTTTTCTACCTTAAAATTGTCTGTATGTGTCACCTAGAATTGGGAAAGCAATCTTGAGGAGGAACCACAGCTTCAGAGTCTGTGAGGAGTAGAATATACCAGAAGCAAATATAAGAGGTTGGGGTACTATTCAGCCTTAAAAAAGAAAAAAAATCCTGTCATTTGTGACAATATCGATGAACCTGGAAGGCATTATGCTAAGTGAAGTCACAGATGACAAATACTACATGATTCCACTTATATGAGATATATAAAATAGTTGAACTTATAGAGTCAGAAAATGGAATAGAGGTTTCCAGGGAATAGAGAGAGGGAGAGTTGGGGAGTTGTCTAATGGTTATAAAGTTACAGTTATACAAGGTGAATAAATTTTAGACATCTTCTATAGAGCATATACCTATAGTTAATATGGTGGTGTACACCATAAAATTGTTAAGAGAGCAAATCTCATGTTAAGTTTTCTAACTGCACACACATACATGAAAAGCAAAGAGACACAGAAATGTTTTGGGGGGTGATGAATATGTTTATTACCTTGATTGCAGTGATAGTATCATGAGTGGATGCATTTGTCCAAGCTGATCGAAATGTATTCAATATGTGTAATTTTTTGATACATCAGTTATATCTAAATAAAGGTATTAAAACAAAAAGAGTTTTAAAATGGCATAGCCTTTAATCCAGAAAATAATTTAGAAGACATAAAAATCTTTATGTACACACACACAAAAATGACAGAGCTTTGGGTACAATGTGCTTAATAGGTATCAATGCCTGTGAAAGGAAGTGGGAAGAAGCAGGGTTGGTGAAAGGGAGAAATTTAACTGTGATATAGGTTCAACAAAGCTTCCAACAACCCCACTGGGAGCTCTGGACCTGTATGACCCATAGAAGTTATCCTGCTTTTTGCCTCACTCACACCTCTACTTTACTCAGCCATCTGAAGACAAAGCATGACCTGAGGCAGCTCTCTTTACTTGAAGCATCATGTTTATAAAGGAACTGAAAGCCAGAGGCTGGCTATTCTCTTCATCCCTCACAGCAAAACCTCCCTTGAAGACGGATCTGAGTAACACGTCTCCCTGTCCACCACAGAAGACAAGTCAGTCTATTGAGGATTCCATGTGGAATAATGGAAGATGTCTGAGACCTTGGTGACACCATCAGCCCACTTTTGCCATCAGCCCACTAAGTTAACCAGTCCTAGAAAGTCGCTGCCTCCAGGCTTATTGTTGGATGAGATCATAAAGGATCAAATTTTGTTAAAATTTCTATTACTTGCAACAGGCACTGCCTTACTCAATATTTTGAAATTTTCATCAAAGTTCTTGACACTTACAAATTTCAGGACAAATTTCTTCAGACTGACTCTGAACTCTTTCTTCAGGCATAATTCTATGCCTTCTTCTTCTGTTGTACTAGCTGACACTAAGAGATGCTGCTACTTTCTGCAGTTTCCTTCCTAGGATTAAGCTTCAGATCCCATACTAGGTTTTAAGTGTATTGGGGAAGAGAAAAGGAACAAGAAAAAGTTCAGGGGCATATGGAGAATCTTATTTTGACTTCTGTAATAAATAGAAGTCTAGAGATAGCACTTTTAATGAAACAAAGTGAGTGTCCCTATCTCCCTGCACTGAATTTTACTCACCAGTTAAGCTAATTCTTACAAAGAATATTCAAGATCTGCCTCCTCCATTGAAAAGCTCAGAAGACATCAGAAAGTTCAGTATCTTAGTAAGCCTTTATTTCTTCATTCATAAAATGAGATGTTTAGGCTAGATTATCTCTAGGGTCTCTTTTGACTTTAAAATCCTACAATTGTATGAGCCATGTGTTCATTTCTGCTTATGACTTTCTGTTTCCTGAAGTACACTTTCAATAACAGCCACCAAATGATAGCCATCCAGACACTTTCTGCTTAAATCAGTCCTGTCACCAGATATCACCCTGAGGGCCTCCGAACACCTCAGTGAAGCAACAGACACAGAGGAAGCTGTCAGACAGCTCCCTTCTGAGCTGTCTTTGGCTAAAATGCCTAATCATATCTGCTATGTGCAAGCAGCCATCCAGCCCCAGGCACAAACAGAGGCTCACAATAAAACATTCCCCAGTGATGTCTGTGTTCCAAAAGGCTGCGAGCAGCAGGAACATCTTATTACAGGATCTTCTGGGAACCAACTAAAGACACCCCTGTGTATTTTTTTAAGGAAGCTTGGTTCTTTACAGCCAATTAGTCTTGATCTAGGAAATAAAAACATATTTTTATTAACTTGAATTTTTTAAAAAATTGGTCACTACCAGGGGAAGCACTTCATATCCTCAACACTTGAGAACCCTCTGAAATTAGAATTGATGAACAAGTCTTAGTGTCTATCAATAGACTCATAAAGAAGTTATCCAAATGACCAATAAGCATATTAAAAGGTATTCAACTTCATGAGTACTCAGGAAGATGTAAATTAAATGTACGATAAGATGCCATCACAAAATCCAAAAAGTGACTGAACTTAAAAAGATTGACAATGCAAATTTTAGGGAGGTTATAGGGAACTGGAATTCTCATACACTGCTGGCGAGGGTAGAAGCTGGAACATTCACTTTGGAAAAAAAGTTTGGTAGTTTCTAATTTTAAACACATGCTTCCCTTTTAACCCAGCAATTTCAATCCTAAGTATAAATCAAGAGAAATGAGAAAATATGTCTACCAAAAGACTTATTCAAAAATGTTGATAAATTTTTTATAGTAGTCAAGGAAACAACCCAAATATCTATTAAGAGAAAAAAGAAATGAAGTATTAACACATAAATAAATCTCAAAACCATTATGTTAAGCAAAAATAGTCACCCCAAAAGACTACGGTATGATTTTCTTTATATGATGTTCAAGAAAAAACAAAATTAATCTATGATTATATAAGTCAGAATAGTGATTACCTCTGGACAGGGTGGAGGGCATGGGCTAAAAAGAAGCATGAAGGGTCTTTCCAGGGCACTGAAAATGTTCTATATTTTGATCAGGGTCATATTACACTGGTGCTTACCTATATAAACATTCACTAAGCAGCACATTTAAGATTTGTGTGATTTATTCGATGTAAATTATACCTTAATTTTAAAAAAAACACATTGGCTTTCTCAATAAGGTAAGAAGAACAGGTTTGTTTCGTCACGTAGATCCTATCCTGGTCTTGCTGCTTTTCTTCTTGAAGCAATATTACTCAAGCAAGTTGGAACCTACTTACTTCACCTCACATGAAAGGACATCCACAGTACAGACTGGAATTTAATGAAGAAATTAAAGGCAATACCATCTATACAAACAGCTTCCATATATCAAAGGCTTTCTATGTACCACACACTGTTGTACATAGATTTCTCATTTCCAAACCATCCTGTAAGGCAGGTACTATAAACTATATTTTCTAGATAAGAAAACAGATGCTTAGAGCACTTAAGTAGATTTCTCAATTTAACACAACTACTAAGTGGTAGATCTGGGACTCAGATGAAATTTTGTTCGGATATAAATCCCTGATCTTTTTAATGCATCCTGCCTTATTACATGAGAGAAGTGACAGAGGCCATATAACCCACCAGGGGAAATATTTATACTTTTTTTTTTCTATTTTGAAGATGGCTCCACTGGCCCTAGATAAGGCTAGAGTGGGTCAGAGTGTAAGTACCTCAAGTGTGAGAGAAAGCTCCCTTGCATTAAGTGAGAAGAAATTAATGAATCGCCTAGGCTCCCACTGGCCAAGCATGGCCATAACACCTGTTCAGGGGAAAAATTAACAACACAGTGCCCTCTACACACACACACACACACACACACACACACACACACACACACACGCTTAAAATCTTTATAAATGTGCTCCTTAGTAGCTTCACAGGATATGCAGTTTTTCATTTTAAAAATATAACACTATTTCTACCTTTAACCCTCATTTTTCTCCACTCCAGGCTACTGAGCATACAGACAAGAAACTTTCATCTCTAAAATTGTTTTCAAACCAAATAGTTCCTCAGGGATGGTTATCTGTGATTAAGCCTGGCAACTGTTAAGAACCATATGAAAAGGACACTGAAATTATTGTTATTGTGCTACAAATCTGTTATTCTGTTCTTTGTGCCTTTCAACAACTCTTTAAAAGTTATCATTAAAAATATATTGGGCTTGGTGTAATTATAAAGAAAGAGAAAAATGATGAAAGAAAAACACACCAAGTACCCACTGTAATTTGAACATACTGCTATTGCTTAAATGTATGTGCTTGAATTTTTATAGTAGGGTTTTTAATCTTCTTGTTTTTACCTGATACTTAGCAAAATCTAGTGGTAATAAGGAGCCCAAATTGAATGCTCACAACTTCTTGCAGCTTAAAAATCACAACTACAATACCAAACTACACAAGAGCATGTCAAAGCTTCATGCAAATATACAATCATTATACTTAGATCACTGCAATTCATATGAACTAAGATTGTAACTATGTGCCAAACATGTCTAAGTGAAAATTAACTAAAATAATAAATCCTGTCATCAGACACACAATTTTATGCAAATGAATAACATATAAATTCTAATTATTTCTTGGAAACACTGTGTAACTAACCTCCATAGATGTATCTTCTCAAAAAAAGGAAAGTTTGAGATGCCCTGTCCTACATTGGTGACCTTGGGCAAATTCTTTCAACTATTAAAAGCTGAGTTTTCTTCTCTACCCAGCAAAGGTGATAGTGAGGATGAAAGAAATTAAATACATGCAAAGATAAATACAGAGGAATATAACAATTATGGGCCACTAAGAATAAGATTGCTTTATTTCACCAAGAGCTGACTATGTTATTTAGAGCACAAAATATGTTATTTGGAGCACAAAATACTGAAACCAGTTGGTAGGGGTTTAGGGAAATTTTTGCACCTGAAGAAGATGACAGCAACAGTTCTTTTTCTCAGTATAGCCTTCATCCCCCAGGCCCACTTTATCTTGGAACTCTCAGACACTGATCACTTCAGGAAAACAAACAAAACAAGTGGCCATTTACCCTTAAAAACAAGCCAGGAGATTCAAATAAGTGATAAATCTGTCTTTCATACTGTGATATAGCACTTGGAATTTTAATCACATTTTCTTATACCATATTTTAAATGGATATTATTTATAGCTGATTAGAACCTGATTAGGCAATTGCAAACTTCCAAAACCCTACCAAAAGCCCATTCTTCTAAAAATTTTACAGCAATCTAGCATATCCACTATGCTTAGATAAAACACAAGATGTGTACTTGTTGATAAAATACAGTATGTTACTATCATTTTCTCTTTTTTACTCCACCTTTGGTGGTTACTGTTCAAAGTCTTTCCATCTGTGGGTCACTATGGAGGGGGCTGGAGGATGGGACAGACCTCTTTTAGACAATCTATTTGGTACTTCCTATGTGATCTATGTGATCAACACACTTGATTACATAACACCTGTATCTGAACACAAATGCACCACCTTCCACAGACATAGGCAGCCACGCACATGGAGATGAAAAGACATTAAAAACAAGTCAGCTGTATCGGGCTGGCCTGGCTCCTGCAACTTACAGGAACACACTGTCTGCTAGCGGAACACTGAAAATTGCAGCCATTCATTCTCAGGCCACTTGGCACTTTCGATCACCTCACAGATCAACGGCTCCACAAGGACAGACTGAAAGCTGTCTCTAAGCTGGAAACCAAACCCGGCTCTCCCTTCCCTCTAAACAGACCCACAGGCTGGACTCACAGAGCCCAGGATTGGAGGAATACAGGTTATTGCAGCTATAAAGATGAGTGTGAGCGTAGTTTCCAAATGTCAGCTTCTTATTAGCATGACTAAAAAATGCATAAACTTGACCAAATTTAGGTCTCTTCTTTCATATTTAATGTTGTCGCCCTACTACTTTTGATCATAGCATATGCTGCCTATAGAAAAGAAGAACATGGCTCTTACCCCTTCAATGATTCCTTAGCATCTTTAGTAATTCTCATGATGATTTATCACATGAACAGTCTGATAGAAGTGAACTTTCAGGGCATGAGTCACCAGTAAATCACTAAGCGGTATACGTTCAGTTGCTTTCATCTGAGAAACTCTGTTTCTGGTGGAACCTGATCCTTCTCATTAGGAGTTCATTGACTAGACAGTCGGGAATAGATCTTCTGCTGGGGTCAAAAGAATTGGATGGAGCCCTCACGTGGACCAGGAATTTCCTGGTATCATTTCCTAATGAATAGTGGAAGAGACATTCTATACTTCACACAGGTCATCATATTAGTTCCCTACTGGTGCTGTAACAAGTTATCATAAATTTAGTGACTTAAAACAATACTAGGATATTATCTTACAGTCCTGAAAGTCACAAGTCCAAAATCAGTCTCAGTAGGCTAAACTAAAGTTGTCAGCTGAGCTGTGTTCCTTCTGGAGGCTCCGGGGGAGAATCATTCCCGACATTTACTGGCTTTTAGAGGTTGTCCTCATTTCACAGCTCATGGTCATGCATCACATTGCCTTTTCTCCCTCTGCCACCATCCACGCACCACCTTCTCTCTTTGTCCTTGATTCTCCTACCACCCTCTTGTAAGAACATTTTTCATTACATTGGGTCCACCTGAATAATGTAGGATAATCTCTCCCCATCTCAAGATCCATAGCAGAAAAATCCCTCTTAGCATAAAAGTACCACAGACACAGACAGGTTCCAGGAGTTAGGGTATGGACATCTGCAGTGGGCCTACATAGTCATCAACCAAACACAGCCCATTTTAGGAAATCTATTTTTATTAATATCACACAGGTCTTTAAAAGAAAATAATTTATAGAAAATATTAATTTTCACAGTAGATAAAACTCTTTAGCATACACACTGCTAGTACAGAAAATGATGGGTTTTGACGGCCTTGTATTAATAGGAAAGCTTCCTTTTTGATAATCTTATAGTAATTTAACAGAAAAGCTATCTCTTTGCTTTTGTTTTTATTTCACATTTTTGTGAATGTTAGTGAGAGAGAATTTTATTTTATGTCTAATGACCATTTTGTTTCTTATCCTGTGCTTTGCCCACTTTTCTTTTGAGTTGTTCATCTTTTAGCTATTGAGTTATATGTGTTCTTTATACGTTGAACTCTTTCTGTTAGATATGTTATAGATATCACTTTTCAGTCTATAATCTTAAACTTTGTGATAACTTATAATAGAATTTTAAAAAGTTAATTGTTGAAATTCATCTTTTCCTCTGTAATATGTGCTTTCTGTGTTTTCTTTAACAAATTTGTTCTCCTCTTAGATCATAGAAATATTTTCCAATGTTGTCTGAAAATTTGGGAATTTCATTTTAAAATTATGATAATATTTTTATATTATACTAGTGACCTAATTTTACTTTCAACAACCAGCCAGCCAATTTTTCCCAAACCATTTCACTAGATCATTGTCTCTCAGCAATTTGAACCATCTCTATTCTATGCAGTTTGTCACAGGTGCTTGGCTCTGCTTTGAGTTTCTATATCATGGTCTGTTGATCTTATTAGTACTTATACCAATACCACATTATTTTATTCACTTTATCTTTACCAAAAAATATGGCTTTTCTATGGGAGGACTTCACTCTTCTTCCTGTTTTTGTCCATAAGAATTATCTCAACTATTATTAGAATATAATTTTAAATTGATTTTTTGACACCTTGTAATCTGATTGCTATTACTAATGGAATTGTTTTTCCTCATTAACTTTTGGAGTCAGCTATTCCTGATATTTGTGAATACTATTAAATTTTATATACTGAGCCTTTAGCCAGTAACTTTCCTTAAATTAATGTAAGTTAATTTATACTTACATTATATTTACATTAATTTATATATTTGACTAGTAAATTTCTTGGATTTATGTTAGACCTATGTTTTAGCTATAAATAATTATTGTATCTCCTCCTTTTAAATAAACTCTTATCCCTCTTATTGTATAGGCTGTGATTACCAATAGATTGAAGACTAGTGACAGCAGGCATGTGTGAATTGTTTCTGATTCTAATTAGATGCTTCTAAAGTTAGACAATTATTATTTTGATATATACCATGTATCTGATGAACGAAATTGCCTCCTATTGCCTCCTATTGAGATTTTTAACAAGTGTATTATTGGACTATACCAGTGCTTTTTCTGTATATATTTAAGTGATCATGCATGTTTCCTTAACATACTAATGAATAGATTACATTAATTTTCATATGGATGATCCTTAAAATTGTGAGATAAAATCTACCTGATAATGTTTCTTTTATATGATACTAGATTTTAGTGACTGTTTGAGTAGTTTGCAGCTACTATTTAAGTAAGTTTTCTTAAACTATTTTTTCTCTTTTACAACCCTTGTCAGGTTTTGATATTAAGATAGTTTTACTATTAATAAAACACAATACATTTGTCAAATGCTGTAACTGTTTATTCCATTAAGCCTTGAAAATAAAACTGTGAAACTGACTAAATCTTGATTAATTTTCTTTTTATATGGGAGTGTGGGGGAAGACAAGGGAGAAGGAAGAGACAAAAAATTTTACTAAATCAGTGGGTTCTCCAGCATTTTGATCTCAAGTAATGTTTACATGCTTATAAACTACTGAGGACCTCAAAAAACTTTTGTTTATGTACGTTACACCTGTGAATATTTACTATATTAATTTTAGTGAGATAATATTGCTAAAATAATACTGATTCTCTAGAATTTGTTGGGATTCCTACTGTGGGCTTTTAATAAACAAGTTTATACAAGTTTAATAAGTACTAGAAAAGAATATTATTTGTTGAAGGATTTTGTGCACATTTATTAGTTTAAGCTTATTAAGTCTGTGGTTCTATTATGTAGTAGTCTTACAAATATTACCTGCTTTTGCATTCTTTATCTGTTTCTGAAAGAGCTGTGCTGAATTCTCCCAAAGTGTAATTATTTTCATTTTATGGCTCATGAATTCTGCAAGGTTGTTAAATGCAAAAAGATTCTTAAGAGTTATACAGTCCTAGTATACTATTTATTTTAACATAAAGTGGTGTTCATCTTTATCTTGTTTATATTTTGGTTCCTATGTGCCTTATATTTCAGTTCTTTATTTTCAAAATTTCTCTAGCCTTAGATTTTAGATGTCATTCTTATTAAGTACACATAGCTGGCTCTTTTTAATTCCTATGTAAACTCTCTTTGTTTTAATGAGTAAAATTATTTTACTTTTACTGAACCATTGATATATCTGGCCTTCACTTTATCTCCAAGTAGGTGTTGTCGCCTTTGCCCATATAGTATGTAAGACATACTAATAAACCATTTCCTGAGCTAAGATTTTCTCACTGTGGTATCTTATCTTGTTTAATATACAAAATTCTTATACCATATGCACCTCTCAATATAAATGGTGTACATGATGTTCATACAGAATAAAATTATTTGAGACCACAAAACTCAATATGATGTTTTTAACAAAATTTTATGTGGAAAAATTCTTGAGCTATGTTCTAAATACACTAGCTAAAATGACATCGTCACTTGTATGAGAACTTCTGTGAAAGGCATCTTGGGATGGTCCCACTGGAGGATGGGGAGGCTGTGCCCTTTAGAACCAGATTCCCACACCCATTGTTTCATGGTTGCCCCAGCAGCATTAAAAACACGCCACCTCTCACAGACAAGCTCCCATGGGGCAGGAGAAATTGTCAGTGTGTGAGGCACTGCCTTCCCCACGTGCAGGTGAACTCAGATGGTCTAAAATGATACAATGCAGACCGTCAATGATGTCTGTTACAGCTTGAGTGCTGATTTCCTGGGTTATTATCCCTGTGAAAATTCATCATGCTGTCCTCTTATATGTATGTTCTCTATGCCAATTAAATAGTTTTTAAAATGTTGTTCATAGGAAATGTATGAATGGTGAAGGGGTTGAAATTCTAGAAACAGAATAAAAACTGAGATGCTTTACCTAAGATCAAAATTGTTTCGCCAGCTATTGTGGCTGGAGTTGCATGGTAGCTCAGTCTACTACTGCTTGTCTCACCAACAGCCATATCTCAGAGTTCTTGATACAACCTCAGAGTTTTACTAATTTGGAGGAAGATGCTGGCTAGACAATTTGACTCATGCTTACAAACAAAAAGATTCATTTGGTCACTTGCTCACTTGTCCACCAAGTACTGGCTGAGCACTTACTGGTTTAAATATTGTATGGGGTGATGTTGGTGATAAAGTGATGATCAAGTTCTTCCTCAGCCTTCAAGGAGCTCACAGACCAATAAGGAAAACAGATATACAGCCAATTAAGTACGACAGAGTTAAGAAAACAGCAACATAAACAAAGTTCCATGAGCATCAGTTTTGTCCAAGAAGTCTTGTAATGGCACTGGAGAGACATTTAAGGTAGGAGTAGTATTGCAATAATATGAGAAAACAGGGAAAAGAGAAAAAATAAACAAAGATATCAGGCTCTATGGTGCATTCACAGGACATAGTCAAGGATAGGCAAACTCTAGATGGTGGAGAAACAAGGAATGAAGCTGGTATGATAGGTAATGTCAGAGGTAAAGGGACCTCAAATCATACATTATGGTCATCAGAACTCATTCTGTAGATAAAGCAGAATCAAGAAAAGTTTTTTTAAGTGAAGAAATGACATCAACAAGCCAATGCTTTAGGAAATTGGGACACTAACTGAAAAATAAATTAGAGTGAGAAGAAAACACAAACAATGAAGTCAATTGAGAATCTATTGAAATATTTCCAGGGAAGATGACAAGGGCATGCATATAGGAATGTTTTCAGGTAATATTTCTAGAAATGTTTAAGCTACACCAGTAGATGTATAGTCATGGCCCCAAGCAGGCATACAACAGTTGTTCAAGCAATAAGCACCTTTGTTAGATAGACGACTAAAAGAAGAAATAGCCTTCTCTAGAAATCTAATATATATCTCCAGAGGTGAGACAAGGCAAAGAAGCACAACTTAAACACCCTGATACAAAATCAAGTAAAATAATAAAAGAGAAAATGAGCAAATAAAATAGAGGAGAATGTGTAAGAAACTGATAAGAATGTTTCTAGTGGCTAAGGTATTAACAAAAAGAAAGCTTTATGAGGAAAAAGTCACTTGGTACACAGTTTATATTTCTTTTATAAAAAAAGAGAAAGATATAAAAAATAATTTGTAGCAGACTGAAGACTATAAAAAGCACAGGCCTTTGCCTGGAATTTCAGAGATGTTCAATTTGTATATATAAAATGTGCAGACTAATGGCCAGAAAACAAATTATTAATTTCCTTGTGAAAAAAAAGTTTAAAAGTTTATCTTCCAATAAATAAAGCTATCTTCTAGAAATACAACTAATAAGGCGATGGAAAAACTCTAGGGGAAAAAGGGATGCTTCTCAAAATTTACTAACAATCATAGGAACAACTCTTTGTGTAGTCAACAGGTATTTATTGAGCACCTATTATTTTCTAAATGTTGTCCTAGGAATGAGGATATGGTGATGAGTAAAACACATACAAATTCCTGCCCTCACGAAACACCAACCAACCAATCTGGAACAGAAAAGGCGAGAAAGTAAATTATATTCTGCTCCTGCATTTCAATTTTGACTTGTAATGCACCTAGGTTACATCTCCTACCTTCTCTAAGCACAAGGTACAGCCAGTTTTGCTCACTTCTTTCACTACATTGAAATGTGTATAGCAATATATATATATATATATATATATATATATATATATATATATATATAGAGAGAGAGAGAGAGAGAGAGAGAGAGAGAGAGAGAGAGATTCGTTCATTCATTCATTAAAAATTTTGAGTGAGATTTCCAAGTTTTATTGACACTCAGAAATCTCCAAAGCCACAAAAAATGTCAAAACTGATTCTAAATTATTAGACATACTGTTTGCCTCCAATTTGGTAGCAGTCAGGGCTCAGGCAATGTTTGTGTGACCTTTTAGTCTCCCAAATATTTAAACTATAAATGCTGAGAATCATGTTTACAAGCATGATGCAGTGCAACCGGAACCTGGAAAAAAATACTGCTGCGCCTTTGATCACCCTGTCGATCGCAGCGTGGTGAACTCATGCGCATTTACTTTTCAATCAACTGTTTTGTGTCTCAGGCAGCTCGGAAAGACAATCTCAGCTAGATAAACATTCCTGACACTTGACCTGAAGTGCTCATAAAAGGGGGGGAAAAACAAATCTTAACTGCCTGTCAGCCTCTATTTTTGTGATGGGAGAGACTTAGATTCTTTGAGAATGGTTGCAATTTGTATATACAAGTAGGAACTGAATATAAAACCAAAATATAAAAGAGAGTTCAAAGTATCATTCATTCATTTTACATTAAAATAAAGGACATCCAGAACAAATGAAAATAGCTCACTTCTATAGAATGAATGAAAAACAACATTCATGTCACAGAGACAGCCATCACCATCTCTGCTGTCGTAATGGGCTGAAAGTGGAAGAATGGAGCCCCTCTGCCCAGGCTGAGCCCTCCCCTGCAGCTGGAAAATGCACCCACAGACCCAGAGAGGAGGCAGGGGAAGAACTCCAGATTGAAAGTCAAACTGGTTGTGCGACCTTGGGTAACTCGCTTCATGGCTGAGCCCCTATATGCTCATCTATGAAGTGAGAACACTGGAGATTAGCTCTATAATTTCTGTCAGTTCTAATTTTCTAGTAGTTTTTTTTTTTTTTACAACCTACAGAAAATCACAAGAGAAAAAAACTTGATACTCTTTTCTCTTTGCAATGATGGGAAAATATGAATTACATTCAAGTTGAAAAAAAAACTAAAAAGAATTGTCTCTTCTCCCTGTTTCTAGCTTTCCCAAAAATATATTTTCAATCTACTGCCACATAATTCAGCACCTAAAGATATTTCTCTTTAACTGGTACCAGCCAAGTGTGCTACTTTATGGCATTTACTTTTTAATGAGTACGTGTGTGTTTTCTTTAAGAAGTTATGTTGGTTTGGGGGAAAATGAAAAGACACCACTTTTTCCCTTAGGGATCTGAGACTATAAATATTTTATGTGTGTAGATTCTTTAAGGTGATGTTTATATCATATTATATAGACAGTATATGCCTTAAGACAGCTTAACTTGTGATCCTATATTTATAGCTTTTTGAGTTAAGCCTAAAATTATACTACTACTCAAAGCTCACTGCTGCTGCAAGATTGCTATTTAGTACACATTCCATACTGGAACACAGGATGCTCATCTCCAGCATTTTTACACAGTGAAAACACCTGTTTTATAACTTATTAGTGTAGATTTTCTTCAATGTTTGAATTTTTTTTAAATGGGTAGCACAATGCATGACCCATACCATTAAAACTCCCCAAAAAGTCGATGACATATTTTATTTGTGAAATTAATGCCTAATTATTTGAGTCAACATGAATCAAGAAAAGATAATGAATCCACCTCTCTGAAAGATGAAACTGTTCCATTTCACAGGGAGCACCCTGGTAAGGAAAAAGACACTTGAAGTAAATTAAGAGAGTTGGGCCAATACAATCAATAATAATAAAAAAGCTGCTGTGGGAATGGAAAATTTTTATTCTATTTTTCTAGAACCAGATGATGTAAATTAATATTCCTGTAAGCTAGATAATTAAAAAATGCTTGGTGACACTGACACCACAGAGTTTTTAGTTAAGAGAATTTGGTGAACCTAGCATCACTGTTCAATCATAGTTCTATCATAAAGGAATTTGGAAGAAATGCTGCCGAGTTTGATCAGGATTTTGTATCATGTGCTAGTGAGTTATCACTAAAACTATGACAAACACCCCACATGTTCTACGACTATGATACTTTACAGTTTGAATTGTTAGATTCAAAAAGCTTAGTCGTGAAATTATTTGAATGGAAGAGCAAAGAATTGTTGAAGACTGGAAAAAACTAGGCATAAAAATTATACCTTTCAGCAAAAATAAAATTTTCCAATATTGCCCTAGGTATAAATGCACATAAAATAAACAATGTCAGTATTCAAGAAAATAGATCTCCTTTCTATCATGATTCCTGTTTTATTTCCTTCTTAGAATCTTTCATTCTCTCACATTATCTCATTTGTTTATAAACTTCCCCTGTGTAATATCTATCTTTCCCTAATAGAATGTAGGCTCCATGAGGATTGACACATTGTCTTATTCACCACTGTAACCACAATGAACTAAAAAATATACTAAAAAAGTAAATATCTAAATAGATGAATAAATGTATGAGGTGAAATATGAATGCAGTAGTTTCTCAGCATAACGAAGAATGATTATCTCCTAAACAGAGAGTAAATAGGAAAAGAAATAGTCATCTTTAATACCAACTTCCTAATATTTTAAGAAGCCTCAAATAACTTGAACAAAATAATAAATGTGTCTTGTAATTTAAATACTCCATAGCATATGATTAATATTCTTTTTAAAGCATGTATTTCTGTTTGACTTACTTTATGATTAATTTAAATATTTATATGGTGTGAAATGGACTTTTAGAACTTACATACAATGTATATAAGATTGTATCTATCAGAAATAAGAACTGAGTTTATAATTATGTCACTTAAAATCATCAAGTAGCCTCTCATGTTTTATTAGGGATTTTCTATATATAATTTTCATCCTGCTTTTTCAGGTAACACAATTATATTCATAAGTTATACATTTGTCATAACTATTATTATAATATATATATAAATTACACCAGGTTAAAAACAAAAGTAAAAATAGATAAACTATCACAAAATTTAAAACTTCTGTGCATTAAAAGATAATCAATAAAGTGAAAAGGCATTCTATGGAATAGGAGAACATATTTGCAAATCATATATCTGAAAATCACCAAATAATTTATTTGAGTAGAATAACACATACAACTCAACAACAAAAATAACCAGATAAAATTAAAAAATGGGCACAGCATTCATTTCTCCAAAGGAGACATAAATTCCCAATAAGCACATGAATAGATGCTCAACAACACTAATCATTAGGGAATAGCAAATCAAAGTCACAATGAGATACCACCTCACAACAATTAGGATTGCTACTATTAAAAAAAAAGAAAAGAATGAGTGTTGATAAGAATGTGGAAAAACAAGGACCCTTGTGCACTATTGATGGGAATGTAAAATGCTGCAGAAGCTATAGAAAACATTATGGCATTTCCTTCAAAAAATTAAAACAGAATTGCCACATGATCCAGCAATTCAACTTCTGAGTATATATACCCAAAAGAATTGAAAGCAGAATCTTGAAAAGGTATTTGTACACCTATGCTTAGCAGCTCTACTCACAATAACCAAAAATGGAAGCAACCATCATATCAAAGTATACGCAATGAAATATTATTCAGCCTTAAAAATGAAAAAAATTCTGACACATGCTACCATATGCATGAACCTTGAGGACATTAAGTGAAATAAGTCATTCACAGAAAGACAAATACTGTGTGATTCCACTTGTGTGAGGTACCTAGAGTTACGGAGACAAAGTAGAATGTTGGTTGGCAGGAGACAGGGGGAGGGATAAATGGGGAGTAGCTGTTTAATGGGTATAGAATTTCAGTTTTGCAAGAAAACAAGAGTTCTAGAGATTGGTTGTACAACAATGTGAATATACTTAACACTACTGAACTATACGCTTAAAAATGGCAAAAAATGGTAAATTTTATGTTATGTGTATTTTAATATATATATCTACATATATATATATGCACATATATATCACTATTTATGTGTTATCTATTATTGGAATTTCAATTTACTTAAACCATGTATAATTAAACTATTAAAAATGCTGCAGCAAAAATGCTAATGCAAGACATTTTCTGTATTTTATATTTGGTTTAACCTTAGACTAGGTCCTAGTCATTAGGAGCTAAATTAATAACTCATAGATCATCAATATGTTTAAAGTTCTTACTCATAAGAATTTACCTTTAAATGTATTAATGTCATTTATCTAAGAAATGTACCAGGACTTATTGGTTATTGGCAGTTTCACCTAGAAAATTTGCCAGGATTATTGGCTATAAGTGGTCTCAAAATATTAGATGTATTTCTAATAGTTTTCCAATACTCTTGGAAGATACTATAATTTGAATTTTTAAATCTTTAAGGAACCTGTTAGATAGAAGAAAAACATTTTTATAAGACTGTTATTACAGATATGTAATAGGTTATTTAAGGTCACTTATAAAGACCCTTGTGAGATCCATTCAGAATTCATGGTCAGAAAATATCCGTCCTTTTTTGAATTTTGCTACCAGGCAGAGTAAGCTTTACCTACCACCATATTTCTCACTTTGCTCTAGATGTTAGGAAGCTTGAGCCTATTTTTATACAGTGTTCTTCACCCAGAATTATATTTCCCTGCTTTCCCTCTATTGCTTTAGAGGATAGGAATGAGAACTATAGACCATGAGCTGTGCAAGGAATTTTATATCCTTTATTCCATACAATCTGCTCAACAGCTATGCAATGTAGATTCCCTTTCTACCTATAAAACTGATCTACAGAGTTTCGGTAACTTGACTTTTCTTAAATAGTGATTCTTGGCCTTATTTTATTCGATTTTTTTTTATTATAAGTTGCTACAATAAAGCCTTTTGGGAAGTAAAGAAGATACCTAAATAAATAATGTAAACCAGTAAGTAATTTCAACATCAAAACATCATTTTATTTAGTGCTGAGCACTAAAGACTGGTAGAATGTTAGGGCCAGAAGGAAATCAATCATCTTGTCAGCCCCATTCTTTGACAAGCAAGTCCCAGAGAGGTGACCTAAATGACCTGAGCCATATAACCGGCCCCTAGCTACAGTTATGTCTTTTTCAGATAGAGCAAAATCATCTTTTGTGGCTCATTTTGTGGATTCCACTGCCTATTCGTCTCAGGATCCTTGAACTCTCAAGAAAAAAATGAAAGTAAGATTTAAACACATTAATAAAATCAATTTGTACTAGCGTACAATGCAGCTATATGAATAATAAACATTCAAACTTTAAGTGCAAGTCATTCTTACTATTCTTCAGTACAGTATATTTTAAATTATCCACTGTTATCATAATAATATCTCTAATCTCCGAGCTTATTAACTGTGTTATTCACATATATCCTCAAGAAAAAAAGAACAAATATAAATTGATACCTGTTACCATTTAATCTATGCCTAGAATTTATCCTAAGGTAATCAACAGGAAATATATAAAATAAGTATGTACAAAACTAATA